>CM055441.1:30141530-30502859 GCA_029228465.1 Salix viminalis
GTTTCAATTGGAAAATTTAGGAGCATAATCAATTATGTTACTGTCATCCCTTAACTTCATTTATAGAAAAAAACTGAATACAAAGATAGAAATTCCAGTCCATCACAATTACTTCTACTGAACTGGAAAATAAACAAAACAGGAAAAACTAACTTAGCTAAATAGGAAATTTAACTTGCTGAGATCAATTCAATTTGATCCCTAATTAAAACATAAATTCAAAACTTAAAACACTCCTAATGATCTTCAATTTCTTCAATTGTAGTCTTGGAATCAAAGTCTTCAATCTTCAATCTTCAACACTCCCCCTTGGTTCCAATACTTCATAGCTGCACATTCCAACCTTCACCCTTAAATCTTCAAACCTGTCTTTAGCAAGAGACTTGGTAAACAAATCAGCCAATTGCTCTTTAGTAGGGACGTATTTCATCTCAAATTCCCCTTCAGTTTGGAACTGTCTTATTGCATGAAACTTTATCTTCATGTGCTTGGTTCTATTATGGAACACAGAATTTTTGGAGATTGCTATAGCAGCCATGTTGTCACACATTAAGTCTGTGGGATTAGCTTGTTCAAAGCTTAACTCCCCTAATATTTTCCTCAGCCATACTAGCTGGTTTGCTGCAACATAAGCAGCAATATACTCTGCTTCGGCAGTGGAATGGGCCACCACTGTCTGCTTCTTTGAGTTCCAGCTGAAAATTGTTCCACCCATTGAAAAACAAAAACCTGAAGTGCTTGTCATCTCATCATCACTTCCTGCCCAATCACTATCTGAAAAACCAACTAGATTAGTGATATTTGTTTTGGTGAAGTTCATTCCAAAGTCAAGTGTCCCCTTCAAATATCGCAAGACCCTTTTTGCAGCCACAAAATGGATTTGACTTGGATTTTGCATAAATCTTGACAAGTAGTTGACTGTGAACACTATGTCTGGACGTGTTGCAGTCAAGTAGAGAAGACTTCCAATCAAACTTCTATAGGTTCTTCCATCAGCCTGAGAGGATCCATCATCCTTTGACAGTTTTTGACCTGCTGTCATTGGTGTGCTGACAGGTTTGCAATTGTTCATTGCAAACTTGTCCAGAATCTTCATGGTGAAGTTCTTTTGGCACAATAAACTACCTTTATGTGATTGCATGATTTCCATACCAAGAAAATAAGATAGCAGCCCAAGTTCATTCATTTCGAACTTGGTCTTCATGTTGAGCTTGAACTCCTTTACTAATTCTTCTTGATTTCCTGTAATCAACAAGTCATCAACATACACAGACACAATTAGTATATTATCAGCAACCCTTTTTACATACAAGGTGTGTTCATTCATGCTTCTTTCAAATCCCAAGCTTAGAAGGTAGTCATCCAATCTGCTGTACCAAGCTCTAGGAGCTTGTTTCAATCCATATAATGCCTTCTTCAATAGATACACTTGGTTCCTTGATGTGTCCACTTCGAAACCTTCAGGTTGCTCAATATATATCTCTTCATTTAATGTTCCATTTAGAAATGCAGACTTGACATCCAACTGCCACACAAGCCAGCCTGTTTGAGCAGCCAAGATCAACAGCAGTTTGATTGTGTCCAGTCTCGATACAGGTGCAAATGTATCATAGTAATCGATTCGTGGTTCTTGAGAGTATCCCTTTACCACAAGCCTAGCTTTGTGCTTGTTTATGCTTCCATCTGCATTCAATTTGGTTTTAAAAATCCATTTCACTCCAATGACATGTTTATGAGAGGTCTGTCAACTAATTTCCAGGTTTCATTTTTCTCAATCATCATCAATTCTTCTTTCATTGCTATCATCCACACATGTGAATTCATGGCTTCTTCCACATCAATAGGTTCTGTTTCAGCAAGGTTGCACCTATCATAAATATCACTTAGCATTCTGATTCCTCTCACAGACATGCTCTCGGGATCTTCTTCATCTGCACTTTCAGTTTCACACTGAATTTCAGTGTTTGATGTCTCATCCATTGTAGCATCCCAATTCCATACTTTATCTTCATCAACTTTTACATCTCTAGCAATTATGGTTTTATTTGTTTTCAAATCATACACCTTATAACCACTAGATTTCATGTTGTAACCGATTAAAATCCCAACCTCAGATTTTTGATCAAGTTTCTTTCTCTTGATGTCAGGTTGTAAAACATAGCAAGGGCTGCCAAAAATTCTTAAGTGTTCAAGATTGGGTTTGAAATCATACCAGCATTCAAAAGGTGTTTTCTCCCCTATCACTTTAGTCACCGTTCTGTTCAAGAGGTATGCTGATGTGCTTACTACCTCAGCCCAGAATTTTAATGGCATTTTTTTCTCATAAAGAAGACACCTTGCCATCTCCATCAAGGTTCGATTCCTCCTTTCACTTACCCCATTCAGTTGAGGAGTGTATGGCACAGTTAATTGATGTTTGATTCGTTCCTTTTCCAAGTAATATTCAAGTTTTCGAGAGGTGAATTCCCCCCCCATTATCAGACCTCACCATCTTCAGCTTGCATCCTGTTTCCTTCTCAACAGCAGCCTTGTATCTCAAGAACACATCAGTCACTTCACATTTATTTTTGAGAAAATATACCCAGCAAAATCTGCTATAATCATCAACAAACAATAAGAAATATCTAGCACCATTCATAGATTCAGTTTGCATTGGACCACATACATCCATGTGAATTAATTAAAGTTTAGTAACAGTTCTAAGTGACCTGCCATTAAAACTGCTTCTGGTTTGCTTCCCCAACTGACATGCTTCACATACATCACCATGTTCTTGTATTTTAGGCAAACCTAAGGCTATTTGTTGCTCAGCCATCTTCTTCAAGGTTGCATAGTTAAAGTGTCCCATTCTCTTATGCCATAACACAGACTGTCCATTTTCACAGGTGCTTAAATTTGCAATTCTTTCTTTCCATTCAAGGCTGAAGCTTCTGTTAGTCATCTTAACAGAAAATAGTATGTTCTCATCACTATCTTTGATAGTGCACATGTTGCCAATGAAAAATAATGAGTGCCCTTCTTCAAGTAATTGCCCCACACTAACTAGATTTTGTTTAATTTCAGGTACATATAGCACATCATCAAAAATTCATGTACCTGACAGTGTTTTAATTTCAACATCTCCTCTGCCTTTGACTTCCACATATTGTCCATTCACAACCCTCACTTTGGACACATATTTCGAATCAAAGTTGTTAAAGAGTTGTATATCTGCAGACATGTGATTAGTGCACCCACTGTCAACAATCCAATTTGGTTTTCTTACCTCAATTTGACTGCAATTGTGTTCTTCAATGGTCATGAACAATTGCTCTTCCTTAACTTTTGAGGCATCTGCAATGTAGGTTTGTTTCCCATTTGCTGAGTTGTTTTTGCAGTATTTTTGAATGTGCCCAAATTGTTTGCACTTTCTACACTGTGCATTCTTGAGCCAGCACCATGATTCAAGGTGATTGTTCTTGTGACAGTATTTGCAGGTGGGGAATTGTTCCTTCTTGTCTTTCCCTTTTGAGTTGTAATTATTGGCTGAATTGTGATTATTCTGCCAAGTTTTTGTCTGCCATTGTTTTCCAGTATCCCTTCTTACCTCTTGATTATCTTTGTAGGAATTCTGGGGACGATGAGCTCGTGGTCTTCCTTTGAATCCTTCCACGAAGGCTTCTTCACCTGCACTTTCATGCCTAAAGGCTTGCCTTTGCTCCACTCCTTAAAAAGCATTTATCAAGTCTTGAAGGCTCATCTCTGTGAAGTCTTTAGAGTCTTCTAAAGAAACGATTTTGTTCTCAAATCTTTCAGGTAAACTGACGAGAACTTTTTCCACCACTCTAGAGTCCTGAACTTCTTCTCCCAAAATTCTCATTTGGTTGACTAATTTGGAGATATTAGAGGAAAATTCTTTGATTGTTTCTGACTCCCTTATCTTCAACCCTTCGAACTGCCTCTTTAAGTTCAGAATCTGCATTCTTCTAGATTTTTCGTCACCTTGGAATTCAGCTTTTAGTTTATCCCATGCATCTTTAGCACTCTCATAAGCCATTATTCTTGTGAATATCTCTTCACTTACTGCATTATGGATGCAGGTAAGTGCTTTGAATCTCTTTGCCTTCTCTTCATTGAAGAACCTGATTTGAGCCATTATGGGATTATTGTTCAAGGGATTTGGATCCCTATTATTCTCCATGACTTCCCACAAATCAAATGCCCTGAGGTAAGTTTTCATCTTCACAATCCACACACCATAATTTGAGCCTGTGAACACAGGTGATTTTGACGAGAAGGCTGAGGAATTCATGTCTGTCGATGCACTCTGATTGATCTTCCCTTTTCGGAAAATTTCTAGGGAAAAGAACTGGGACAGTAATTGACAATTACTGTTAATTTCGTATTACTTAAAGAACAAATCAAGCTTAATTTCTTGATTCAATTTTCTGGTCTCTCGTGTTTCACTCACCTCCCATTCAAAGTTAAATAACTTTGAAAATCCTCACTTTTTGATTCTCTCGTGTTTCTCTCAATTTCCCTTTCTAAGATTAAATCTGCTCTGATACCATGTTAAAGAACTAAGCTGAAAATAGCTAAATTGAAGAGCAAACTGTTACTGTTCAAATCAGTAACTTGAACTGCCAAGAAACCCAGAAAAATAGACACTGTAGCAATCAAAGAAGAACAAGTGCTATTTTTCTATAAACCGTGAGACACAAGTTAGCTCACACAAAGACAGTTTCAATTGGAAAATTTAGGAGCAGAATCAATTAGGTTACTGTCATCCCTTAACTTCATTTATAGAAAAAAACTGAATACAAAGATAGAAATTCCAGTCCATCCCAATTACTTCTACTGAACTGGAAAATAAACAAAACAGGAAAAACTAACTTAGCTAAATAGGAAATTTAACTTGCTGAGATCAATTCAATTTGATCCCTAATTAAAACATAAATTCAAAACTTAAAACACTCCTAATGATCTTCAATTTCTTCAATTGTAGTCTTGGAATCAAAGTCTTCAATCTTCAATCTTCAACAATGTAAACATCTCAGGCTTGCTGTTCTCCTGTGTTTGTAGGTGTAACCTCGGTGGCGCTGGACGGGGCGGACAAAGATCAGATAGTGGTGGTCGGAGAGGAGGTTGATTCGATTAAGCTGGAAAGGTCACTAAGAAAAAAGGTTGGTCATGCCAGTTTGATGAGCGTGCAGGAAGAGAAGGAGAAAGAGAAAGAGAAATGCTCATGCCAACCAATTCCATATTATTACTATTCACAACCTCTAATGTGTGAAGAGAAAGAGAAAGAGAAAGGTAAAGATGAGAAGAAAGAAGAAGAAAAATGCTCACGCCAACCAATTCCATACTATTATTCACAGCCTCTAACGTGTGCAGTGGTTGGGGAATCAAACCCTAACAGCTGCACCGTCATGTGAGAGCCAAATTCCTTTCTCTGAGCCTAGCAAGCAGTAGGACTCGTATATTTCTTAGACGTTGTCCAGTCTAGGGCCTCTATGGTGTTATCTTTTGATTTGGTTTTCCTGGAGAGAAATTCTAGCAACTATATTAAACAATGTTTTCTATTTGAGAGATTAATATATGCATGGTTGAAGGAGGATTACATCTCAAAAAGGCATTGAAACAAATTAATGGTTACTGGAAAAGGAGAAGATAAGGAGAAACCGGTGAGACTCTCTTCATCAAAATATCAAATAGGGTTATTATAATTATTGTTGGGAGATAGGTTACTTTGTAACATCCTTCCAAAAGCTCCCTACCTGGAGCAGTGATTTAACTAAATGGATGCATATGATGGTTGCAAAAATCCGTTGCACAAATTGCAATGGATTATTGTTTAGCAAAAAACATATTCTGGAAAGAAAAAAAACATGGGTTGCATATTTAAATTGCAACGGACAATCTGTTGCAAAGTATGTTACAGACAATCCATTGCAAAAAAACATCTTAAATTGCAACAGCAAATCCATTGCAATTTAAGACCATTTGCAACGGAATGTCCATTGCAAAGTATGTTACTTTGCAACGGATTGTCCGTTGCAATTTAAATATGCAGCACCTTGTTTTAAGTTTGTTGCAGCTTAGAAATTAATTATCCATTCTTCTCTTCCTCTCTTTGTCGTTTATGATCATTTACTCATCTGATCGAAGAAATCAAAACAAACACAGCCCTCCATCTCTTGTTCTCGATCTCCACCTCGCCGACGTCGAGCTTCAGTTACCCAGTAGTCCCATTACCACCACAACAAATATCTACTTCAGGTACGGTCTGTTGTGTATTCTGGAATTCTCACTCTCTGTTTATTCATCAATAGTGACTGACTTTTATAGCCATTCAGAAAGTCATCATGCTTTACGCATGGTAACAAGAAATTAACAGAAAAACTGACTTATAACAATCTTCAACAGATTGTAACTAATTGCAACATAATGAAGAGAAGTACAGTGATGTTAGCAGTATTAGTGTATTGTTATTGTAATAAAATTAGTTACTATAAAAATAAACTATTACAGTAGAAATCTAATAGAGCAGTAAAAACAAACTGTTACTGTAGAAATCTAACATTCCCTCCCTTAAACTGTACTCAGTTTATGTGTGGGACTTTGCGTACACCTAATAGATTTTGCAGCCTTTGAAACACTTCCAATTTGAGAGGTTTTTTCATGACATCAACTACTTGATCTTGAGTTTTACAATAGCTCAAGTTAACCACATTGGTCTTCACCAATTCACGAAGAAAGTGAAACCTGATATCTATATGCTTGCTTTTACCGTGAAGAACAGGGTTCTTGGAGAGTTTAATGCTTGAACTGTTATCACACAAGATTGTGGTGTATTCCTTCTACACACAACAAAGCTGCTCCAAAATTCTTCTTAACCAAACACACTGACAAGCACAGGAGGCAGCTGCAATATACTCTACTTCGGTGGTTGATAGGCTAACAACTGGTTGCTTTTTGGAGATCCATGATACTGCTCCAGAACTGAGTATGAACACACTTCCTATAATACTCTTTCAATCATTTAAATCTCCAGCAAAATCACTGTCTGAGTAGGCTATAAGTTGCTTTTAATCCCCTTTCTTATATAGGATCCCCATGTTCATTGTCCCCATCAGATATCTTAGTAATCTCTTTGCTGCTAACCAATGTTGCTCGGTCAGATATCTTATGTCCCCATTGCTCTCTGTCATTCTGTTGATTTCTTTAGGAAATGGTTGTTCGTGATTTTCTCTCCACACATACACACTCTAACTCAAACCCCTCACTCAGGCTCTGATACCACTTGTTGTATATTTTGGATTTCTCACTCTCTGTTTATTCATCAGTAGTGACTGGCTTTTATAGCCATTTACAGAAAGTCATCATGCTTTACGCATGGTAACAAGAAATTAACAGGAAAAACTAACTTATAACAATCTTTAACAAATTGTAACTAATTGCAACGTAATGAAGAGAAGTAAAGTGATGTTAACAGTATTAGTTTATTGTTATTGTAACAAAATTAGTTACTATAACAATAAACTGTTATTGTAGAAATCTAATAGAGTAGTAACAACAAGCTGTTACTGTAGAAATCTAACACGGTCAGCATTTCCATTTTTTAAATTTTCCTTAGTTTCTAAATTTGTTTAGGGTTTAGGGAGATTGGGGTGGCCACAGTGGTTGGGGATTATTTTCACAAATTTTATACTTTTTCTCGGGAAATAAGAACTTGTCCAAATAGAGCACTAACCCTTTCTTTTCCATTCTATCCTCTTCTTGTTTTTTGCAGACGGATTGCTTCCTTCCTTGATCAAGTGGAAAGAGTAAACTCGTGATCAAAATGAGTTTATTAAAAGTAGGATTAGGGTTATTATTATTATTAATAATAATAATAAATTCAATTCCTTCAGAATTAGCTGTTTCGAGCATAGATCTGGGTTCAGAATTGGTTGTTTCGAGCATAGATCTGGGTTCAGAATGGTTGAAAGTAGCAGTAGTAAACCTAAAACCAGGACAAACACCAATTTCTATAGCAATTAACTAAATGTCAAAGAGAAAAAACCTAACTTTAGTTGCATTCCAATCTGGAACCCGACTTTTAGGCGAAAAAGCATTGTGGATTGCTGCGCGGTATTCGGATAAAGTGTATTCACATTTGCGAAATATGTTAGGGAAATAGTATGAGAAAGTTAAGGGTTTTTTTGGAGGCAATGTATTTGCCGTATGATGTGGTGAAGAATTCAAGGGGGCTGTTGCGTTTAGGGTTGAGGATGGGGGTGGGAATGTGGGGTTGTATTCGGTTGAGGAGTTGTTGGGGATGGTTTTAGGCAGACAAAGAGGGGGGTTTGGTCCAGGCAGCGCAGTTGGTTGGGATTTATATGCTTGCTTTGATTAATGAGCATTCTGGTGCTGCATTGCAGTATGGGATTCATAAGGATTTTTCTAATGGATCACTGTATGTTATGTTTTATGACATGGGTGCGAGTAGCATTTATGCTGCACTTGTGTATTTCTCAGCATATAATGCTAAGGAGTTTGGAAAGACTGTCTGTTAATCAGTTTCAGGTAAGTTTGGTTTCAGTAATGGCACTTGGTGATTAGTGAGAATGTTTTGTTTTTATATCGTGGCAGTGGTTCTTGCTCGTGCATTTTATGTGCTTAGGATGTTTTGCTTTCTATGAAGGATAGAATGTGCAACATATTAGTTCATTGTTTTGTGATAGATTTTTGTGTAGAACAATGTGTTGTGTTTGAATATTGGAATAGGAGGTAGTGGATCAAAAAATAAATATCTTATTGATAGGCTTTGTTGTGGCCATTCTTCCTACATTAAGTCTGTGATTGTGGTTGCTTGTTCTGATCTGAATTATGTCATTTATGTTAGATGCTCCTCACCACTATCTTATGATAGCCTTTCTGAAGCATTCAGGTTTAAACTTGGACGAGTTATATGCAATAGAGCTTATAGGAGGTGCTACTAGAGTCCCTAAGTCACACTATGTATTTTTTTATTCCATGTTGATTTACTTAGACATGTAAATGTAATTGAATCTATGTTGTATTATGAATTTTAATTTATAATAACTTTTATTTCAACCATATTTATTTTGTTTTCAATATTAATATTTTTTCAATATGTTCTAGTAGTTTTAAAATATTTATTTGTAATTAATTTAAAAATAAATAAATTTAGAATTGATTTTAAAAAAAAATCTATCTCATCCAATAAATGGATCATACTAGAAATTAATTTATATGATTTAATTTTTGACCAATTCAACCATGTGCTTTGGGCAAGTAAGGTAGGTCAAGACAATTTTTCCTTAATTTTAACTTGAGAAATTAATTGGGGGGGTTCAAAAATTAAGAAAGAATTTTTATTAATAGTTTAAACAAAAATAAGCTATTAATCTTATTAGAGTTCATTATCTAGTTTATAAGTTTAATATTTTGACCCGAGTTACCTGATTGAGAGTTTGACGAGTTTACTCATCAAATCTGCTATTTTTTTTTAAGTTTCATCATATTTTTATCATTTATCTATGGTGTTTTTTCACCCATTAAATTAATTCATTATGGATCAACTCTATTTCAGGTATGACACATCTTGTATTTTTTCTTGCAAAACTTCAAGAGGACATTTGAAATCCAGCACTCGGCTGGGTAAATGATTTATAAGGTGAGTGGCAATAAGAACTCCATAGGATAAAAAATATTTAGGAACATTCATTTGAAGCATTATGACTCGAGTTTTCTCCATCAGATCACTATTTTTTTGTTCAGCAATTCCATTTTGTTGTGGCCTGTTGACACAACTGGTCTGATGCACTATACCATTAGAGTTTAGGTATTACATCATATTATAGGATATGTATTCTAAGCCATTATCTGATCGTAGAATTTTAATTTTCACTGAGAATTGAGTAGTGACCAGATTATGGAAGTTTTTAAAATATTCAATTACTTTGCATTTAGTTTTTAGTAGGTAGACCCAAATAACTCTAGAAAAATCATCAATAAAGATTACAAAGTATTTAAAATCATCAATAGAAGAGGAGAAAGGCCCCCAAACATCCGAATGTACAATTTGAAATTTCTGAGTAGTTTGAGACGATGATAATTTAAAAGCAAGTCTAGATGATTTGGAAAAGTGACAAATCTCACAGTTAAAAGTTCCTTTGGGTAGTACAAGAGATACTTTATTAAAGATAGACATTGAAGGATGAGCTAGATGACGATGCTAGAGGAGATGCTCATTGATAAGTGCAGACATTGCATGGAAACTCTTAGAAACTTGAGGATCGGGAGTGAAGTAAGACTCATCTCGGCAGTAATTAGGATATACGAGATCTTTGACCTCTGATGGAATGCTAACTGTCACCATAATTACGGGAGCTGATGATTATTTTCAATACTATAAGCCACAGGGAGTATATTAAAAAAAAATTGATAAATAAAAGAAGAAATATTTCTATCGACGAGGAGGTTTTATGACACGATTTACTTTCAAATTTAGTGTTGTTAATCTCAGTGTATTTCTATTGAAGTGTTTTGCACCAGTTAAAAATCAAGATAAAACGATACAGTTTTTACCCGCTTAAAATTTCGGCTTGTTTCAAAACTTTCGTCTAAATTCTGGTCGGAACGTTCAAGTTCTGTTCCGCCCGTTCCGTTTCAGCCAAATAAAAAATTTTAAATAATAAATAATTTTACAATACTGATCATATCTCTTAATCTGACCGTTAGATTGATATGAAATTTTACTAGAAGTCTCTTTACATATTTATATATATTATGTTAAAATTTCAGAGCATTCAGAGAATATAATGACATTGTGAGATTGATAATAATACTCTCGTAATACTATACATGTTCATAATTTTATTCTAAAAAAATATTTTATTGTTTTTTTTTTTAATTTCAAGGAGTACTTTTCTATGCATTTATTAATAAATATAAATCTTTATGGAGGGTATTTCATGCAGGTAAGTATAAACGTATCACTATTGTTATAAAACGAGAAAAACAAAAAACTCAAATTAAGAATCTCAAGAAATTTTGGACCTTGAGGCCATGCTCTCTATTGATTCTTGTGTAAGAAATTTTCATGTATAATAATAAGCACGAGGGCCGGAAAAATACATGTAATTAAAGCCTTGCATCATTAAAACGGAAATTTAAGTGACAAAAAAAAAGTGTTGAAAATTCCTTGATTGACTCTTCCAGTCGTGACAGCGGCTTAAGTCCTTGACGTGTGCTGTCACTGTTCAGAACAACGTGCACGCAAGGGCACTGTTTGGTTTTTTTTTTTTTTTGTCGAGGATGAAATAAAACGAAAAAGCAATTATCTGACCCATCCTCTTTTGTTTTTTGTCGAGGATGAAGTAAAACGAAAAAGCAATTTTGTTTTTTGGAAATGTTACTGAAATATATTAAAATAATATTTTTTTTTTAAATATTTTTGAAATACACTCTTAAATATCCTGAAAAAGAAAAGTGGAAACAAGAGCAACACCAAATAAAGTATATGATTATAAACATATAAGAAAGATATGGGAAAACAACATTAGGGTTCTTGTGGGCTAAAAACACAAACAAATACGCACGCAGCGAGGATGAGGAAATATGTATATGTAGAAAAAATAACACTGGAGCAGAACATGAAGTACCATTCTTTGGGGAAAGTTTGAAATTTCTCATATTCTTGAATGGAGCTGTCTAGAAAAGCTTTTTCCTGTAGAAAATATGATTGTTATGTGTGTGTATTCTCCAGTATTTATTTAGAATATAGTTGCCAATTAAGTGAACAACAAAACATTAATCCCCATTCTGGAATTTTAAAAAATTAACACATAATTTCAGTAGTATCATTTATTTATTTCTTAAATCTGACCACACCATTTCTTTTTAGAGAATGATTCTCGTTTCTGATTGGCTAACACAATATTCCTAACTATTGCCGGTCAATGTTTACGCATCTATAAATAGTGGTTACGAAGCACTCAAGTCACCTACATCCAAAACATATTTTCATTCGAATATGAAGGTATACAAATTTAACTTCTTTTATTTTCTTTTTTTTTCCATTTTCTTTTCTTTTTATTTAAAAGTTTTATGCTTATTGAAGTTGGTCATCCTGCCTAGCAGCTTTGGCTGAGAAGCAGACGTGTATAATCCTATGTTATGCTCTAAATATTGCAGCAAAAAATAGTGATCAAAGTGGATATGCATTGCGACAAGTGTAGAACCGAAGCCAAGAAGATTGCTGCCACGGCATGTGGTCTGTATGCATCACTTAATTTCCGCATAATTTCATGATTTGATTGATTACCCAGCTCACCTTGCCATGTCAAGAAACGAAACCCGATATCATTATCTCAATCCCTAACAGATTCAGTGGAGATGTATAAACATTTCAGGCTTGCTGCTCTCCTGTGTTTGTAGGTGTAACCTCGGTGGCGCTGGAAGGGGCGGACAAAGATCAGATAGTGGTGGTCGGAGAGGAGGTTGATTCGGTTAAGCTGGCAAGGTCACTAAGAAAAAAGGTTGGCTATGCCAGTGTGATGAGCGTGCAGGAAGAGAAGGATAAAGAGAAGGAGAAGGAGAAGGAGAAGGAGAAGGAGAAAGAGAAATGTTTATGCCAACCATATCCATATTGTTACTATCCACATTGTTACTATCCACAGCCTCTAATGTGTGAAGTGGTTCCAAACCCTAACTGCACCGTCATGTGAGAGCCAAATCCCTTTCTATGAGCTGAGCAGCCTAGCAGCAGGGCTCGTATATTTCTTGGACGTTAATGTAATCTGTCGGTGGTGTTACCTTTTAATTTGGTTTTCCCGGAGAGAAATTCCAGCAACTGCATTAATTAAAAAATGTTTTCTATTTGTGAGATTACTGTATGCGTGGTTGAAGGAGGATTTCATCTCAATGTTGTCTTGTTCTTGAAGACGTCCAACGTTCGTGCATGAGGGTCTTCTTTTTTCTTTTCCTTCTCCTTTACTTCAAGAAATTTCAAGGCACGACATTAATTTCATGATTATAAATAATTTGCATTAGCTTTTTAGTTCAGTAATGTGTTTTCGTCAATATTTTCGAAAAGTTTTCACATCCATAAGACTTTTCTCTTAGACTATTCTAAAATATATCATCAATCGAAGTGATCGATCGTAACATTTATTGACTAGAAAACAGAATAAGAAGACGACGACGACGACAAAATAAACACCAAGAAGGAAGTGTACTTTGTTCTATCACAAAAAATATAATTTCATTCTCGTCAGTGATTTCATCGGAATTGATTCCATCGACTATAAATCTATCTATGGAAAGATTGACTGTAATTCTATTGGCATATTCTGCAGGTAAGGTCATCGGAATATACCATTCATCGGAATTGAATCTACCGACAGAAACACAAACTGTACTTCAATCAGTACATTCAGTCGGTGAGGTCGTTGGAATATATCATCGGTGATTCTATCATTAACATTTCGCTAGTGATTTCATCGGTATTTGTTGTCGATATATTCCATCAGTGCTTCTATCATTAGCATTTCATCGGTATAGCCATTGGTAATAGTGTTATTTTGAGTAATTATTATTCAACTCTTTGGAAAATACCAACGGAATGTTTTGTCTATAATTCTTTCACTAATATTTTCTTGTATTTCAAAAAAAAAATTGAAAAATAATTCCAATGATATAAAAAATAATTTAAAAATCAAAATATATTTCAAATTAGATTAAATTAATTTAAAATTCAAATATTTATGATAAATTTTTAATTTTTTAATATTTAAAATTGAAATACAGTAACAACGACTGCAATTCCATCGGAATATATCATCGGTGATTCCACGTTAACATTTCTCTAGCGATTTCATTTATATTTGTTGTCGATATATTCTATCAGTGATTCTATCATTAACACTTTACCGGTACAACCATTGGTAATAGTGTTATTTTGAGTAATTATTGTTCGACTCTCTAGAAAATATCAACAGATATCCCGTTTGTAATTCCACCACTACAATTTATTTATTTTCTCAAAAATTAAATTGAAAAATAATTCCAATAATATAAAAAAATAAGTTAAAAATGAAAATATATTTCGAATTAGATTAAATTAATTTAAAATTCAAACATTTGTTATAGTTGTTTAACATTTAAAATTCAAATACATTAAATCTAAAACAGAGACGGCATTAGAGGAGGATGTTGGTCGGGACAACGAGATATAACAGGAGGACCACATAGATCACCCCAATATGATTGCATTTGTATAATCATTCAGTGTATTGCGACCATCTCAGCACGAAGTCCCTATGTCTCATCTCTTTAATCATTCATTGAACAAAACATTAGCAATTAATAATATTAGAAAAAAAATCAAATAATTCCACAACACACCATAACATAAAAGTTATTATTGAATGATCCATTAATAACAAAAAGTTAAATTAAAAAAATAATGCAAACCACAGACAAAAAATGCATTAATAACATAAAAATCATTACTTAATAATCAATTAATACAAGAAAAAAATAATTAATTTAAAAAATATCAATTAATAATTTATTAACACAAGAAAATTTAATTTAAAATAATACAATAATCACACATCAAAACCATTAATAAAAAAAAATTGTAAAAATAATGCAATTAAAAAAAGAAAAGAAGATGAGAAGATTTTTAAGATAACCAAATGTCGTCCATAAAAAGAAAATGAAACAGACTTGACCTCGAAAGTCTTCGTCAATTAATAGTCTTCGTCAACTGATAATATAGTTCAAGGATATGAACAAGTCACAACAACAAACGGAAACAACACTCATCTAATGTAGTTATTTCTTATACCGGGTAGCACCAAAAAAACATTATAACGTAAAAATAATAATAACTAGACCATAGAAAATGTTTTAGCATTTTTATTAAACTTAACATTGTCATAACCCAAATTTGGGTTGTTCTCCAAATCTATCCAAAAATAACAAAAAAAAAATGAAATAAAAAGAGTTGGGGTTGATATCGGCAGAAAAATCAAGGTGGAAATTTTGGACGTTTTCGAGAGTTCGATCGTACAAAGCCTTGATTTTCTTGCCACTATGGTGGTCGAAATCAAGGTAAAATCAGATGACATGTCATATACCTCAAGTGTAATAAAAAAAAAAGTTCTTTTTAATTCATCTATAAGTTTTTTTTTTTATTATCTTTTGTATAGATGAACTGTATTTTTAAAATAAAAAATATTTATTGTTAGATAATGTTTATAATGTATGTAGACATGCACAATTTTTTTTATTTTATTCAGTCAATTGAATGTGTATGTATATTTCTATTATCATTTGATTAAATAAAAAAAAAAACAAAATGTAGCAAATTTCCTATAATATAAACAACATGTAATTGAGATTCTTGTACTATTCACCTTCTTACAATTATCTATAGATTATGATGATGCTTTTTTAATAATTTTTTATTTGAGACCTCAATTTTTTCTTTGGATAGTTGAGCTTTTTTAAGCATCCAATTTCATGTTCTCTTCAGAGAGAGTTGAATTGAAAGACATGGTATTGAAATGAAAAACTTGAGTAGCATAGGTGGTTTTTTAGAATTTATTAGAAAATTATATTCTAGTCCCTCATCTTTTTAATCTATTGGTTGACCAACCTTTTTAATTTTAGATAAAATAATTTTGATATCAAACTTTATTTTTATCATTTTCAGTCCTTTTAGGGTGTGGAGAGAAAGAGAGAGAGAGGCGCACCATTTTCTAGACTAGGAAAAGAAAGCTATTGTGGTGACAATTCTAACCACCACAATGATTGGTTTTTATAACAAACAATTTACTATGATGAGGAGAGTTTAAACTAGGTGTCTTTGAACCTTGAAAGTGCATGAAAAATAGATATGGGATGAGGAAGATTTCTTTTTTCAGGTTAATTTTGGGTTTTGGCAAGACTTGTTTTGTTTTTTAAGGTCATGGATTTGCTTAGTAAGGTTTCCAGGGTATTTTGGGTCAGAAATATGCTGAAATGGGTTCCTAGAAGAAAAAAACCAGTAACCCTATTTTTTCAGCCACCATGGCAAGTGGATTCTAGGGATATAAGACGGTGTGTCATCTATTTTTTGTTAAAGAATATGATAGACGCTTACACCCCCATTAATTTTAGAGGAAAAAAGGTTCACCCGTGTGAGTCTAGCCTTGCTTACAATGTTATTGTCATTAGTATCATTTAAATTAGCATTAAATAATACCCCTCTCAACAACTCTGTTTTTTTCTTGTTAAAAGTCAAATAGTTATTGAAGTGTTCATTCAAAAACAAAATGTCTATAACACCCTTAAACAGTTAATTTTTTTTTACTGCAACCAGGGGCAAAACAATAATTACACTGTTCAAGAAAAAGAAAAATACATAAACACCCGCAAACCCAGTGAATTATATATATAGCCACACTGAAAATCCCATACGGTTTAACTATTTGATAATTTTATGAGCATCATCAGCGCGGGTAAAATAGTTTAATTTTAACTAAGGCGTTTAAATAACAAGCCGCCCAAAGATACATCCATCGTCGAGAACAATTATTTTAAAGTTTTATGAGCTGAAGCCCGCTTTAAAAGGCCCTGAAACCATCCCCATGGGCTGGGCTCGTAATTTGTTGTTCCACAGGCCCATGAACTTTCCCTAGCCCATCATCATCCCTGTAGCTCCCACGAAAGAGTCTCTTCTTCTGCCACCAACAACTCTATTGAAGCCTTTCCAAAGGGCTGAAAAGGCTATTTCCAGGCCTGCAAGTGCTCTAGTCTTACGTCTTGAATGAAGAAAAATAAAATCCAAAGAGATGACGTGTAACACTATAAATATATTTATGCAATATTCTATGAATTAAGAAGTTTTCAAAACATATAAAAAGGGTCGATGAATTAAGAAAAAGGGTGTTGCGTGCTTAATTAAGATCGATTCATTTATTTGTTGACAAACGCATTGATGATCTCATGTATAATCAATACTTAATTGTGCTGTCCTCACTATTTTTGTACCCCCATGGGCAATCCAAATTAACTCGGGTTGACTAGGTTGATCTTATGGGTTTATATGTCACCCAATCAAAATTCATTTTTTTTAAAAAAATAACAATATCCTTTTAAATATTATATGAATGGTCCATTTAAAATCTAAAATTTAGCTGGAAAAACCTTTGATTTTGATAGAGCAAAATGAACATAAAAATATGTTTACTATTAAGAATAAAAATAGAAAAGAAAACATAGTTCATGATGAAAATACATAGGGGCAAGATTAAGGATTTATTTAGGTAAAAATAAATAAATAAATAAATAAATTGATTTGGTAAATGGCTATTGCTTGCTTCCAACCAAGTGTCCCCAAGGCTGCCCTACTTCAACCACCATTCCAGAGCT
The DNA here is from genome assembly GCA_029228465.1 of Salix viminalis. Lineage (NCBI taxonomy): Eukaryota > Viridiplantae > Streptophyta > Magnoliopsida > Malpighiales > Salicaceae > Salix > Salix viminalis. The sequence goes on from CM055441.1 coordinate 30,158,943, forward strand.
TTGACATGCAAGTTGACGAGAGAGGGTGATCGGCCTCGATGAACCAATCGTCTCCCTCCACGTTTTCTTAAAGTAAAGTCATTTTCAGTATACTATATGAAGATGAATGCTACCAATAAGCATATGAGAAACCATGAGGAGAATTAACTTCAACTATTAGCTAAAGGTAGATGAGCGTATGCAATGAATAATCATCATATGATAAAAGAAATTTGATATTTAATTAAGCCTATCAAATCATCCCTTCTTATATTATTTCCCCCCCTATCAAATCTTCGAGTCCGGTGCAAATTTAAATATAAATAGCTTTAATTTTTTATCACGGATAAAATTCCAGTAACTGAAATAGCTTAAAAGCGATAATTAGAGAATGTAAATACTCTCTAATGAATGACTTCTTGAGAGAGAAATATATATAAGAAATACTTTACAAATAAAGATACAATAGATAATAGTGTTATCTGTTTTGTTTTATTATAATCTATTAATTTCTTTAAACTGAGAATTCGCAGTCCATGTTCCATGATTAATCCACAAAGAAAAAGAAAAAGAAAAAGACGAGCAAAATATCAGCACACCGTTGAAAAAACCTCTCAATCCCTAGAGGGTGACATGTCTATACAAAATTATAAGAAACTAGACAATCCCCCCACGCTTCGCCGCAGGCGGCACAATATTTTTTTCAATGTAAAAAATATTAATTGTGTGTATTTTTTATTATAATATAAATTTAGCTAAAATAATAAATGCAAGTGAAATTCATGTCAAGTGCAAGTTTTTTTATAAAATATATGAATTTAAAATCGATATAAATTTATCTGTTTAGTAGTTTCAAATGAAATAACCAGCATAAATTTATCATCATCATTAAAAAAGCAAGAAAACTCGGATATCTGAATTATTAAGTTCACTGTATTAAAGCTAAAATAATTACTAACATTACTGCCAAAACAATTAAAATAATTAAATTTCCATGAAAAAAAAAGCAAAAGATTTTTATAAAAAAAACAATAACTAAAATTATCATTATTATTGCATAAATAATAAAATCATAAAAATCATATAATCTAAAGAACAAATAAAGAAACAGAAAAAAAATGAATAAAAGGAAAAATAGAGTAATATTACTTTTAAAATGATCACCGTTATAAATTAAAATTTCAGGAAAATCTTTAAAAAAAATCAAAAGATTTTTATAAAAAAATAATTACTAAAATTATCATTATTATTGGTTCGGAGATTAGTGAACAAAAAAACGTATAAGAAAAAAACAATAAAAAAACAATAATAAATTGGTTCGGAGATTAATCATGGTGTGTCCACGCTGGCCTGGACACCCCAATTATCAAAAAACAGATTTGGTCCGAGGAGTGGTGGTGGCGCACTTGAGCTGGCCCGGAGATCGTGGTTATAAAAAAAATATATAAGTGAAAAAATGAGCTTAAGCTGGCTGAGAGACCATGGCTACAAAAAAATGTATAAGCGAAAGAAAACAAAAAAAAAGTATAAGCGTGAAAGCACTGTAGCAATCCATATTGTTTTTAAAAAAATTCGGTCCAAGAATTAGTCATGGTGTGTTTAAGCTGGTCGGAGATCCTGGTTAGAAAAAAAATGTATAAGTGAATAAAAAAATTATAAAAAAAGAAAAAAAATGTACCAATAGGAAAGCATTTTAGAAAAAAAAATGTAGGTCCGGGGATTGTCGTGGTATGCATAAGTTGGCCTGGACACCCTGGTTATCAAAAAAATTTAGATATGGAAATTAATCGTGGTGCATTTAAAAGAGTTCGGACACCCCGATTATTAAAAAACAAAAAACCAAAAAAATATATAAGTAGAAAAAAAAATATGTAATAAAAAAAATGAAAAAAAATAATAAGTAAAAAATACAAAAAAAAGCAAAAAAAGAAGAAGCAAAAAACGGAGGAAAAAAAAGAAGAAAAATAATAATTAGGAAAAAAAAAAGCAAAAAAAAAAAGAAGAAACGAAAAAAAGCAATAAAAAAAGAAAAAAAACGTAAGTAGAAAAAGAAAAAAAAAAAAAAAACTACTATTGCAATCCACAGTGCACTGTGTCTGTGTGCACAGTGCACTGGTGCACAGTAAAAAACCTACGGGTTTTATATATATAGTAATATACACCCTACCATTCTAGCATTTAGTCTTTTTTTTTTTAATTATTATTATTAAATTAAATCCAGTCATTCATTACATTATTTTTTTTATTGCAAAAGAGGAAGCTTTATAGCATGCCTTGATTTGTAAAGTATTTCTTATATATATTTCAAAGTATATTGTATCTTTATTCAATAAGATTAGGTAAATTAATTTATTTTTTGGTCAGCCTCGTGATCAGGAATATCAGAAAGCTGTGAATTACTTAGCCTACAGAATAGATGATAAATTGATATTTGATAGCAGCACAACACAATTGCTGGGTCATGCCATCTTGAAAATCTGCTCCCAACTTCGAGCCCAGACTAGCCACCTGCCTTGCATCCTCCTCGTAACTATGGATGTCTGAACCTGGCCGAGATCTGATGCTCGGGTTCCCAGCTCAAGCTCGGAAAACTCAGCTCAATTTCAAGTTGACAAGTCAGACTGAGAGTATAACAGCTATGTTAATAATCTCCACGTCCAGTAAGAAAGCAACTATACTGATTGGCACGTGGCCTATCGGGGAAGGGATTTGTTCCACTCCTCTGCATTCAGATTCGATTCTTTCTGTGCATGTCTATTACTCTCGTGGTGTTTTACTTGTCCATTAAGCTTGTAGGATGTTCAGTAGGTCTAAGGATTAGTTGTGGTACGCGTAAGTTGACCCGGACACTTTGGTTATCCAAAAAGAAAAAAAATTGTATTTATTGTACATCTGGCAATGCATTTTTATTTTTATTTTTCATGACATTATAAATTTTCATTTTTGTTTTTTGAATTTTGGGTTATACTCTTTGTAATACACGTTGCTCTACAATAAATAAAGGTTAGACTTGTTAGGTGAAGTTCCGAGATATGATTCATAATATTTTTTAATAAATTATTAAGAGATCTATTCATCGGACAACACGATTCAAATTCAATAAGATTAGGTAAATTAATTTGATTTTGATGAACATAAACAAGCTAAATATGGTATTGTTACCTACCACCACCTAACACGAGAGAAATGAAATTAGGCTGTCCTTGTCCTCCTCCCACTCATTCAATCTCTTCCCAAATGAGCAGAATTAGACCGCTTCAAATGAAATGATTTTGCCAATCAAGTTAACTATCTCTTATCACTACCCAGCAATGCTAAGATGATCCAATGAGTCCCCACCTAATCCAAAAGTTTAACCAAAAAAAAAAAACAATAATCCTGCGGCTGTATTCAATAAACAAATGAAGAAAATGATGATTCGAATCAACACCCACACTAGCCACTCATGTTTCCCATACGGAGGGGGAGGGGGGGATACGCACTCACACTCCATATTGATTTCAGTCCAGCCCCACAAGCAACCATAGACAAATCACTGCCTGCGTGTAGGGTTGGGATCATTTTGAATGTCATCGTGTAGATTGCTTGTAATATTGGGATTTGTAATGGATTCATGTTTGGCCTGCCCCCACAAATAGATACCTCTCTTGTCCACCTCTCAAAGCCTCCAATCACAGGGGAGATTTAGGGTGTAAGTTGCAATATTTTAATTTTGGGGAGCAACAGACGAATCCAAGATTCCACCCTTCCCTTTTTCAGTTTCCAATGAACGATCCCACAACATTTCCCTTTCTCCTCTCATCCTGCTTTACAAGAAAATGTTTTCGCACTACATTTTTGCTATTTAGTATTGGAAATGCTGAGCTATGATACACCAGCTGTGTTTTGAACCCCTACTGGTAAATCTGGGCTTGATTTACTATCTGCTTGCAGATCAGGGGTAGTTTTTGTTTTTAGGTCTTTTTTAGGAACTTGGTGCTATGAGATCATGGAATTTGATGCTTGCACATCAGAAAACCATGATGTACAGCTTTTTTCTTTTGGATTTGAGGAAATTTCATTTCCAGAAAATGTATTTTGTGAGTTAGCTGAGTGAGTAAAATCCTGATTGTCCCAGTTTTTTACAAAAAATACACATCCTGACTCGAACTTGAGACATGTTATGCCGATCTCAAGTTTTTTGTCATTGACTTCTTTTGGATTAATATTCCATGTTTCCCATCATTAAAATTTCACACCTTTTGTAGATATTAGCTATACTCCTCTTCAAACTCTCCAAGATTGCAAACATTACTCGAATAAATCACATGCATCTATCAAAGTATTTCACTTTCAAACTCTTAAGAGAATAATAGCATCACCACTTTAAATAATTTATTTATATGATCCTCATGGAGTAGTATTGAGTGACTCACACACCCACACAAGGAATAAATGATAATCTTGACTTGGAAGCTTCAAAAATGTCGAACAAATTCTTTTCCTTCTCAACCATACAAGTAAACCTCCATACACACACAAGCACATGAAATAAATAATTATTGAAGGAAGAAGGATCGATGTCGCCTGTCTTCAATCTTATATCTTAATGGAAGAAAAACAAACCAAACAATAACCTTTAACGTCAAATAACACAAACTCTCTTCCTTGCTTGCTTGCCTGCCCTTGAAGTGCAGTGTAAGCCTACAAAAACCTCTCTCTCTTTTGTCTCTCTCTTCCGGCTTAGCCAAAAAAGAAAGAAAAAAGAAAAAAAGCAAAATAAACTTCACCATCAATGGCGTAAAGCAACACCAATCAATTCCCTTGCGTGACCGAAATCATTGAAAAGCAACTAAACCAAGAGCCAAGAACCACACCCCAATTTCTAACTTTCTTTATATGTTTTCTTTAAAGAAGATATGATCACCTCATCAAGTGCAAGTTGAAAGTAGAGTGCGGTACCAAGAATTTGAACAAGAGAGATAGGTTTCTGACTGTGACTGTAATCATTTTTGTGTCCTTTTTCTTTTTTGCGTTTTGTGGTTATGTTTAAGAGGAGTGATCAAGATAGTTATAGTTCTAGTAAGGGAAAACAAGATATTTGTACAAATAGTAATCCTGGGAAAGGCAGGGGAATATTTTCTTGATGGGAGGATATTTGATTGTATCCATGAAATTACAGTGGCTCTTGCTTTTGCTAGGATGACAGATTCTTCTGCTTATAAAGTTGAAACCACTTCTCGTCTTGCTCAATGGAGGATAGACAATCTTGCTTCTTGTACTTATCGCAAATCAGATCCTTTCAAGATTGGCAGGTGGAACTGGTTAGTACTTTCTTATTTTCTTTTTCTGCATCCATGGGTTGATTGCCGGCGGTAGATTGTTTAGTTTCTTGCTCTGTTTCAAGAAGATAGAATTTTCCCTGGAGTCCTGTGTGATTGTTGTTTTCTTGATTTTGGTGAAGATGGTTTCTTTCACTGGAAATTTAGGATCTTTTTGGCAGTTCTTCTACTGTTGCTGTTGTTGTGGTCCTAGAAATGGGTAATTTTGAAGTGGGATGTTGGGGTTTTTCAATCCATGTGAAATGGTGAGACTGTAGCTTTGGATAGGATGTGAGAGACTGGGAGTATGGTCCATGGCAGAGACAGGGTAGGCACATGTTTCTGTACATTGATGATCCCTTGCTTGGTTACTTTTAAATTTTGTTGCCAAGGAGGAGAGAGTAAGATAGCTATGATTTATCAGTGTACTGTGAGTTTCTTTTTCGCCATTGTTTTCTGTGATCCTACTATATCAGCTGAGTTTAGCATTTTTTTTTTGGATTGAAGGCATCTATCCGTGGAGAAGAACCGGGTATTGTTTGTTAAGTTGTATCCAGAGACATCGAATCTAACACGTGAGAATCCTCCGATTGCTTCATTTATTATTCGAGTTGTTTCTTCCGCAGGAGATCGCAAGGCTTTGATTCATCCAGGTAATAAATTGAAACTCTGTCTTCAGTTCCTAGATACTTTTTTCTGTGTTCATATCTTGTTTTTCTCCAATGATAATGGAACATGTTCAGTTAGCCATCTCGAATCTGATATTTCTGACCCTTTATTTGAACTCTAATTTGTGAATGACGTAGATGATCTATACCCCCGGTTGTATATTCCAAGTTGTATGTTTTGGTATTTTCTGACAAAATGCTCAACTTCCCTCAGCTTTATTGTAAATAAATTTCTGCAGACGTAACAGATAAGCAGCTCAAGAACAACGATGATTTCGTCTGGGCAATTGATGTTCCTTTAACAACAGGGAAATTCATTATCGACGTTGAATTCCTTGATTTGAAGGCTGCATCTCCAGGGGTGTGTTTCTATATTGGCTGGCTAATCAATAACCTGTCATTTGAATTCTTTATCTTAAAAGCTGCTATATGTCATTAACTGTACAGGGTGGAGAACCTTGCTCGATCTGGGACGAAGAAACCACAGAAAAAAGATCAAATGCGACAGCTCTTGTAACACTTGGCAGAATGTTAACAGAAAGCATCCACACGGATATCAAAATTAATGTTTCCGATGGCAGCATTGGAGCCCATCGTGCTGTTCTTGCTGCGAGATCGCCTGTTTTCCACAGCATGTTCGCTCATGACCTGAAAGAGAAGGAACTGTCAACCATAAATATCTCCGACATGTCCATGGAAGCTTGCCAGGCTTTTCTCAACTACATATATGGGAACATCCAGCGTGAAGAATTTCTTGTCCACCGTTTGGCACTTCTTGGAGCAGCTGATAAGTATGACATTGCTGACCTGAAAGAGGCATGCCATGAGAGTCTTCTGGAAGATATCGACACAAAGAAAGCGTCCTCGAGAGGCTACAAAGCGCATCCTTGTATCAATTGCCGAAACTGAAGACCAGCTGCCTGCGGTATCTTGTGAAGTTCGGTAAGATATTCGATATTCGAGATGATTTTAATTCCTTCATGCAATGTGCAGACAGGGATCTGATAGCTGAAGTCTTCCATGAGGTTCTCAATGCCTGGAAAGGATTCTGAAGATGATAGTGGGGTTAAGTCAGTTACATTTTACAAGATGGGTGCTTAGAAAATTTAGCGCCATCAAGATTATTCTTTGTTCAGAATGAATTTGTTGATGCCCTATGTACATATATATTGGATTGCGTGACATAGACCTTCTATCATCCTTGTTATTGAGGACACAATGATTTGAATGAAATGTAAATACTTTGATAGGATTCAAATTTCAATACAACTGTTCTTAGTTTTTCTTCTAAATTAGATGGCATGAATATACATGAAAGCCATGCGAGAATGATCTAATCTGATTTTCCATGAATATTGAGTCAAATATCATGATTATAGTCCCGCAAATGCTCATAAATTCAAGAGTTGAACCCAGATCTGCTATAAAGCTCATAAGAGATCATCAGGCATGATTCTGCAGATTAAGCATAATGAAGCAGCTGATTCACACGCACACTCAAAAAAATGCTGATTCTAATCATATTCTCCGCATTTTCCAAACCATTGAGCATTAGTTCAGGCTTAATTACTGCCACTAGATCTGACTTACCAACCTATCTTGCTAATTAAAACAAGAAGAGCAATCCTCTTATCAGGACTAGAAAACAGAAGAGAATAAAGAGGATGTAGAATGACACAAGCTAAGCATGGTGAAAATGCTAGTATTGGTTGACAAACTTGTTATATGAATGAGAAAACTACATTTCAACAATGGAGGAGGAACTCCCTCAACTCAATTCCCACTCTCACATTTTCTCTCTACTGCACCTTTCCAGCCTCTCTTCAAGCCTTGTTTCCATCTCATTGTAGCTACAGTTCGTCTCCTCACTCAACAAAACTCATCTCAAGGAAAGCAAATCTATCGATCAAACTATGCAAATACCAGCATCAATTATGGAAACAGGCAGGAGCAACACCGCCATTAGGTCCTAAAGTAAACGGGTTCTACCACTTGGCCTTCGTTTCCAATTAGAGTTCATAAAACATAACAGAATCTCACACACAAACCATGGTTCTAGACACGAATCTAGTCAATTCATTGTTGGAATGAACATTTAGCACAAGAACACATCATGACATTGATAGAGGATCTTCTCATGGTCAGAATACCAAGTCCAAAATAGGATGTGATATAATACAGCAAGGTAACATCAAAATGAAGAAAAAAAAGCCATATGTTTATTGTTCAAGTAGCACAGCAACAAATGATTATGCAACAAGAAAAAGCAAAAAAATGTTTTTGTGAATATTCCAAGAATTCCAATACTAAAAAGCAGAGCTAAGAAACTAAAAACAGAATAACATGACAAAAAAAACACAAGCAGAAGGGTATGCTACTATCCCTCTAGAGCAATGAACTCACCTCTTGGAACATCTTTTGAGGGCCACTTCATATTGATGTTGAAACCAAAAATCATGCCAGAGAGCAACCATGGCAAAGGATTCTTGTAGGAGCTGATAAGTAAATAAGGAGAGAGATGGAGGGAAGAAGTAGCTTCTTGCAAGAAAGGGAATATGGAGGGAATATTATTAGGATATCTTCACTGAGTTCTTGGCACTTCTGTGAGCCATAGCCCAAGGTCTTAAAATTAGGAGACCCTTTTATTTGATGGGTACAAAATCCACAAAAATATTCATGCAAGCCCAATTAGAGTCGGTTCGAAGAAATAATTAATTTCATTCATGCAAGAGATGTTTCTCCTTCCCTCTCATTTACACTGGAATTAAACTGACTTCTCGTATACATGCATATGTATACAACAGCGTGGCGTAAAGATAAAAAATTTAAAAATTATTTCATGCATATATGAGGTTTTTAAAAATTATTTTTGATATATCACATAAAAATAATCTAAAAACATAAAAAAATTAATTTAAAGTAAATAATAAAAATTAAAAAATATATTTTTTTTTTATATAAAAATACTCTTGAAACGCAGTGTCAAATATCCCTTAAGCCTTGCAATGAAACTCAATTTTTATTTTTTTGGAATACCAGAAGACAAAAATAATAAATGAGTTTTAGTCCATTCTATTCAATTACACCTAAAACGAGTTTAAAGACCACAACGTACACTTGATGTCGTGCTGTGCTAAAACAAGCAAAAAAAAACAAAAATAAATAATTTCACTTTTGTTTTTTTCTATTTATTTTTTAAAAAATATATACTTAGATAATAGTTTTAAAAATAGGTTAGTAGAGATATGATAGAGGCATCAAACCAGCCCACTAATATACATATAACACATTTATAGGAAGGAATAAAATCAACCTGACAGCATATCTCATTGACATGTTTAGAGTAAGTTTCTTCATATAATAAATAAAGGAATTTCTTCTAAATAAAGTATTGGAATGGGATTTTTCTTTTCTAAAATTACAAGGAAAACTAATATTCAATTTTTATTTTAGCAATTCAGGAGTTGGGTCTTGAAAAATAGCTATCCCGGAAAAGAAAAATGTAGGGGGATTTATTCCATTTATATAGGGTGGGTGGGCGGTTCCAGATCTGGGGATTAAATTGGACATCAAATTTCTAAAATTTATTTATTTTGGCAATTTGATGTTGTGAAATTCCCCTCTTTTACTCAGTTTGCAGAAGCTAATCTCAGTGGGTTTGTTTGTTTTTCTTTATTGAGGAAATTTTTTTTATATATATTTTATGTTTTGAAAATATATAAATTTAATTTAAAAATATATTTGTTTTATATCTCTATTTTCTCAACAAAATTACTTTTGTGTGGAGTAACAAGCAAGGTTGTCAATACTCGTTCGATCGTCTGTTTTCGATCGCCCGTTCGGGTTTTTTCTATTGGAACGAACGCTTCGGTTTCGAGATATTTCAAGTGCCGCTTCGGGTTATACTATTCATATATAATTAATTTTATATATATATATATATATATATATATATATATATATATATATTAAAATATTAATTTAACAAGTATAATTTAAATTCAAGATAAATTAACTTTAAATTATACAATACAAACACAAAGTCAAACAACACATAATCTTAAAATTAGAAACATCTCTAAAATTTCAAAATATTATGATAGTAAAATGTTCTAAAATAAAAGAAATATTATGATTTTGAGTCGGAACGGTACCGAGACGTTCCTGCCAGAATTTCCAGAACGGGCCGGAATTAAAACCGAGACGAAAACGACGTCGTTTCATCTCGGGTTTTTTAATGGCACGGAACGTTCCAGCCATTTCGGCCGGAACGGAACGGAATTAACAAGCCTGGTAACAAGTGACGTATATAAATTTATGATCCATCGAAAATAATGAGAATATCATTCTCTCTTTTATTTATATCTCTCTAATTTAAATCGCAAGGAATAAGTAGTAAATATCATTAATTATTTTCTCGCCGAGCAAAACCAAAAACATCCATTGTGGGTGTATTTAGAGAAATAAATTTATAGAATGCACTTGGACAAAATGTATGCTGATGATTATTGAGGCATGAATTCTGCATTTAGGGTTTAAAACTATGTTAATTTTTAACTAAGCACACTAAAAGAGAGAAATAAATAATTTTACTTTTTTTTCTCTCACTCCCTTTCTATATCATGTGGGGAGGTCAAAATACAAGTTAAATAAATAAATTAAAAGAAAATACATCCATATCACAACTGCAACAATCCTGAAAGGAAAACGGAGATTGAATGAAAGAATATTTAAATTATGGGTCTTAAATCACTCAAATCTTGCCTGCAAAATGCATGCATTCCATTCTTGTCCATCTCCATCAGAACTGAAAGGATCTTTGATTCGTAAAACCAATCCATCTCAAATACAGAGTATAAAAACAGAGGAAAAGCAGAGACCCTTTACACCTCTCTCTTCGTGTAAAGCAATGCCTCTTTCAATTATCTTCTCTCCTTTACTTCTTTCATTCTTTCTTTTCTTCTCTCTTTTGCAGCCATTAACTTTTTGCCACACAAAAAGGTGAGCAACCATGTTTTTTCTTTTTCTCTGTTTTTGATCATATCGCTCCTCTGCTTTTGATTCTTCAAAATGAACTTCCAATGATTATTTTTTTTGTACTAGAACTCAACATGGGATTTTGATGACTTCCTTGAATTTATCATTTCCATTTTGGAAACTAAAGTGGAATATATTTGATCAATGGCCTTATTAAGGTTGAATTTTTCTCGACCAGTCTTATGTAGTTTATCTGGGATCGCATTCACACGGCTTGGAGCCTGCTCAGTCCGATATCGAGCGCGTCAAAGATTCTCATTATGAACTTCTGGGATCACTCACTGAAAGGTATGCGTAAATTGTGAAGAATTTCTTCTTTTGTTTGTCTCTTACTTCTGCTCATTTTGTTGCCATCCTTACTTGACAGTAAAGAGAAGGCGAAGGAGAAGATATTCTACTCTTACACTAACAACATAAATGGCTTCGCTGCACTCCTAGAAGAGGAAGAGGCGTCAGCTCTTGCCAGTAAGAACTTGAACTCGCACATTCTTGTCTTTCATGTTAAATTAGTGGCCAATCTTTAGCGGAAGAGAGACAAGTCTTTTGACTCTGTCTTGTCTCTGATGCCTCTGTTTTGTCACTGGTTTGATTGTAACTGGCATTTCAGGATACAGTACTTATCTCTGCTAATGGTTTTTTTCTTTTTTTAATCAATGCAGAACACCCAGATGTGGTGTCAGTTTTCTTGAACAAAGGAAAGAAACTTCATACGACACGGTCATGGAACTTTCTTGGATTAGAGGCAGATGGGGTGGTTCCTCCATACTCACTTTGGAAGAAAGCAAGATACGGTGAAGATGTAATCATTGGTAATCTGGACACCGGTAAGTACTATATCCCTGTAATTGTTGATAAAGTAATTCTAGCCATTTGGGTAGTCAAAATGATTGAAACTATATCACTTGCATGAGTTTTTGTTCTTGATTTGATGTTTACATGTTTTTGCACAACCCCAATTAATCTTGTCAGCCTCGTCGTTGATTGCAATGTAGTCACTATTGTGTTGACTAGACCTCAAAAAATATGATGAGGAATTGAACCTCCAATCACTCTAATTTTCATGCTGAAATACTACCAACCACCCCTATATTTTTTTTATTATGGTAACAGGATTGACCACAGATTTTTGTATTTTAGTACATGGAATGAGATAAAATTGAGGATAATGACATAATTGTTCCTGTTTAACCACCAAATCTCCCCCTTTATCACTTTACTCCTCCATGTTCATCAGAAAAGTGAAAAGGAAAATATAAATTTTGTCATGGTTTATCCACCGCAAATAAGAATCTGATGTTTTGAAATTTGAAACTTGTTACCGATCTTGTGATTTTTTAATTTTCTTTTTCTTTATCTTGGAGTCTTAAACATTTAGAATATGTAAGTGGTAGGGCCAGTATCGAAATAAAGCTTGACTATCCATTCTAGCTTTTGTTCCCTTTGGCAGAGTATAATAATGCATGTGCTACTGTTGCTATTCCAATTGCATAATCATGTCTTGCCATTTTAAATGGAATTGTGCTAGGTGTTTGGCCGGAATCGAAGAGCTTTTAGTGATGAAGGAATGGGTCCGGTTCCATCAAAGTGGAGAGGAATCTGTCAGCATGACACCAAAGATGGTGTTGTTTGCAACAGGTCCATGTTCTTTTCCACTTGCCATCAATTCTCTGTTACAATATTTGCCGTAGTCAGTGGAAGTCATCTTAATCTTCCAAGAATTGGCATAATCCTGCTCAAGTGATTACTGATTAGCTTCCATCAAATCATCTTAATCTTCCTGTTCTCGTTCTTGATTATTCAACTTGGTCATGGTTGGCATCCGAAGCTAAACTTCACATGCACATGTAACATTATTTCATGAGTTTTTTTTTCTATCTATTGAAATTGTTGTTTCCTGCACATGATAATTAGTTGGACTTAAGACTTGTTGTTAATTACTTGTTTAATGTACAAAATTCTGACGCAGGTTTTTCTTCAACCATGATATATTTCAGTTGGAAACTTCTCATCCACTGTTGCCATGATATTAGTTGACTTCCAAACTTGGAAAAGAACCAATAAAACCATGTTTACTTCGGATAGAATTTTTCTGATATGTAGCTGTCATCTGCATCACCATATATTTGCACCATGTCAAACTCTTACATGGCTTAGTTCCATCCTAGACTGTACGGGAGGTGGTCGGATCTCACAACTGTGAAAGTTCTTTGTTTATGCAGAAACAATCTGCAGGCCAAACCTCCACTTATGCATAATATATGAGAAAGTAATGATCTTGAAATTGGAAAAAGGTTCACTTTTAAAATGCCATACGGCTTCTGACATCACCCTCAAGAACCTTTTTAAGTATAGTGGGGATGGTGCTTTTCATTGCAAGTCATTACTGCCTGCTATATACATGGGCTCAGTTTCGAAAGCTTTTATCCCTCCAAACGCAATGTCGTCATGCCTGTATTCAAGATTTTACTACTGCCTTGCATTCTATCGTACGGCATGCAGGTTTTTCATCTTTTTCCTTACCATCTTGTTTCCTATGGCTTCCCCCAAAAAATCAGGAAGCTGATTGGAACCAGGTACTTTAACAAGGGTTATGCTGCCTATGCTGGTCATCTCAACTCAAGCTTCCAAACTGCACGTGACAGTGAGGGCCATGGGACTCATACCTGTCAACAGCAGCAGGAAATTTTGTTGCAGGAGCTAATGTCTTGGGTTATGGCAATGGAACTGCCAAAGGAGGATCGCCTCACGCCCGTGCAGCAGCTTACAAGGTGTGCTGGCCACCTATAAATGGGAGTAATGAGTGCTTTGACGCAGACATCTTGGCTGCCTTCGATGTTGCCATTAGTGATGGTGTTGACGTGCTCTCAGTTTCCCTGGGTGGGGATCCTGCTGAATTTTCAGAAGATGCCATTGCGATCGGTTCTTTCCATGCTGTTGCGAAAGGCATTACTGTTGTTGCCTCTGCTGGAAATTCAGGACCGAGCGCAGGAACAGTATCGAATGTGGCACCTTGGTTGATAACAGTCGGTGCTAGCACAATGGATCGTTCCTTCATGATATATGTTGCGCTTGGCAACAGGAAGCACCTCAAGGTTTTTTTTCGTTTCCTTTTTAACGTCTACAGTATCAATTTTCACATCCATTCGAGATGTGTTTTTCAGTAGTACACCATTGTTTTTTACAGTATCGATCTGCATTCCTTCTCTAACTAACGATCTGACAAGTTTCATCATCTTTTTCTCATTTCTAGGGAGCAAGTCTTTCAGAAAAAACATTGCCTGCTGAAAAATTCTATCCATTGATCAGTGCTGCAGATGCAAAGATTGCTGATCAGTCTGAAGCAGATGCGTGAGTATCGCCTCATCAAATCTGTAACCTCTTTTGCTATAGCGTTGCCTGAGTTGGTAATTGAGTTCACTTTTGCAGCCTGCTGTGCAAGCCTGGAACACTTGATCCCACAAAGGTCAAAGGGAAGATATTGGTATGCCTTCGAGGGGAAAATGGAAGAGTAGACAAGGGACATCAGGCTCTTTCTTGCTGGGGCTGTCGGGATGATTTTGGCTAATGATGAAGATTCTGAAACGAAATCATCGCCGACACCCATGTAGCTTCCGGCTGCACACATCAGCTTCTACAGACGGCGAAGCTGTCTTTTCCTATCTAAACTATACCAAGTAAGTTCACGTCAATTTTACTGAGAAATCTCTTTGAACTTGACAATTCTGATACTCATTCGAGGCTCGTATCTGCGCACAAAGCAGGGAACCTATGGCATTTTTTATCCAATGTGAGGACAGAATTGGCAACAAAACCAGCTCCATTTATGGCTTCTTTCTCATCTAGGGGGCCCTAATATTATCGAAGAATCAATCCTCAAGGTTTGTCATCTCTGTCTGTGCTTTTTGTTTGTCATGCAGTATAGGAGAACATACTGACCTGGTGTGTTTATTTCAGCCTGATATCACTGCTCCGGGTGTTAGTGTAATTGCTGCTTTCACTCAAGCAACCGGACCAAGTGATGCAGAATACGATAAGCGTAGGACTCCATTCAACACTCAATCTGGCACTTCAATGTCATGCCCCTCATGTTTCTGGTGTTGTTGGCCTTTCAAAACACTCCACCCAGATTGGAGCCCTGCTGCTATCAGATCGGCAATAATGACAACTGGTAAAGAACAATTCACCAGATAAACCGTGAAATATATATCTTTGGACATTGATTGTTCGGCTAACTGATCGATATTTCATCCACAGCAACAACAAGAGATAACAATGGGGAGCCAATACTGGATTCAACCAACACCAGGGCAACTCCATTCGCAGATGGTGCAGGACATGTGCAGCCCAACCGTGCCGCAGATCCTGGTCTGATTTATGATCTGACTGTTGATGACTTCTTGAACTTTTTTATGCAAGCGTGGCTATTCCAAGAAGAACATCCAATTATTCTCAGACAAACGGTACACTTGTCCGAAATCATTCAGCCTGGCAGACTTCAACTATCCTTCGATCACAGTTACTAATCTGAATGACTCCATAACAGTCACTCGAAGAGTTAAAAATGTTGGATCTCCTGGCACATACAAGATCCATATCAGGGCACCGCCAGGAGTGACAGTTTCTGTTGCTCCTTCCATCTTGAAATTCCAGAAATTAGGTGAAGAGAAGACATTTAAGGTTACATTCAAACTAGCACCGAAAGCCGTGCTTACAGATTATGTATTTGGGATGTTGACATGGGGAGATGGTAAGCACTTTGTCAGGAGTCCTCTGGTGGTGAGGCATTACTAGAGTCATTGAAATAGTAGGTGCATGCAGGTTGAATTTTGCTCACAGTCCCTCATCATTCTGTGTAGAAATCTGATAGATCAATTTGTTGGAAAATGATGCTTATTTTTTAACTAAAAGAAAAAATGTCTCAATGAAATGACATTTCTACTACTAAATAAAAAGAGATTATACTAGCAAGATTTTTCACTCACTGATACTTTTCCCATTGATGGATAAAATAGAATAATTAACAGACATGAGATTTTTTCTCCCCATAAATGTTATAGTAAATTGCAAACACCATTTGTAAATTCACTAGATCAGTTTGTTGGACGATGAGGCTTGCTGTTTGAGTACTGAAAGAAAACATGTCTTGATGACTTGACTTCTCTTGTATTCCTTTTTTTTGCTTTTTCACAATCTCATAAAAAATAAGAAGCTTGATGCTTATCCTCCATGGAGCTCCAAGAAGTCTCCCTCATTCTTGTTCAATGGTTATCACAGTGTGTATGTACGAAGAAAAAACAACAATTTCATAAAGAATGGTTGAGAGTTATCCAACCTTTTCCAAAACCTACTTCAATCCATAATTCAGAAATCTACAACTCAGCCTATGATCATAACAAAAATTTCCCTCCTCCCTTACCATCTGATCTGGCTTCCAGACGCCGGTGGAAAGACAAGTTCTACTCTAAGTTTCTAAAAAAATTGGCATCAACCTGACAACAATTTTAAGCTCTTCAGAATCCATTCTGACAGCAATTTAGGTCCTGGTTTAATGTAAGCAAACCATCTGCAGATAACTAGCAGGGAAAAGTAAAGGTGAATAAAATACATATTTTAGGAAACTGCAAGTCTAACTTGATGATAAAGAGGAGTGAGAAGTGAACATAGATCATCATATTGCTTTTCCAATTTTGATTGGCATGAGTTTTTGTTTTTTTGCCCCTTTTAGCTGTGTTCTCTCCTTCTGTTTCTTTTATCCTTTTTTGGCATACCAAGTACTAGGGCTGATTTTTGTGCCATGTTCATGAGACAGAGCTTAAAAACAGAGGAAAGCAGAACATTTTTATAATTTTCTTCTCAAAGGAAGTTAAGCAGGAAAGAGAAACAATGGGGTTTTCAATGTTTTCGCATTTGTTTCTTCCTCTAATTGTTTTCTCTTTCTTGCTGACTTTTAGTTATGGTGAGAAACAGGCAAGCGACAGCCCTTTCCATTGCTTTATATGCAAATGTGGTTAATCTATGCCCAGAGAATTCATAATTATTTCTCTTCATGCAGTCTTATTTTCCTTAGTAGCATCATAGTCTGGTGAATATCGATTTGGTGGCTTACCACTATTTTACCTGAAAGGCAGCTTATATCCAACAAAACCAAGTCCAGCAATGGCCAAATTCTCATCCAGTAGACCTAGTAAAATTGAGCCAGCAGTACTTACGGCTAGTTCAGCTTCACTAGTAAGTCTTTGGCTTCTCCATGAACTATCTCACATGTATTTTTCTGTTTTATGTCTAATGAACAATTCCAATTGCAGCATCGGACTCCTTTCATGGTAATGTTTCCGGCATTACCATGACAACAGGTACGTACTTATGATCAATATAAAGTAGAAAACTACAAAAGTTTGCAGCATGTCATTCCAGCCCTGCAAATTGAACTGAACTTGGTTTTGCTCCGCAGCAAAAACAAAATCTAACAACAACAAGAGAATGCTTGATTATGATGGTCAATCTGCAACCCCATTTACGTATGGTGCAACCGTGGACTAGTTTACGACACAAACGTGGATGATTACCTCAACTTCTTGTGTGCCGGTGGCTGTAATAAGACCTTACTGAACGCATTCTCAGATGGACCTGATACATGCCCAGAGAATTTTAGTTTCGCTGATTTCAATTACAAAAATATTTTCTTTTATCATTAATCATTATCTCTCAAGCCATCATGATTTTCATTTTGAAAAATATTTTTGAAACAATAAAAGATGTCAACATATGATGAAGTAAGAGATTTTCATGGATTGGTAATGAAGATAACTTATTCCAAATTTGTAGGAATTGGTGGGTTTTTTTGAATATTTATTTTATCTAATAAATATGATATAAATATTGTTAAATCTCAATCCAAAACCTAACTCGAGATATACACACGTGTGTTTCGAATATATATTAATATTTTATTTTATATTGAATAATAAATAATAATCTTATAATGAATATCTATGCTCTATATATACATTTAAATTTTCACTTGAAAAGAATAAATGAGTATAAAGAGTTCCTTAGTTGTTTCGATGCTTGACTAGTTCATGCTGAATCAATGTTAGCATTGTTCCTAGAATCATTCTTATCCATTTAAATTAAGGATTTCCTGGCTGTCCACACCAAAAATATAGAAGTAAGATTTGACTAAAATAAAAAATAAAATAGGAAAAAAAAAGAGTTTAAAAACAGGGGAAACAGAACATATTGCGATTGTACACTGAAAGGAAATTTTGCAACTGACAGAGAAGCAATGAGGCTCTTAAGGTTATCTCCCTTAGTTCTCTCTGTCCTCATCCTTTGTCTCATTGAGACTTGTTCTTCCAAAAAGGCAAGATTATCTCCCTCTTGATTGTCCTACATGTCGATGCTATTGGTTATGGAGTTATTGATGCTTCTGTTTCATGCAGTCTTATATAGTTTACATGGGGGAGTCTTCATTTTCCCCATTATCATCAGCTGGAGAGAGTTCTTTATCAGAATTCGATGTACAGAAAGTGACAAAATCACACTTTGATCTTCTTGGATCATACTTGGAGAGGTTTGCTTTGTTGAAAAGTTATTGAATTCGATTGAACTATTGAACTTCATTCATTATTGTCACATTCATATGCAGCAAAGAGAATGTCCAGGATGTGCTGATTTACTCTTACACTAAATGCATAAATGGTTTTGCTGCATACCCTCGATGAAGCTCAAGTAACTTCCCTTAAAGGTAAGAAATACAATCTGTATATTTTTTCTCTGGGATGTTAATTTAATTTCAGATACTCTGTTTTGCTCTGCTTTTCTTTGTTTTGTTCTCTATTTCGTAAAACTTTGTTTTGAGTTTCAAACAAAATCCAAGATCAAATGAGTTCATTGTTTCGTTCTTTGGAAAATGTAGGTAATCCGGGAGTGATATCGGTTTTCGAGAACCAAGAAAGAATATTGCATACAACACATTCATGGGAATTTATTGGATTTGAAGCAAATGGAGCACCTACCCTCAGCTCCCTTCAGAAGAAGGCAAACTTTGGTGAAGGTGTAATCATTGCAAATCTTGATACTGGTAAGCTTATGTCCTTGAAGCTCCGAGGGAAGATTTTTAACTATGTTCATATTGGTTCTTCGCCAACTGTAATGCTCTTACATTTTTTTGGCTGCGTACTATTACTATAGGTGTATGGCCAGAATCCAAGAGCTTTAATGATGAGGGAATGGGCCCTGTGCCATCAAGATGGAAGGGAACTTGTCAGGCTGGGGGTGGATTTAAGTGCAACAAGTCAGTTCTCTTTCTCTTCTTGATCAAGTTTCTCACACAAGCTGGATATGCAGATTTTGACGAAAAAAATTTTGTTCTATACCAGAAAGCTTATCGGTGCAAGGTACTTCAACAAAGGGTTTGCTTCTGCAAGTCCTACTCCAATCCCTGCAGAGTGGAACACTGCCCGTGACACCGAGGGCCATGGTTCCCACACCTTATCTACAGCTGGTGGTAGTTTTGTTCCTAGAGCAGGCATCTTTGGTTATGGGAATGGAACTGCTAAAGGTGGATCGCCAAAAGCTCACGTGGCTGCTTACAAAGTATGCTGGCCTTCAGAAAATGGTGGATGTTTTGATGCAGATATCTTGGCAGCTTTTGATGCTGCCATAGGTGATGGAGTTGATGTGATCTCAATGTCGTTGGGTCCGAGTCGACCTGTAGAATTTCTGCAAGATGGAATGGCCATTGGCTCCTTCCATGCCGTCAAGAAAGGCATTCCTGTCGTTGCTTCAGCTGGCAATAGCGGGCCAGTTGCTGGGTCTGTAGCACACGGGGCTCCCTGGTTGTTTACGATCGGTGCTAGCACATTGGATCGTGAGTTTTCAGCCACTGTTACTCTTGGCAACAAGAAGCTTTTCAAGGTATTCTTTTCTTGGAAAGGACTAGAATTATCTACCATAATTGTCTATCGTTAAGCTTATCAGCAGTACTGTGCTGCTAAGATATTGTTAAGACTTGGAACTAAAACACATTTCACAGCCTTATTCTCCTTTCAGGGATCGAGTGTTGCAAGTAAAAGCTTGCCAGCTGGGAAATTCTATCCACTGATCAATGCTGCAGAAGCGAGGCTTCCCACAGCACAACCTGCAGATGCGTAAGTAACTACTCCAATCTACAAATAACATGATTCAGGAATGTCGAACATCTGTGTAGTTTGCAAATCAGTAGGTCAGCCATGTCATTAACTTGAATGAAACTGTGCAGTCAACTATGCCAAAACGGAACGCTTGATGCTAGGAAGGTTGCAGGGAAAATTATAGTGTGCCTTCGAGGAATTAACAGTAGAGTAGGAAAAGGACATGAGGCTGAGCTTGCTGGTGCCGTTGGGATGATATTGGCAAATGATGAAGAAAGTGGAAGTGAACTTTTGTCCGATCCTCATGTGCTCCCTGCCGCCCACCTCACGTACACTGATGGCCAAGCTGTGATGAACTACATCAAGTCGACCAGGTAAATGCTTTTTTGTTTTGTTTTTCACCCCTTTCTCTTAAATTCTGTCAATCTAAAGACTAATTATTCGAGACTTACAATGCTATCTATGCATATTGAGATAGAAATCCCACAGCATCGATTAGTCCAGTACATACAGATTTAGGAGTCGTGCCGAATCCTGTGATGGCTGCATTCTCATCAAGGGGGCCTAGTTTAATTGAGCCAGCAATACTTAAGGTTGGCTCAATTGTGCATTAACTTGTCATTCTTTGCTCTCAATATGAACTATCCATTGTTTTTCAATTCTATATCTAATGAACAATCTCTTGCAGCCCGATGTCACTGCACCTGGTGTTGATGTAATTGCTGCTTACACTGAAGCTGTAGGGCCATCTGAACTACCATTTGACAAGCGAAGAACACCTTACATCACAATGTCTGGCACTTCAATGTCATGCCCTCATGTTTCCGGCATTGTTGGCCTTCTTAGAGCTATCCATCCAGATTGGAGCCCAGCTGCTATTAAATCTGCAATCATGACAACAGGTTCATACTTTTGATCATTATAAACTAGCAAAAGTCTGCAGCATGTTGCTACAGCCCTGCTAACTGGATCGAATTTGTTTTTCTTATCCACGCAGCAAAAACAAAATCAAACTCCAAGAAGAGAATACTCGATGCTGATGGCCAACTCGCGACACCATTTGCATATGGTGCAGGACATGTGAATCCAAATCTAGCAGCAGATCCTGGCTTAGTATATGACACGAACGTGATTGATTACCTTAACTTCTTATGTGCCCATGGCTATAACAGTACATTCATACTAGAATTCTCAGGTGTGCCGTATAAATGTCCTGAGAAAGCTAGTTTGGCTGAATTCAACTATCCTTCAATCGCAGTGCCTGATCTTCATGGCCCAGTAACTGTTACTCGCCGAGTAAAGAACGTGGGGGCTCCAGGCACATACACAGTCAAAGTTAAGGCGCCACCCAAGGTTTCAGTAGTTGTTGAACCTTCAAGCTTGGAATTCAAGAAAGCCGGTGAAGAGAAAAAATTCATGGTTACTTTTAAGCCTGTCATGAATGGCATGCCGAAAGACTACACCTTTGGCCACATTACCTGGTCAGATAGCAACGGCCATCATGTCAAGAGTCCTCTAGTGGTGAAGCATGCTTAGATGTTCATTGTATTTTGCAGTTTCAGTACACACAACTGTACTTTCATCTAGCTTAATTTCCCACTAATTCTTTTTTTTTTACTTCATCACTTTTATTTATTCTAACTAATTTCATGTGTCTATTTATATAATCACTTCATTAATTAAAAAAGAATTTTAATAAATAATATCATTAAAAACAAAAAGATCAAATATTTATATTGTACAAACCAGAGGAGATAAGTTGCAACTGCAAAAAGTAACTACTCGAATCTGCGAATATCAAAATTCAGGAATGTAGAACATCTACATGATCTTGTCTCACTACCAGAGTTTCCTGAAGGGAAAACTTGATCGCAAGAAGGTTGCTGGGAAAATTATACTATACCTTGGAGCACCTGGCACAATGTCAGGTTAGGGACATGAGGCTGAGCTTGCTGGTGCTACTGAGATGCTATCTGCAAATGTTAGAGAATATGGGAATGAACTTTTAACCTATGTGTTGGTTATATGGGAATTGATATGCCGTGAAACATAACTTTGGTTCTATTAATCGAAGTGGTCTTGAAGCAAAGATCTAGGAACAAGGATACGGAATATCACAAGTAAGTTTCCCGTATAGAATCTACATTATCCTCATGCATGCTCTTTATGCTTATTGAAACATAGAATCTACAATTAGTCCTGGAAATACAGATATGGGAGTGAATTCAAATCCAACAATTGCCAAATTCTCATCAAGGGAGCCTGATTCCATTGTGCCAGCAATACTTGAGGTTAGTTCGATAGTTCATCACTAGGCAGTCTTTGCTTTTGTTAAGAAATCATCTAATCTAAAAGTTTAAGCTGTTAGGTGAGGTCCTAGAATATGATTTATATTGTTTTTTAATACACACCCTAAAGTAAAAGTCTTTTGAGCTTGAAACTTGCACAGACCCACACTACCTTGTGCTTGATTTTTATTCAATATAATGAGGGTGATGAGATTTTAACTCGTAACCACTGGGTCAACAAGGCTCTGATACCATATTAATGAATCATCTCACCTAAAAGCTTAAATTGTTAGGTGAGACCCAGAATATAATTTATATTATTTTTTAACGGCTTTGAAGATGAAAAATCATTTATTTTTCTGTTTTATATGAAAATGAAAAACTCCTCTTACAGGTGGATTTCACTGCACCGGGGTAGATATAGTTTTTGTTTAAATTGAAGTTATAGTTGGGAATCTGGTCAGCCATTTAATAAGCATCGGACTCTGTGCATCACCATGTCTTCACCATTGCTAATCCTGACTTTAAAGATACTTGATTTGTCAAGTTGCTTGAACAAATTTTCATCATTTGTGATGTGATAAATTAAATCAGAATATGTGTGAATATAAATCCTTTAAGATAAAATATCACTACAATTTAGCCAAATTTAATATCATCTTCTTAGTTAAAAGAAACCTATACGTGCCCAACTCATGGAATTAAATCCCGGTTCATGTCAAGTTTCATAAAAAAAAATAGAGTAAAAATGTTAATAAAAACAATCATGAAAAAAAATTAAAAAAAATAATATTTTATTAAAAAAGAAAAAAGTTAACCTAACCCGTCCGAATCAAATCTATATCAGTTTTAATAGCTAAGATCTTTTGAAGCTAGTTAGAAAATTAGTTTGGATTTACATGGTAGGCCTAAACAGGGTACAAGCCCACTCAACATGAAGGGGACAAAACGGCGCTGTATTTACAAGCATCTAAATATCTTATAGCCACGTGATCTGCTCTTTTTATTTGACAAAACCCTATTCTTAACCCCTTGGAGATTTTCAACCTTTGCAGCCCAAGCACAGAGAGACTGCAAGGAGACTGCGTTGAATTTCAAAGTATCAAAATTAGATAGTAAGCTCTCTTTCTTTTTCGTTTTTGTACTGTTTCTTATTAGATTAACAAAAAATGTTTTTTTTTGGAACTTGTACTGATTTTATGTTTTCTTTGTTTGTTTGATGGGAAAAATCTAAACTTTCTTTGAAGGGTTTGGTTTTGTGAGTTCTGTTTTTGAGGTTTTGTATGTTCAATTAATTTGACTTTTGAAATAAATTATAACTTTGAGGATTATAGCTTTATGCAATGGTTAATGCTAGTATATATCCTGAATTTTTTGTATTGTTTTGTATAGTAAATTGATACACTTGTTTCTGTTTTTTCTTTGATTTTTGAGAAAATTGAAGAAGATTCTGTATCTAATATGGTGCTCTGTAGTTTCAATGTTTGTGTTAATTTTAATGATTGAATCATGTTATATGTTTGTGTTAATCTTAATAATAATCATGGTATTACAAAGAATTGATTAAATCAGTAGTTTCAATGTTTCTGTTTATTAATCTTGTTTTCATAAATCAAACTATTTTTTCTTATTTTCACAAGTTGAAGAAGATATCGTCTTGAAGTTGTATCTAATATCCCAAGTTTGGTGTCCATTCGGTGCAGTTAGAATGCAGTCCAGTAAAGCCCCTGCACCAATGGAAGTTGAAATAGCTCCACGTGAACAGAAGTCTGAGGGCGTTTTGCCTGCAAAGCCAAAGTTTGAGCCTTTGAAAGCTCATGAGATGTCTGATGGTCGAGTTCAGTTTAGAAAAGTGTCGGTTCCGCCGCATCGTTATACACCCCTTAAAAAAGCATGGATGGAAATCTACACTCCTGTATATGAGCAGATGAAGATTGATATCCGAATGAACCTCAAAGCCAGAAAGGTTGAGTTGAAAACTAGATCGGACACGCCTGACATAAGTAACCTACAAAAGTGTGCAGATTTTGTGCATGCTTTCATGTTAGGTTTTCGATGTGATAGATGCCATTGCTCTTTTGCGTTTGGATGAGCTCTATGTTGAATCTTTTGAAATTAAGGATGTTAAAACACTTCGAGGCGAGCATTTGTCTCGGGCCATTGGGAGACTGTCTGGTAAAGGTGGCAAAACAAAATTTGCCATTGAAAACGCAACCAAGACAAGGATTGTGATTGCTGACACCAAGATTCACATATTAGGATCTTTTCAAAATATCAAAGTTGCGAGGGATTCTCTTTGCAGCCTCATTTTAGGGTCTCCTGCTGGGAAGGTATACTCAAAACTTCGACAAGTTACGGCTAGAATGGCAGAGAGATTTTAATCATTTTTGTGATATTGAGTACCAGAGTGATTCAGCATGAAATTTTTGGGTGGGGATGTTGTATCAGCTATTAAAAACCAAGGAATTCTTTTCTCGTTCTGTACTTGCAATTGATTTAACGTCATTTACGCTTTACTGCTATGCCAATGGTTGTCTTTGTACCAATGATTTTGCTGTTTTAACAGCTCAACGCTATTCAGTTTAAGCTTGCTGCTTGAACTATTCGTATTGCATTACTGGTAATATAGCCTTATCTTAAAACAATAAATCATCGAGTATCTATGCCTTATTTTCTTGTCTTCCATCAGCAATTTTGCTCCTGCATGGAATAACTTGAATTTGGGTTTTGTAAATTTTTCTTACTATTAAACCTGCAACTGCATCGAAGCTTGTGTG
Source organism: Salix viminalis (assembly GCA_029228465.1). NCBI lineage: Eukaryota > Viridiplantae > Streptophyta > Magnoliopsida > Malpighiales > Salicaceae > Salix > Salix viminalis. The sequence goes on from CM055441.1 coordinate 30,184,126, forward strand.
TATCCAATAGGGAATGCTGTCAATTGAAAAGCTCCATGGCCATGTAGTGGATTGAGCATTCATAGTATAATTCATGATTGAGTTTTTGCTTTAGGTTGGGAAAGCGGTTGCTAAACCTGGTAACGGTAGAAGTAGACCTCCATGCAAATCATTTAAAAAGAAAAATTATTACTACATGAATCTGGTCCTTCAGGTCAGGAGACAATTTCCAGGCAATTGCAGGGCAAGAAACTCGTCTTGGATGATGCACAAAGCAACTTTTTGGTTCTCATAACGATTTCCAGAAGCTAAAATTTAACAGACTCCATTGTCAATCTCTTAATTCTGCGAAGAATAGGGAAGAGGATGTAAAGCCTAAAGCCATATCCTTGTAATCCAAGACCTACACGGATTCGATTTCTATTAAGGGTCCATCTGGCAATGTGATTAAATGTAATTTAAAATGGTGTTCTATCGCAAAGTATTGAGTGCCTGGTTAATACATAGTAAAAATTCTTTTTTGGAACCTTGATTAGAAAAAAAAACTATAAGTTTATAGCTTTTTTAAAAATTAAAAAAAATTAAACCGTAACCCCAAAAGCTATTACAAATTTACAACACCAAATATTCCATAAAAAACCCACAAGAAGTGCATTCTTCTATGGTTGATGCAGACGAGGAGGAATTGCCAATAAAAGAAATTAAAATGTGAAAACCATGAAAAATAAACCGAGTTTAGGAGCATTGATAAATCTGCTTCCCATTTGAATTGCAAGACTTGTTTTGAAGGTATAGATTGTTCAAATCAAACTCTGTTTGGTACAAAGCTTCTTTAATTTGTAAAGTTACTAGATTACCATAATGAATATGGCTCCCACAATGAATAATCGTTGAAAGAACAAACAAGTTAATCTTCAGCCGCCAAAAAGAAATCCAGCAGCCTGTTCTTCATTTCCATCAAATAATCTAAGAGCTTGTATAACTGCCTCTCTTCCAAACCCTAGCTCAACAAGCTTTGCAACTTTGGCTTCAAAGTCAGGTCCCTGGCCAGCCAATATGTGAGAAAACTATTATTGGCATTCAAATTGGTTGATAGAGTAAAGATAGATACATGAAGTTGCATTTTAACAGAATGCGTGATCAACTTGAGAATACTGAAAGAAACAAAGCAGAAAGATGAGTCAAATGTTGATTCTTTTTACCTGTGCCGTGCCACCACGTGCAACTCCTGTGGAACACCAAGGGAAAAGATTTAGTTAGAAAATCAAATTCATTGACCGCCTAGGTAGGAAATCTAAGACAGCTGTAATGATTAAAACACAACTATCTGCAATTGCATAATTTATAACCGAACAAAATTAGTTAGATTACTTATAATTGAACAGGTAATTCGTATTGGAAAATACCAGCAGAATGTATCCTAGACAACATTATATATCACATCACAAGAACTAACCAGAAGATTGACCTCCAGCTGGTGGATCATTCTTCTTCACTGGTATTCCTGATGTCACCTGAAAAATCAAGATGGATCAAAGCAAAAACTTTAGCTTTTAAACTAGTAGCAGATGTCAGCATCAATTCATGAATCATATGATTTATGTTGAGACAACCAATAATACTTCTAAGCTTTTCTCTTCTGTAAAACTCCTAGATATTGCTTGAAATGCAGGAATGCAACTCTAAACGTTTTCTCTTCTGCAAAGCCCGTCATTCTTGTTTCACAAGCAAAATAAAGCAATCCCATCAAGACCTTCTTATATAAACAACTACATCCTTATATCCAAGTATAGTGTACATTCAGAAATCATACAAAATTAAAGTATACAACCAGCTCAAAGAGGAAGGTCTGTCTTTATTGTTTGGAAACAACTCATAAAATCAGATTAAATAGCAACCTATCAGTAACAAGGATCTATTTCAGTAATAACATATAACTAAGACGACTTACTGGGTTTCCTGAGCTGGATGCTTCTTTTGAAAACCTCTCTTCATCAAGAAAACGAGAAGGAATGTCCTTTTCTGAAACAACACAGCTTTAAGTTCTCAAGTGGAAAAAGAATTGACCACTATATGCTTTCTCAAATAGCTGAAAGAAATCAAGCATATAGAAGAAAAACAGTCATCATTTCAAAATAAAAAAGGCAAAAGATCAACCTTGCAGAAATGGTACAGAAACTTCTCCACCACCCATTCTCAAAACATTCTCCTTTAAATCAATAATACACTGCATGTACAGGCTAAAATTAGAACAAATGCATCCACATAAACTTCAACAGTCAAAGGTCCGAATTGCCATCAATATAAGACAGTGATGATGTTACCTGGTGCTTGCGAAGCATATCAAGCCCAAAGAGGAATTCCATGTTAGGAGCATCCAGTACCATGAAGGAACAAGGATAAAATATATTCCCAATCTAGAGGAATAAAAAGAAGAAAACAAAGAGATTAGAATCAGCTTCAAGCATAGCGTGTTGAGAGTGACAGAAAAACATGGTGAACAAAAATAGCACAAGAAAAAATTCTTCAGTTAAACAGAGAGGTGCAATACTTGGTCATACAAAGAAGAAATATGAGCATAAAGTGATAAAAAAAAATATCTGCATGCACGTCAAAGTATGCATGCCCAATAACCTTGAACAATTTTATCGTCTGTACAAACTTTTGTAAGAAGAATAATGGAGATACAAATTGGGAGAGGAGTAGAAGTGGTTAATTATCAAATATAAAAACATAAATCTCAAAGAAGAGAAGATAAAGAGTACAAATTGGTCAAGTATCCATATATAACCAAACAGCCAGTATTAGATTAAGAATTGATAAATAGTTGTTGCTCACTTATTTCTGATGCTAAAAGTACTTTGAAAATGATAGAAGAATATTCGTCTTGCCTGTGCAAGACAAAACTGTAAAATAGCCTTATACAATCTTGTATCTGTGCAAACACAATACATTTAAACAAGCATGTACACAAACTGAATGACAGCAAGTAGAAACTGCATGTATGATCACACGTGACTTTAAGCAAGAAATGATGCCCCAAAAGATATATACCTTGATTGGAGCAACATGAATACGACCCAATATCTCGGATTGTCCAACTCCATGAGCAATGCCTTTGTAACGTTGATCTAGAAGTCTCAACAATCTGAATAGACATGCCAACAACAAAACAGGTTACCCTCCATGTTAACCCTCTTGCAAGTATGCGAACATCACTAATGAAAAAGAACTGCAAGAAGGCATTAAATTAAGATATATTCACTTGATAGAATCAAAACAACGCTAATAAGAAACATGCAGGCACTCAAAACCAAGGTTGCTATTTAAGAGATAGCTTGACAAGAAGAAAACATAAAGCACTTGGGTAGGCTTATTATATCACACACTTATCTTTCCAACCATGTAACCTCAGAAGTTGACCAATAGAAAAGGAACAGATACATAAGAATAGAACATACCCACATCGCTCGGCACAGCTTTTTGATATTATCGTGGACTGAGCACCACTATCAACAAATGCCTGAAACAACAAAAAGAGAAATTGGTATGTCTAAATAGTTTTGCATGATCCCTAGTCACACATGCTCAATGCCCATCATGAGAAAACTGATCAAACTGTGCAGAAAAATTCAGTGGTGGTCCTAGTCTATGATGAGAGCTGTTTTGGGGAATAAATGAGGATTACAAGAAGAAACTTGATTATGTTGAAAGAATACAAGGAAAACACATCAAACACAAATGAAGATTACATGACTGTCTCTACCTTTAAAGGGACACCATTGACCTCCATGTCAACATACAACATAACCTGAAAGGTCAAAGAAGAAACTTGAAATTTAAGAGCCAATAATCAAACTTCAATTGTACTAAGCAAGGTTGAAGAGCATACGTACCACCCTGGCAAAAGCTTCAGGATTGTATTCCAAGGCTGCTGCCCAGTTCTCATCAATTCCTTTCTGCATTTGGAATTAGCAGGAATGGAAAACATCAAAACAGACTGGAAGAAAAAAGCATCTGGACAAAAAAAACTGTATGCCATGATAATCAGTAGTGGAAGCCTTTGGGTGGAAACTAAAAACAAAAGGCTATATGTATTGCTTTAAAGAATTCATCTCCCAGAAACGAAGGGGGCAAGACACACATCATGTCCTTTGCATAGCATAAAACCACTTTTTTTATTTAAAAAAAAGGAAGAAAAAGAAGAAGAAAACGAGATGATTTCTAGAACTTCAGACAATAAAAAAACCCAATCTTGACTTCACATTAGTTCTGCAATCACAGTTGCCAAAATAATACAAAAGGATACAGGCATATCCAAATACTTTTAGTAAGTTGTTGCTGACACCTTTACCATTAGAGAATTAAATAATACTCACCTGACGAATGGCAGCTTCAATTTTCTTTTGTGCCTCTACGTCAAAGGGATCTGCTTCAAGGAGAGCCTATAGCCCAAACCAGAAAGAATATAGGTAAATCATCTCCTTCAGTCAACATTTACAATCGATTTCTAATTGAAATAACATAATTATATGGTGGAATACTTTTCTTAAGATAGAAGGGCATGACACCATAAATAACATAGGGAACCACCAGTAAAAGCTAGTACTCACAAATTCCTCTTCTTGTTGACGTCGTAATTCAGATCTTTGGCGATGGCGTTGCCTGAGAACTTCCTGCAGTTTGTTGAGATCGTTTCCAAGAACAACTTGGGCAAGTTCAGGATCAGCCTGTTGCGATATAAATTGATAGCATCAAACAATCACTTATAGCACCATTTAAGGGGGGGAAAGGGGTTAGGATACATGCAATTAACACTACAGACAAGCAACAATGAAACTTCTTGTGACAGGGAACCAGTTATTAGATTGCAGGATATTTCTCATCTGAACTAAAACATTAAATCAACATGAAATTGCACAGCACACCAGATTCAGATGGGTGAAAGGAAAAACTGAACAAACAAATCATCCATCTTACCTGAAATAGTTGAGCCATTGTATTAGAATCATTTCGAAGGTGCTGCTGGAAAGCTCCAGGATTCACAGCAGATCCATCAGGATTTAAGCCAAAATTATTGGAGGGGGCACTGTAAAAGAGTACGCAATTTATATCATTTAACATGAAAATTTGAAAGGCGGAGAAATTTAAGCAAATATACTGATGTTAGGATCACCAATGCCCATATTGAACAAATTGATCCATAACTAACATGATAGACTGCAAAAACTAAACCAAAGTCTAAAATTCCATGAATCGCAACAGCAGTCAAACCGAAAGTTACCAAACTACAAAAGACCTAGACAAACCAAAATTCCAAGAAAAACAAGACAGATCAAATCCGAGCAAGCAATTTAACTGGAAAAAAAATACAAAAGGTGTAAATACCTAATAGCAGCAGAATTAGAAACCATCATGACCAAATCCTCATCCTTGACACCCAATGCACTTAATTTATCATTATTCCTCATCTCCCTCCCATTATATAGCAGCTGCTGCTGCTGGAGTGGCACCTGCGTCTACTCTCACATCAAAACAAAACAAAAATCAATACTTTGAATACAAACCCAAAAATGCACAATTCCACAGTTCAATTAAAACTATACAATTCCAGCGTGAGGATAAGGTGAATTGGATTCCGAAAATGGGAAAGCTCAAAACTTTGGGTGCTCTCACACATATAAAATCAACAATAACAGTAAAGATACAGAATTTTTCAATAATTAAGCTTCGGAGAAGAGACATATAGCAATTAATGAACTCATTGCGAACAAATTTGAATTGGGTTTTTCAAAACAAGATCAAAAATTTCGAGCAACCCGATTTCTCTAGCCATACAAATAAAAGGGGGGGGAAGGAGATCTTTCACCTCTACTTCAAGTAAAGCTTTCACGTTTTCAACCTGGAATCAAATAAATGAATTGTAAGCATGTGTATTATTCAAATGACTGGAATAAACAAATGGGGTTGAGAGATTAACGATTACAGATTCATGAGGATCAACTTCAAGAGATATGATATTTTCATCTGCTGTCATTACAGTGATCCTCATGTTTCTTTGATAGGATTGGATCTCTTTGGTGTTTTCTTTTCTTTTCTGGGTTTTCGAGTATGCGTGCTGTGTAAGAGTGAGCGCTTGTATTTAAGGTTGCCAGGGAGTAAAGATTTCTTAGAGGAGAAGAAGGTGGGCTTTGGCTTCGGCTTGACCAGAGTTGATCTTCGGCTTTGGGATTTTTGCTTTCCTTGCGACTTGTGGGGTAAGTTGGGATGGGATAACTAAAATTACAAGGATTTGGATCAAACTGGTCAAGAGTATTTTTCACGTACTTCATATTTTTCACGTGAAATTATAATTTTGCTTTGGAATTCAAAAATTTTAAGCCATGGGTGTATTTATCTTCTCATATTAATTTTTTTTTTGTTGTGACTATTGGATCGGTAAGGGGTGATGACATTACAAAGAACCTAAAGTAGCTCGGGCGGTCACTGTTCACGTACACTCATGTGTACTGTGGACTGGTCATTTGTTCTGGTGTTTCGCGCGCGCATGTGCTCCTTTTATTTCTTTTTTAAAAGAACCTAAAATAGCTCGGTTAGCCACCGTTCACGTACACTCATGTATACTGTGGACTGGTCATTTGCTCTCGCGCGCGCATGTGCTCCTTTTTAAAGAGCCTAAAGTAGCTCGGTCAACCACTATTCACGTACACTCATGTGTACTGTGGACTGACCATTTGCTCCGGTGCTTTGCGCGCGCATGTGCTCATTTTTTTTAAAAAAAAAAAGAGCCTAAAGTAGCTCGGTCAACCACTGTTCATGTACACTCATGTGTACTGTGGACTGGTCATTTGCTCCGGTGCTTCACACGCGCATATGCTCCTTCTTTTTACACAAGGCTTCTTTTTGTAGTTTTTTATGGTGGAAATGACAAAGGAGCGGCTGTGGTCGAGCAATTGTTCGCGCGCTGCCAGCATTGGTGCGCGAGAGTTCAAACCGCTCAGACAGCAAAACTGATTTGATTTGTTTTTTTTTAAGAACTGGTTTTTTATCTAAAAAAAGGGGGGGTTTAATAACTGGCAGTTGTTTTTTTTTTTTTTAATAACTGAGGTGTCCGGGCCACCTTACGCGTACCATGACTAATCTCCGGATCCACTTTTTTTTAACATTTTTCCCCTATTTTGTTTTGCCACTTATACATTGTTTTTTTTTAATTGTTTAATCAAGGTGTCTGGGTCAACTTACACGCATCACGATTTTTTTTCCCAAGTATATTTTTTTTCCCGGCCAACTGAGCGCGCCACGAATAATCCCTGGACTCATTTTTTCTTAACATTTTTTCCTCTTTTTTTTCTCTACTTATATATTTTTTTTATATAATCAGGGTGTCGGGATCAGTTTACACGCACAACGACTATTATTATTTTATAGAATACCTAAAGGAGATTGTAATTCCAAAAAGTAATGAATATATATATACACACTAATAGGAAATAAATAGCAAAATATATAATTCGTCTAACATATTTATCAGAGAAAATATGACAACTAATTATTATCATTATTTTTAAGGATCTAATATGAAATAAATAGCAAAATATATAATTAGTCTAACATATTTATAAGGAAAAATTGATGAATAATTATTATCATTATTTGGAATGGCTTATCTACAATAATTAGAAATTTTAACACGTAATAATATTTTTTTTTTAAAAAAGCAATTAAAAAATAAAATAAATGACAAAAAAAATTATTATTAGATCTTAAAAAATTATTTAACTTGAAGAATAAATAAAAAGAAAAAAGAGAATAATAAACCGAACAATTACGACACACCTAACCGCCAATGAATGCCCAATTGACTACAAAAAAAAAATCATCTCTAATTGATTTTATCAATTGTATTTTTTTAATCAACCGATTATATAATTATCAGAACAATTAAGACACACCAAACAATCAATCAATTGTAGTTTCGCAATCGATACACAATAGCAATCAACCAGAATTAATCCATCTTTGATAGATTTTAGCGGTTGCAATTTTGCTATCTGCTAGTTAAATAGTCTGTTGCCGTTAAAATAAACTCAACCAACAACAAGTTCGACACAACAATTTTACTAATTAAATATTAAAATCATCAATTATAACACGTATAAAATCAATCAGTTTTCTACATAAATAGAACCCAGCACAACGCGCAGGCAAGTTCGCTCGCTAAAGAGCTAAAGGAGTTCGGCATGTTCACTGTTTGTTACTGTGGACTGAACATTTGGTCTGCTGCTTCGCGCCTACATGAGCTCGTTTTTTTATGTAGTCAGGTCTTCTTTTTTTATTTGTATAGTAGAAATGATAAAGGAGTAGTTGTGGCCGAGTTGTTGTCTGTGCGTTGGCAGATTTGGTGCGTGAGAGTTCGAACTGCTCAAACAACAAAACTGATTTTGGTTTTTTTTTTTTGTTTTTAAAAAAAAACCATAGTTTTTTTTTTTGTTTTTTTAATAACTAAGATGTTCGGGCCAGGTTACGCACGCCACGACTAATCTCCGGATCCACTTTTTTTATACATTTTTTCCCCTGTTTTGTTTTGCCACTTATAAATTTCTTTTTGTTTTTTTCTCCAACTAATCTTCGGATCCACTTTTTTTATACATATTTTTCCCTATTTTGTTTTGCCACTTATACACTTCTTTGTGTTTTTTTTCTCCAAGCGAGGTATGCAGGTCAGCTTACGCGTACCATGATTTTTTCTTCCCGAGTATTTTTTTTTTTGTTCCTGGCCAACTGAGCGCACCACAAAATTTTTCTTAACATTTTTTCCCACTTATATATTTTTTTATATAATCAGAGTGTCCAGATCAACTTATACGCACCACAAGTATTATTATCTTATAAAATACCTAAAGGAGATCGCAATTCCAAAAAGGGATGAATATATATATATATATATATATATATATATATATATATATATTAAAGCGCTAAGATGAAATAAATAGCAAAATATATAATTAGTCTAACATATTTATCAGAGAAAAAATTACAAATAATTATTATCATTATTTTTAAGGCGCTAATATGAAATAAATAGCAAAATATATAATTAGTCTAATATATTTATAAGGAAAAAAATTGAACGAATAATTATTGTCATTATTTTGAATGTCTTATCTACAATAATTAGAAATTTCAACACCTAATAATATTTTTTTTACAAAAAGCAATTGAAAAATAAAAAAATCACAAAACAAAAAAAAATATTATTAGATCTTAAAAAATTATTTGACGTGAAGAATAAATAAAAAGAAAAAAAGAGAATAATAGGCCGAACAATTACGACACACTCAATTGTCAACGAATGCCCAATTGACTACAAAAAAATAAAATAATTCATCTCTAATTGATTTCATCGATTGCATTTTTTTCATCAATCGATTATATAATTGTCAAAACAATTAAGACACACCAAAGAATCAATCAATTGCAGTTTTGGAATCTATGAATTAAATAAATTAGACACAAAATAGCAAGCAACAAACTAATTTGATACAGGAAAAAAATAAATCTACAACAGAAATTTAATGATTACAATTTGCTATCTACCAACTAAATAATTCTTTTGCAGGCCGAATAATTGATTAGTTTGCTACATCAAAAAAGCCCCTAGCGCAACACGCGGAGCTAGCCAACTCGTGATTCACTATTTAATTATTATTTTATTTTTGTCAAAAAAACATTATTAATGTGAGTTATGCAAACCTCGATCGTATGGAAGGCAACATGAATTTTGGGGGTGGCGCATATAACATCTCCCAGTAGTCAAAAATATGTTTTTATTATGTATTTTTTTTTTGTTTTATAGGCGCGTATATATCATCTAAAAACTATTGGTTTATCATTGATATCTCATTCTTTTTTTCCCTTTTATTTCTCTTTCCTCCTCCAAAAATTATGATTTTATCATTCAACATTGCTTTTTTAAATAAAAAATGATCATCAATATTTCTTTTTCAACCTCTTAAGAATTCATTTGGTATAACAGTGAAATATAAATAGAAGCAGAGCGAGTTGACGCAGTTCTTCAGCAATGAGTTGAAGAAAGGACATGGCCGCTGAATCTCTAATCCGCACGATCAAAATCATAAACAGTACTTCCAAAAACCAAACAGATAGAATTTAATTAAAATAATTCGCTGTGACGATGAACATGAAGACCGGATCAGGAAACGATGAACTAGGATAACTAAAATTCAATAAAAAAATAATCCAACATAAAAAATCCCAGCAAATAATCACTTCACAGATTCCTAAGAAATGAGTACACGTAAAAAGACTCGAAACCCTAAGCACAGCAGTAGCAGAATGAGAGAATTCTTCTTGTCCCTAGAAAGAGCCAGGAGGGGGAGCTGGGAAACCCAGGAAAGGCCTTGAAGCTCTACCACCACCACCACCACCACCACCACCACAAAGAGAGCCAATAGCGTTAGGATCACAAACATCAAGGTGATCCTTCAACTTATGAAACCCATTCTTGAAAACTCCGAAACCGAACGATAAGCCAATCACGATCACCACTAGTATCAAACAGGTGCACAGCATGCACATTCTACCTCCGCAACACATCTTGATTTCTTGATAAGGGTTTCTTGGATATTCCTGATCGTCTTGTTTCTTTTCTTTTTTGTGAGACAAGGCAGTTAATTATATGAAAAGGGTGGTTTGTTTTGAGATCTTGAAAACGTGAAAGCAAGGTGGTGGGCTCTGGTTTGTGGCTAGTGGGGAGGATTTGGACGTGATGTGGAGACGTGGTGGTGTGGTGGCTTCGAAGGAAAGTAATGATTAGTGAATTTTTTCTTCTTTTCCATACAGGATAGGAGTGTTGATTTGATCATATCATAACTGTTGAGCAGTTTTTTCCGTAGATTTCCTCGGGGGGTTTGGATTTGGTTTGCCCTTTTTTAGCTGTTCTTCCCGTCCAGGTTTGAATCACTATCAAGTTATTGGAAGACGTCAATTCTTCTGGTTTGGATTCCTTTTACCATGCTGCTGCTAATCAGGCCATGGATTTGTTTCTTTCTTTTCAACCTGGCCAAGGATAGATCTGAGTCAAGGGTTTTCTACATCAATTTCTCATCTCGGAATAACCATGGACATGTTTTGGGTTCTTCAAGCAACAGGGCATTTGGAATGGACCTGGAAAGTTAAGAAAATAGTTGAAAGTTGAAGCCCAGCAAGGGACAGGGACATTTTAACAAACACTTTCCAAACTCATACCTCGCGGTAATCACAATCATTTTTTAAAAAAAATATAATAATAAATCAAGAGTATGAGTTTTTTATAGTAATATATACATTTGGCCAAAATATTTAATCTGGACAGAATTTTGTTAAGTAATGTTAAAAAATTATTTATAAGATGATTTTTTGAGTTTAATATTATTGTGAAGTAATACAAATTTACAAAAATAAGATAAAAAGAAAAGACAATTGCGTTAACATATTTATGAGCAAACAATTAATAAAATTCATCAAAGATGAGTTATTTGCTTTCTACAATAAACTGATTGAATGTTGCGTTTGTTTTAACTATTTGGCTAATTACTCAATCGATGTATAATAAAACTGCAATTGATAAAATCTATTAAAAATTAGTTATTTATTTTATATATCAAACTAATTGATTGTTGGGATTGTTTTAATTGTTCAACTAATCATTGAATTGATATCATGTTTATTTTTTGATATTAAATTAGTTGAATTGTTATTATTAAAAAATAAAGACAATATTGACCCATATAATTTTTTTAAAACATGAATCCGAGATATTAGATTTAAAATATTTAATTAGAGAGATTGCATAACCTAATTCTTAATAAAGACAACATTGAATAATAAATTATTTGAATTATTATTTTCATTGTTAATATTATGATTGAAGATAAAATATATATAAAAAAAATATTAGCAGCATAAAGATATATTATTTGATTTGAAAAATAAATAAAAATAATTAAAGGATAAAAGTAATTTTAATATTGATATCAATATGAATATAATGATTACAATCATTTGGATTGTAATAAAATGTGTTATCATTAATATTTTTATATTATTTTATGAGTTATTGTTACTATTAACATCATATCCATAATTATTAACACCATAAGCATTACAATCATTGTAATAAATTATTATTGTTATTAGCATTATCATTACTACTACTATTTAAAAAATATAAATTATTAAATTATATTGAAGAATAATAATTAAAAAAACTATAACGTGTGTAAACAATGAAAACCATAGAATTATCTTGAAGAATAAAATAGAAAACCCAAAAAACTTTGAAAAAATAGCAAATAAAAACAACCAAAATAAATTCAACCAAAAACATATTTTTTTCAACGCAAAAAAAAATAAGAGAGAGAGATTTTTTTTACAATGCTATAAACTTAGGGAAAAAATAAGTCTGTGCAAATTTTTTTTGGTAAACACGAGTTTTCAATAAAATATATGAATTTTAAAATCAAAATGAATTTATTTGTTTAATATATTTCAACAAAAGCATCAATATAAAAGTATCATTGTCATTAAAAAAAAAGATTTGGATATCCGAATCTTTGAATTCACTATATTAGGATTAACTCATTTAATAATTAAATTTAAATTCAACACAATAAAAAATATAAATTATATAAACACATGCAGTAACTAAATAGCAAAAATAATTTGTTGATTTTCTTAGATTATAGCAATTAAAATTACAATCATCAATATTGTTAAAATAATAAAAATTATTAAATTTCCTTGAAAAATAAAATAAAATAAGCAAAATATTTTTACAAAAGGATGTTGCTGTAATTGACCATATTTGTTTTTATTTGGTTACTGTTGGTGCGTGTGACACAGGCGCCTAACAGTATTCAGCCTCACGTCCTCTTTGGGTAGCGTCGTCTAGTGGCGAAAAATATGTATTCAACATCTCCGTGGATGCCAGTGTGTCATCTTTCTCATAGTGTGGTGCGTGCCATCAAAAAGTGATCGGGGACGAAACAGTGGGCGGTTGAATTTGTTTTCCCCTTTCCTCTCTCCTTCACCTTAAACTACATAGCAACCCCCCCAGTTTCATGGCCTTTTCATTTCATTCCCTATTCTTTTAACTGTGTTGTGTGGTCCTTATTTCTGTTATGTAAGTTTTGATTTGTTTAAATTGTGTCATTCGATTGAAATTGATTATATATTGCATTTTCATTTCGGTCCTTGATCTTTTAATTTTCGGATTGCTTTTAAATCCCTCAATATTTTTAGTACATAAGATTTGATTTTTTTTTAATTTTGTCCTTTGATTGAAATTGATAATATATTTGGTTTTTATTTCGGTCCTTATACTTTTATTTTTTTAATTTTAATTCCTTTATTTTTTATATTTCTTAAATAATTCTTATTTTTGTCCATGTTCATATATATGTGCTCTTAGTTTTTTTTCTCTTTTGTTGAGATAAGATTTTTTTTTCAAAAAATTGTGTTATTAAATTTTAGTTTGTGTTTATGATCATTTGAAAATTGATATTTCTTATTTTTTTTCTTTGTTCTTTCTTTTGTTTTTTTATTCGTTTGTTTATTTTTATTTTTCACCTCAAATGATTTTTCTTAGCTAATTATTTTTATATTTTTTGTTCTTTTGTTAAAGTTTTTGGGCTTTTTTTATTCTTTTATTGAATTTATTTTCCCATTATCCATGCAATAATAATAATAATAATTTTAGTTTTTTTCTTGTTTCCTCTTTTGTTAATATTTTTGATTTTTTTTCTTGGAGTAATTTAATAATTTTTATTATTTAGCAATAATAGTAATGATATTTTTAGATGTTAAACTTTTGATGTTGTTGTTGTTATAATATGGTGTGTTGATGTGTTTTATTATATCAAACCTTGCATGTATAGATATTATATTTTATTTTTGAACTAGTAAAATTTATTAATTATTTCAATCCCAATAATTATAAAAAAAATATTTACTTAACCCGTAACATAGTGCGGGGTATTTGAACAAATATGAACTTGATGGTTTATGTATTTGAACAAGTATTTTTATTAAATAATAATTGAGACAACATGTGCTTTGTTGTGCTTGTATTTTAAAATAATGATTTAAATATTATAAAAATATATTTCACAACTTAAAATGAGTGTGAGATGAGTGTACATACAACTTAAGACATTGCAGCTGTAAATTAACTTCATCCTATAAGAGTTGATGAGTATATTTTGAAGAACGAAAAACGTCATGTATACAGATTATATCCTAACCAAAAAAATAAATATCCATTATAGTCCCTAATCTTCCGAGAGCATATTTCTGAACCCTCTATGTACAACCTTTTTTCCAATCCCCCCTCAAAAGACAAATAAAAAAAAACAAAAACCCTCCTCCTATCTTCTTCCTTCCTTACCTCCATCTTCTTCTCGCTCTCCTACTCCCCTCCCTCTCTCTCTCTCTCTCGCCATGGCATCTCCAAATCCTCAACAGCAACCTCCCCCTCCTTTTGACATTCACAAATTCTTCATGCCCACACCCACACCCACCACCTCAAAACCCTTCTTCCTCCCCTCCTCATCCTCCTCCGCCCAATCTCATCACGATTCCTCCACCCCAACAAATGCCTTCCCCTTCTTACCCTCCATCCACTGGAACCCACCACTTCCCTCACTACCCCAACTTCCCTTTTCCCTTCCCACCCCAACAACAGCAGCAACAATTTCAACCTCCTTACCCTCTCCAACAAAACCCTAACCCTAACAACCCACCTCCTCTTGCTAACATGCACCCCCAACGTTCCCTCTCTTATCCCACACCCCCTCTCACCCCAAATCAACAACTTCAAGATCGTTCTGGTGCCGAAATCATGGCCCTCCTCCGCCCCCCTCAAAATCAAGAACCCTCGCCACTCCCACCAGCACCGCCGGCCGCACCTGTGCAAGATTTTTCTGGAGCTCTCAATGACAATAACTTTTCGGGGCCTATTAGGATGCCTAGCACTACTAGTAGCAAGATTCCTAAGGGAAGGAGGGTAGGGGGTGAAAATGTAGTGTATGACGTGGATGTTAGATTGCAAGGAGAGGCGCAACCCCAGCTTGAAGTTACGCCTATAACTAAGTACTCTTCTGATCCTCAGCTCTGTTTAGGAAGGCAAATTGCTGTTAATAAGAGTTATATTTGTTACGGGTTGAAGCAAGGGAATATCAGGACTCTTAATATTAATACCGCGCTGAGGTCTTTGTTTCGGACTCATTCTCAGGTTAGGTTTCAATTATTCTTGTACCCTATTTTTGAGTTGTTTACGTGTTTTGGTGATATAATGTACAAGGGTTTTATCTGCGATGTTTTAGAAATGACTGAAGTTATGCTTTTGTGAGATTGAAATGCAATTTAGATGCGGCGGGGGGTTTTGTTCATTGGATTTTTGGTGTGTTGTTGTCTGTTATTGCTGTAAGAATTCATTACCATGAGTCGTGTCATTGTCATTGCCGTAAGAATTCTTACCATAAATGATGTCATTGCTGCAATTGTGTGCCTGTATGATGTGATATGCGTGATATGATCAACGTCGATAATGACTTCATTTTAGGGTATTTTATGGATTCCAGTTTTATTTTATACTGAATAGACTATTTTTAAAGTGGTGAAGCTTATTGATTTGCTCTGCTTATTATTATTATTATTATTATTATCTAAGCTGGTGTTTTGTTCTTTCAGAGGGTCACTGACATGGCTTTTTTTGCCGAGGATGTTCACCTTTTGGCTAGGTAGCATCCTGTTTTGTATGCTATGATTTCCTCATCTTTTTACTGTCTTTGGGTTACTTGACATGCTTTTGTGCAGTGCTGGCATAGATGGACGGATTAATGTCTGGAAGATCTCTGAAGGTCCAGATGTGGAAGATAAGCCACAGATTACAGGACAGACTATTATTGCTGTCCAAATAGTTGGCGAGGGTGAAATTAAAAACCCTAGGGTTTGTTGGCATTGCTATAAACAGGTATGGCATTCTTTGACAGCTTATCATCTATGAACAAGTTTTTATAACACTACTGAATTTATGGAGGTGTTTCTCTTGTTCACGAAGTTGCTTTTGTCATATTGCTTACCATGCTTTCACTTTTTTAAAGGAAATTCTGGTAGTTGGAGTTGGTAAACAAGTTCTGAGAATTGACACTAACAAAGTTGGAAAGGGCGAAGCCTGTTCATCTGAGGCACCTCTTCAATGTACTGTTGACAAGCTGATTGATGGGGTTCAATTCGTTGGTAAACATGATGGAGAAGTCACTGATTTGTCAATGTGCCAATGGATGACCACCCGTTTGGTATCTGCTTCCATGGATGGAACGGTTTGTATTTGTCCTTATCTTTGGATGCGCTTGATACTTATAGTTCTTTATGCAACTATCACTTATTTCTGTCTTCAAACTATTTATTTAAATGGCACACATGAATCCTTTTTTATCCTTGTTTTGGCATAGTTGCATGTCTAATTTCTTGATGCAATATATGGATGGGTTAAGTTAGGATTTCTCTATGTCCATTTATTGTCACTCCAATATATAAAAGGATAATTAAATTGATTAAAAGAAAGCTAAGAATCCTCAGAGAAGTACGGACATGAATGTCCTGGGTGGAGCTATGAGTAGAAAAATACCATGGAGGGGGGCCTCTTTTTTCAATCAATTGAGTAGGAGAAATAAAAATTGATAAAACCTGACTCATCATAGTAAAAAATAGTTTGTTTTGCATAGCTAAAACTGTTTTCTAATAGGGAAGCTGCAGCATTGAGTTTCCCTGCTATGGCATTGCTTTGTGCTATCTGGATTTATTGGTCATGAAGCTTTAGTTCCAGTTTGAACTGATAGCAATTAAAGAGACATTTTCGTTGCATGCTGTGCTTTCACATCCCTAGAGTAAGGCTGTTTATGAGTGCCTTGTGCATATTTCTTTTGGTTTTTCACTGCTCTTGGAAAATGAAGGGGGTTTCTAATGAACTGCATTTTGTGTGACAGATAAAGATCTGGGAGGATCACAAGACGTCACCACTTGTGGTTTTGAGACCGCATGATGGCCAACCTGTTTATTCAGCCACGTTTCTGACTGCTACTGACCGGCCAGATCACATCATACTTGTCACAGCAGTACTTACTGAGATCCTTATTTTCATTTGCCATAGTCTTGAATCACAATGTGGTAGCCAGGTGTTGAAAACCTGAGCTTTTGTCAAGCAAGTTGGCATGCATTTGATTGTTTGGGCCTTCAGAAATCTAATTTTGAGCTTTGGTCACTGTAGAGTCCAGTTTTTATTTTTTATAGGAGCTAATGTTTACACCTTTTGTTAATCGATCTTCCAAAATTTTTGAATAGGGGCCTCAGAACAGAGAAATGAAGATTTGGGCCTCGGCCAGTGAAGAAGGCTGGCTCCTGCCTAACGGCTCTGATTCGTTGAATTGCACCCAGACATTAGAGCTGAAGAGTTCAGCTGAACCTGGAGCTGAGGAGGCATTCTTCAATCAAGTAGTAGCGCTGTCTCAAATGGGCCTTATTTTACTTGCAAATGCAAAGAAGAATGCTATATATTCTGTGCATTTAGATTATGGTCCTAATCCAGCATCAACTCGTTTGGACTACATATCAGAGTTTACTGTCACTATGCCTATTTTGAGTTTAACTGGGACAAGTGATGTTGTGCATGGCCAATCTGTTGCTCAAGTTTATTGCGTACAGACACAGGCAATTCAACAGTATACTTTGGAATTATGTCAGTGCCTGCCGCCTTTGTTGGAAAATGTGGGTGCAGAGAGGTCAGATTCCAATGTTTTTCTTGGTGCACCTAATGCTGATGGATATGCTGCCCCGGAGTCACATGGACGTAAATATTCTGATGTTCTTATGAGCTCTACATCAGTTGATGTGAACACCCTGCAACCAGATGCTCCTACTTCAAATTTGAACCCCAGAACTATTGCTTTGTCCTCATCAACTAGTGATGCTGATATAGTTTGTGTTCCATCACCTCCTCTTCCTTTGAGACCTAGATTGTCTAGAGATCTTGCCGAGATTGCAGCTGGGGGAATGTTTGAGCCAAGTCCTACATCCAGCAACCAAGGCTTTAATCAACCAGCTATCGATTATTCAGTTGACCCAATTTGTTCAAATTTGTCCGATGTGCCATCCTTGGATAGTGACTTGAGGAATGATGAGAAGAAAATTGTACAAGATGATAATTCTACCATTCTTAATCCTCCTGTTACATTTAAACACCCAACTCATCTAATAACCCCTTCTGAGATTTTAATGGGTGCTTCATCCTCTGAAATTACCACTGTTAATGAGGGCAAGAGTGAGGTTGACTCGAAAGTTCTAGATGTAGTTAATAATGATGTTGCCAATGCTGAGGTGGAAGTTAAAACAATTGGTGAAACAATATCCACTCGAGATGATGAATTTAGTCTTCGAGGGGAATCCAAAAGGCCTGTTTTTGAAAACAAGGAAAAAATCTTTTGCTCCCAGGCGTCAGATCTTGGTGTTGAGTTGAGTAGAGAGTGTTGTGCATTACCGCCAGACACAAATATTGAGGAACGTGAACAAGTTGATGGTGCTGGCATTAGTGAGTCCCCTGCCCCACCTTCTAATGCAGGTGGGGATGAAGTCCATGACTCAACAAAAGATTTATCTGGAAAAGTTTCTGAGTCCACTGTGTCGACAGTTGTTCCACTGCCAACAACTCCAAGTACAAAAGGGAAGAAGCAGAAGGGGAGAAATTCTCAAGCAGCAGGTTCATCTTCTCAATCTCCAAGTGCCTTTAATTCAACAGATTCTTTGAACGAACCTGTTGGGGCTTCAAATCTCCTATCTGTGGAGGGTGCCTTACCTCAAATTGCGGCTATGCAGGAGTCAATTAATCAGGTGATTGTTTAGACTCTGCACATGGAAATTACCCTACCTTATGTAGAATGTGTTATTTTCTTGCTAGAAAAATGTCACAAACTCGGAGATTTGACAAGGAACATATAAGGCTGCAAGCAACAACCTTGTGCTACTGTATTTGGCTGCAATCCCTTTGTTACTCCCTGTTCATTATCTGGCTGGGAATTAAGGAAGATTTTCATTATTATTGTTGTTGCATATGAATAAATTCTTATAGCATAAATAATATCACTGTCATTGACTTGGTGGGCTCTACACTTGGGTCTTATCAATGATTGGTGGGATTTTTTTCTGTCTTTTTGCAATGCATGATCTTCTGTGCTACATGGCACAATTCTTTGCTAATAGAGGTATTAGATTTTGCAAATAAAAATTCTTGTTTTCTAGTTTCTATGATTTCATCGTAGAATATAATACACAAAACTTTAATTGTCCTTTAATTAGTGCTCATCCACATTTGACATTGGTGTTCTTTCTTCCCGTTTATTTTCCAGCTAGTGATCACACAAAAGGAAATGAACAAGCAGAT
This sequence comes from Salix viminalis, assembly GCA_029228465.1. NCBI lineage: Eukaryota > Viridiplantae > Streptophyta > Magnoliopsida > Malpighiales > Salicaceae > Salix > Salix viminalis. Next base: position 30,203,603 of record CM055441.1, read on the forward strand.
GTCAAATATGGTTGCGGTTCCTGTTTCTAAAGAATGTAGAAGACTAGAGAACACTTTGGGGCGTAGCATTGAGAAAGCCATCAAAGTGAATACTGATGCATTGTGGGCTCGATTTCAAGAAGAGAATTCAAAGAATGAGAAGTTATTGCGAGATCGCACACAGCAGATAACAAGTTTGATCTTGAATCTTATCAATAAGGACTTGGCAGCCATGTTAGAGAAGGCACTGAAGAAGGAATTGGCATCAGTTGGACAAGGTGTAGCCCGCACAATATCTCCAGTCATTGAGAAGGCAGTATCTTCTGTTATTGTTGAGTCTTTCCAGGTAAGATATCTGAAAATCAGATGCATTTTTTTCTCCAGAAATTAACTATTTTCGTACTAATGTTTTTCTTTCTCTAGAGAGGAGTTGGTGATAAGGCAGTGAATCAACTGGAGAAATCAGTTAACTCAAAACTCGAGGCTACTGTTGCTAGGCAAATACAAGCTCAGTTTCAAACTTCTGGCAGGCAAGCTCTCCAGGTATGCAGAAGTTAACTTATCATAATTGTTATGAATATTAAACATAAGTGGGCCTCTGAATAAATGGTAAAAGTCTTGGGCTTGATACCGAGGTATTGCCAGCTCAAGCTGTAAGTGCAGCCACTTTTCACACATGCTGAAGGGTAGAGCTATCTGTTTTGCAAAACAGTACATGGACCTAGTTTGGTGGTCCTACGCTGGCTAATAGCTTTCTATTGAAAATGCATGCCCGACATTATTTTCCTGAAGAGTATTACATCATCGTATAACTTTTGGTACGAATTTAGGGAGTGTCAGTCAGACATTGTTGATAATATAACTTTTCATGCAGGATTCCTTGAAGGCTGGTCTGGAAGCATCAGTAATCCCTGCCTTTGAGATGTCATGCAAAACTATGTTTGATCAAGTAGATGCTGCCTTTCGGAAAGGGATGGTCGAGCATACAGCTGCAACCCAGCAGCATTTTGAATCTGCGCATTCTTCATTGGCACTCACTTTGAGGGTGTGTTTTTTTGTGCCATGTTATTGAATTCATTGCAAAGAAGTCTACATTAATTTATTGAAAACTAAAATGTTGGGGTTTCATCGGATGGATCCTGAGCAAGAGATGTCTGTTTATTTTGAATTTGGATTTGTATGTGCTGAATAATCATATTTTCATCCCAACAACATCCAATTTTTCAAGCAGCTTGCCAAATTGTTGTACTCTGTATATCTGTCATTCAGAAATATTAGCCAAATATAGGTTCTTGGGGATCATGAACTTATCAAAGGGCGATTACATATGACTTGAGGCTATGATGTGCTTTTTGGTCATTGAGGTCTTACTATGGGTATATGAGTAAGGGTGTATCACAGAATCTTGACCGTAACTGCCATGAAGCTGTTTAGTATGTGTTGCTATTGTGCTTTTAGTATTGCAATTCAAAGCAAATAGATGTGCTGCAATTGTCCTTTTGTCTTCTTTGTTTCTCATATTTGCCTGAATTATTTTATTTCTTTTTGCTTATGACCTCACCAAATGCAGGATTCCATCAACTCAGCATCATCATTGACAAAAACCTTGAGTACAGAGTTGGCTGATAGTCAAAGACAGCTGTTAGCTATTGCAGCAAACTCAGGTGCAACAAATCCATTGGCTGCACAGCCTAGCAATGGACCTGTGGCTAGCTTCCTTGAGAAGGTTTGTTACGTTTTATGATCTGAACTACTTTAGCTGCTCATGACTGTCAAATATCATTTGTTATATCGGAGGGAATTCTAAGCCTTCGCCGTTAATGATTCAGGCTGAAACACCTGTGGATCCAACAAAAGAGCTGAAACGATTAATATCTGAACAAAAATATGAGGAGGCTTTCATTATTGTGCTACAAAGAAGTGACGTGGCTATGGTATCCTGGCTGTGCTGTCAGGTATTTCTACTTAATGCATGTGAGGGGATGAAACTTGTTTGCTTCGCAAGTGTCAAGTTTTATTCCATTGTCATGTTTTCGATTTGAAAACCCGCCATTCCTCTGTGTTTCTTGTGTCATGATAATCTGCTGGGATTGTTGCTCTTATCTCGACTCTGAAATGGAATTGAGAAGAGTCCGTCATTTTAATTTCGCTCCCCTATTTTGGCCAGGTTGATATGCAGGGTATCATGGCTTTGTCTCCTCTTCCTCTAAGCCCAGGAGTATTACTCTCTCTTCTACAGCAGCTAGCCTACGATATAAGCAACGAGACTCCCCGAAAGCTTGAGTGGATGACAGCGGTGGCAGCTGCCATACAGCCAACAGACCAAGTGGTTATTAGCTACGGACAGCCTATTATCAATCAAGTCTCTGATATTTTGAATCATTTCAAGAGCTCACCTGGTGTTACAGGTGCTGAGATTGCAAGCATCCGTGTTCTCATGCATGTCGTTAATTTCTTACTGGCGCACTTGAAATGATGTTCCCATCGTCAACCACCGTGCAAGATGCAAGGCAGAGTTTTGAGGTAGGAGGAGGAAAGATCTGTGTACATTTCTCTGGGGGTTCATATACAGGGGTCGTGGATTTTCTCTGTTTCTATTTTTCCCATTCTGTACAAGTTATTGAAAGAAAGGAGTTTCTAGTCTAGTTTGTAGAGGCTGCAAAATGACACTCTCCCTTGTTGATCTGTGAAATAATCTAGGAGGACATGTTTAAAGATCCCATCCCCCATTTCACAAAAGTAATCTCATTACATGAAATTTCCAGTCTTTGCTTTCCTTGAACATCCTAAACCTTCTGTGAACAAAACAAAATTTTGAAGGCTAATTGGCCTCCCTCCTACTAGTTCTATCCTTTGCCTCAAAATTTTGAAAAAATGGTATGGCTAGCTGATGGTTTCGCGACCTTGGCTGGCTTCAGTGGACATCTTGTCTTCGGTGTCTCCGATTGGTGATTTCACACGCAGCCGCCGCTCCAAAGTTCATCTTATTTTAATTAAACAGCCGACTTGAACTCAGCCCGGTGGGGTTTGCTTTTAAAACATACGTATATGGAAGTTAATGCTAATTGCTAGAGCATTGCCAGCCAGCCATGGGATCCCTGGTTTAAATTATTAAGGAAATTAATCATAATAATAAAAAAAAAGTATTTACTCTTCTTCTTCCTTTACATTGCATTTCGTTTTTTAAAAAAGAAAAAAACACGAAATCTACCTCTTTACACGATACCGCGGCATTGACACGTTTACACTGCTACTACAAAGAGAGAGAAAGGCTGAAGCTCAGAAATTAAAAACAAGACCCGGCCCTGGATACCCAGCCAATCCAGGCCCATGTCAGCTTTCCGTTCTTTTTAGTTTTTACCAGCACTGATCCGTTTCCCATCTTCGGGTCGTATAATACCCACCCGAGTATCCAGCCGCTCGCCTATAGAAATTTCTCGCCGCTGCAGATAAAGACATGTCATAAGCCGCTCTCGCTTCCGGGTCCGATAGCGTCTCGTAAGCGTTATGAATCTCAATGAAATCAACACCTTCCGATTGCTCGTCGTCACGATCTAACATCGCATCAGGATGGTATTCCTTGGCAAGACTTCTATACGCGTTTTTTATCTCCATTTGCGACGCAGTTGGATTGACCCGGAGTATCTCGTACAGACTCAGCGCTGAATTCCTCGAGTTGGCTCGGAATGTGTCCGGAAACGTCGAGACCGAGGCTTTGATTTGAAATCTCCGGCGAGAACGGGTGGAGGCTGTCGTGATCGATGATGGGAGGAGAGTTTTATGGACTGTATTGGCGGCGGAAGCGGCGATTGCGGCGGCGGCTAGAGTGGAGGAGAAAGAGGTGGCATACATTGGAAGAGGGGCAGAAGGGGAATAAGAGAAGATGATTTTGGAGCGAAATTGTGCGTGAAATGGTGGGAAGAGAGACTGTTATCTATATTACTTATATAGAAGTCAATTTTATTTATTTATTTATTTAAAAAACTATTCATTTATTATGTATCTGAAAAGGAAGAAAAGAAAACTGTGGGTTTGTGGAGTGGCAGTTGTCCATGTCGCAGTAGATTTTTCCAACGGGCTGTTCGCGGTTGCTGACGAGGAGTGGAATAATATATAATTTACACCTTCTAGAAGAACCAATATATTCTGTTTTTGTTTTTCTGTTTCCTTACTGGCTTGAGGCTGACTAGATACGTATCATCGCCAGACACATATTTTTTTAAAAACAACATGTTAAATTAGAAAAATAAATTTCATTTATATGAAAAATAAAAATATAGATAAATTAGAAAGCTCTTCAAATTTAAAATAATTAACAAGAAAAATAATTGTCATTTAAAAGTGAATGTCTAAACAAAATGAACGAAAGAAAAGATATTAATATAAATATAAATATAAATATAAATAAATAAATAAAATAGAGATAAAAACCAAAACAAAGAAAATCATGATGCTCATTTTATTTTAATACATAAAAATTGTTATTTCATGTTAACTTTTCAAACTCATAACCCAATTCATTAAACCTGAAAAATATCCTATCTAAAAGGAACATGAAGCCCAATTCTCATTCAATTAAATTTTAAATGATAAAATTGAGAAAATAATTTTAATTATACAAAAGGATTAAAAAAACCAATTAAAAAATATGGATCAAAACTAAAATACAAATAAATATTTTATTTTATTGAAGGGTTACGTAAAAAAAAAATAATTTAGCAAAAAAATCCAAAAAAATCATAAGAATAAAGATCAAAATTGATAAATAAAATAAAATAAAATAAATAGAGCTTAACTGTAATTTTCAAGGGGAATAAAAAGAAAATAAAAGGGGACGAAAAAGAGAGGTTCACGACAAAAAAAATAAAACTCATCATAATTGACAATTATCATACCAATAGAAATAGAACACACCACCACCTCCAAAGATACAGTAGAAGTGGATTGTTAACAACCAAGAGTTATATTCAGTGTCTCCCACGCGCTACTGTGTCCAACGACTTTTATTTTATTTTCTATGAAAAGATTTAATTCCCTCTCATATGAATATAGTAATAATGAGAAAAGATAAAAAAAAGAAAATCGATGAGACAAATTCTCTGTATTTCATATGAGAGGGAATTTGTTTTTTCAATTCCCTCTAAAATGTTTTGTTTTGTAGTATTTCTCATGTTTTTAATTAAACCCTCAATCAAACTATTTTGACTCATTTAAAGTATAATTAAATCATTGCATTTCATTTAATTCTTCAACTGAATCCTAAATTAATTTATAAATATAATTAAACTTTAATTTGCTCCATGATTAAATTAAGTTGGTCTTTGAAAATGTAATTATGCATCTCGACTTAATTTATATACAAATTTATTTGATAGTTATTTATTTTAGACTTGAATTTGTATTTTTATTTTATTTTTGGATGTGATAGAGGTACGATCAGACTCTCGAATCCGTCCAAGATATAAAACTTAATTTTTTCACCATGTCAGCTTTTTTATTTTTTATTTCAAGTCGAAAATAACCCATAAATGGATTGTGAAAAGAAACATGAAAGAATTGACTGGCTAAGCTCATGTATTTTTTTTGGGTGTTTTTATTTATGTGGTCTATTTAATCTAGTTTTTTAAATTTTTTTATTTCAAGATTATTTTAATGTATTAATATAGAAAATAATTTTTTAAAAATAAATCTATACACGTACTAAGATTGCAACCAGGACTAAAGTTTACAATCCTTGATTATAATTTATTTCTTGTATTTTTATTATTTAAGACTGAGTTAAATATAATAAATTTTGATTTTACTCTTATAAAATTTCAATATCTTATTACCTATATTATATATTTGAAAAATTAACTTGGGTCAATCTAATTTGTCACCATTTTAATATTTGTTTTAAAAAATATAATCTAATATGCCATCCTATTAATATTTTTAAAAGGTATTATTTAATATGCATTATATTTTAAATTTGTAATTAAAATATTTTTCACTGTAAACAATGCTTAATATGTTTTATGTTAGAACTTAGAAGAGTTCATTTGACTTAGCGTTGTGAGGGATGAAGTCCTCCCTGCATGACATTAAACAGCAGTATTGTTTTTCTGGGTAATCCAATCGAGACGTTTCGCCTCGCACGTGCCAGAGTTTCTAGAAGCCAAGCCCGCCTACAGAATCCAACTCTCCTTTTCTTGATCTGGCTTCTTCCCTTTCAAATCCAACGGCACACATGCAGTGAAATGTTTGGCACGCGCGAGGGCCTTCAAGAAGGGGAGGCAGAGCCACCAGTCGTCAGCTGTCACTCCATGCCCACTAAAGAGGAAAGAACACCACGTGTCGCATCTGCCAAGGCTTCTAGAATAGATGGCAGTTCTGTTATTTGAGGAAACCTCAATTGCATCCCCAAATGTTCCCCATATTTTGCAATGACATTGTTTATTATTTTTTTTTCACGTCTAATGTGCATATCTTGTGCTAAAAATGACATTAATAAGAAGAAAATGGAGGTAAATAATTGATAAAAGGCCATGTTTAACTATTTCTTGTATTTTTGACATCATTACGTGAAACACCAAGAAATTTTCAATTTAAAATAAAATATTTTTTTTTATTTTGAAAAAAATATTTTTAAAATCCAATTGCAAACAAATATAAAAATATTACATGATTAATAATAGGAATAAAAACAATAATTTCATTTTGATCGAATATAGGAGACAGACTAAAAGTCATGGCCCACCATGAAGTGTTCATTTCAATTCTACTAATTTATTAGTGTTTTCGTTGATAACGATTATTAGTGGTTGATTGGCTCGTATAATTGGTCAATAAAAAAATTGATTTTAAAGTCAACAGAGACCTTTCAAATTAGTTACAGTGAATACATTTAATAACAATACGCAGCTGTAATTATTTATTTTTTTATCACCAGAGGAAACTCTATTCTTGAAAAACATAATCTCTTATAATAGATACATGTCTTAATTTAAACTCAAAACTTTTTATATAAATTTTAAGTTTTTTATCATCACGCAACATCTTTTTTAAATTTATTCTTCATATTATTATATTAAAAGTATTTCAAAACACTTAGTTTATTTTATATATTCTAAAGCGTTAATATTAACCAAATATCAAAATATATAATTAGCCTCACATATTTTTAAGAAAAAAACCCTTAAAAATAACTGTTATCATTATTTTAAACATCTTTTCTATATTCTTCATGTGCATAACAACATATACTCCTCCACGAACCCTTTTTATTGAAGATGCGTCGTGACAATATCTAGATTGATAAATATTTTGTTTTTATACCTTCTACATGGACATCTAATATCGTCTCCACAAATATTTTTCAAATTAGATATTGCGTAGTTAATAAAGCCCTGAGCTCCATTGCAATAAGTCATCATGCGCAACTCTTGGGGTGATTCACGACACATTTATGGACGATCCTCCACTACTTATATCAAACATACATACAATCATAGGTTTTTAAATTTCATTGTAATTTCACCTGCAAATCCATTGGTATAGAACAAACAAAATTACCGATGGAATTTATTCATTGATAACTTCGTTAGTAATTATGTCAGAACCAATTTCATGTTATCGTATATCATAAATTTTTTAACCGTGTTGCAATTCCCTCGGTGCTTATTGTCGACTAAACCATTCCATCAATAAATGGTGTTTGCAAAAGACCGATCACAAATACCCATCGATAAATACTGCCAAAAATAGTTATGTTAACTTTTTGTTGGTATTTCCATATGAATTATTCAATTTTATAGTAGTTTTTATTATTTTAAATTAATATTCACATATGTTTCTTGCAACAAATATCTTGATTTCATATTCAATAAATTATATATATGTTTTTTAAATAAAAGGTATAAACATGTGTTTATTATTTTTGTTCAAAAATATATCAAAACAATGTTTCATATAAAAATTTAAAAACATCAAAAAAAAATTAATTTAAAATAAAAATAAAAATAAAAATAAATTATTTTATTCTTTAAAAATATTTTTAAAATACAGCTACATTACATGAAAATAATACTCTAATAAATGTTTATGATCTTGATTGAATATAGCAAACAGAGTAAAAGTGATGGCCCACCATGAAGGGCTCATTTCAATTCTATTAATTTAAGACTCTATTAGTGGATAACGACGGTGCGAATTATTAGTGGTTGAGTGGCTCGTATAATTGGTCAATAAAAAAATGATTTTGAAGTCAACAGAAACCTTTCAAATAAGCTAATTAACGAGTGAAAAACACAGTGAATACATTTAATAATAATGCGTGGCTGTAACTTACTAACTATAAACGAGACGAGGTATAGAATATTATTTAGTTAATAGTGGTTCTCTTTTCTCTACTTTGTTTTTATATAGTTTTGTCTTTTAATATTAAGTTTATTTTTTTTATATTTTCAAGACATGAATTGGGCGGCTAAAACGGTGGACTCAATTCTTTTTAATTTTATTATATAACATAAGATTGATTAACGTATTTTGTATATTTTTTATTTTAGCCTCATAAACAATGTTGAACGTATTAACCTCGGTATACATGAGTTGACTTTTGTGTTGTTTTTTAAACTTAACTCTTCTTCTTCTTCTAATCTCATCCTTCAATAATGTGTTGGCTAAATATTGAGCTTCATTGTTTATTTATTTTTTATGAGAATATATTGGTCTCATGATCAAGTTCACAGGTTTTGACATTTTGGTTTTGACATTTTAAAATTAGTTAAATTGGATGTTATCCCGGTCTCGTAACAAGTCCTTCTATATTGAATTTTATTTTTATCAGGTTGTATTTGTCTCATAACTTGAGTTACGGGTTTAACGGGTTAACCTAATTGACTCAGTTATTTTTTTAATTGATTTTTTTTTAATTTCATCATTTAATATTGTGTTTACTTGAAACTCAGGTTTTATGATTTATAATTAAAGTTTATAATTTGTTTTGATTTACTCTCTAAGAGATTATCTTAGTCTCATTACCAAAATTATGGATTTAGTAAGTTAACTAGAGTTAAATCATGTTTATTTTTTTTATGAAGTTATCTTGACAAGATGATCTGGGTCATGAGTATAACAGATTATCTCGAGTAATTTTTTATTTGAATTTTCAATCATATCTTTCATTTCAATAGTGTTTATTGAGGTTATTTTCTTCTCCACAATGTTATATTGGTTTTGACCAAAATCCATCATGAATTTGATAGATTAACTCAAATCATATTTTTAGGTTTTTTTTTGTTTATCTTTTAACATTGAATAGATCGGTAACTAGGCTTCATAATTTATTTTAATTTTTTATACTTGAAATTATCATAGTCTCATAATCGCTGCCATATATTTACATGCTAACCCAATTTTATCCAAGTTAATCCAACATGCTGTTATTTTAATATTAAAAAAATCATCTTAAAATTATTTTTAGTAAAATTATAGTTTTTACGTCTGTTAATTTATATTAAATCACACTAATTAAATTTTGTTATAGCCGAGAGTTGTCCGGTTGATTTTGTGAAAAACACACACACGATATCTAATTTTTTTTTTATATGTGTTTAAGGAAGGAAAAAAAATGACCCGCGGGTAAATGATATAATTGCCCATAGGTAAGTAAAAAGTAGTCGAAGAGTAGTGCTCTAGAAAAGGTTAAAAAAGTAATAATAATTCAAATAAATAACGGTGGTACAGTGTGGTGGTAGCGGAACCTGGACAGGATAGGCCCACACAAAGTTAGCGGAAATGGATCTGGTAAGGCAGGGCCAATTTGACAAGTGTCCCAGATTCTATGAACCGGGTAGCTACTCTTCACAGCTATTTTTCCTGCTATCGGTCCTTCACATTGTTATCGTGTTACGCTTTGGTCATTGGAATCTTTTAATTTAGTCCCTTTGTTTTTCATGTGCAGCTGACTTTTCGATTTTAGCCCATCGTGTTTTTTCTTCTCTTCCACGAGATAATGATCAAACACTGTTTTAGAATATAACTTTAATTATAATCAATCAGTAATTTGATTTGATTGGGTGTTAAAGGCGAAGTGAAATTCATGGCCCACCAGAAAGTCCCAGCCCACGGTAATTAAATAATCCAACAAAACTTGATGCGATTGATCCAAACAGGGAGAAGAATAATCGGAGCCAGTTCATCGTCTCCGATGATTAGGTGGTTGATAACAATTCTGGTGTTCTTGAATTTCTTAATCATCTCCGAGGTCAACACCACCACATGGGGACTAACCTCTAAGGCCCACAGCACAGAATATCATAATCTTATTTTATTCTAAATTATGAATCTAATACAGAAATCTATTTTAAAATTGAAAGCTATAATGGAGGAGTAGGGTGCAATCCACTCAAGAACTGTCTTGAATGCGATGTTTTTATTTCTTGTCAATTTCAAATAGAATCTTTCCTCTCAAGAACAGCCCCACCAAATGGATTACATGTATGTATGGCCGGGAAGAAAACCAAAACCCACAGCTTAAGATTCAACAGCCAGCACATGGAATAAGAAGACAGAGCTGTCCAAATGTGATAAGCATAGCAGCAAGCCTGCAACTTTCACAAGGTAGATTGTGATCTTGATTGATGCCTCCTTCATTGAGCTCTGTTTGTTTGTAGCCATTTTTGACCACCCAAACTCTTCGTTGACGCATGCTGCTCTTGCGATCAAGGTTCCGAGATTATCATCTTGGAATTGAAGAAACTAAGAACAATCCCATCTTACTGCGGCGATAAACAATCCCATCTTTATACTCCACTTAAGGAACAGCCACGCAGCCAAAAGAATCCAGAGCAATTAATACAAAATTAGGAGTAAATTGCATAAAATAATTTGAGGATCAAGATAAATGCTGTAAGGAAATGTAGTGTCATTCACAATGATCGGTGCGTGCGTGAACAGTAACGTGTACAAGGAAACTCAGCAGAAACTGTTAGAATTTGAATGTGAGATTAGCTTTGGATAAGAAGATTACTTATTAGCTGTAGGATTTATCATGGATTAGCTGTAGTGATTGGGTTTAGCTAAAACTATTGTTCATAACAGATTTTGAATTTCAAAATCTGTTTCTATCCAAATCTCTTAGGATTGTTGAGAGATTTATGGTTTTTTCAATTCATGCATTGTAAGCCTATATATAGGCATTTCGAATTCAATAAAAGTAAGGTGAAGTGTTCAAAGTTTCAGTTTTTCTGAGTATTCTTCAGAATTCTGCCAATTTTATGCCTTGTTCTTCAATTTCGTCAATTTCCAGATTTTGATCTAAACAGTAGATGTTTAGAACACTTACTGTTTAGATCACAGAATTTCAACAATTGGTATCAGAGCAATCTTCTTACGGGACTGTGGGGTTTTTTTTGAGAGACAAACACAGAGAGTTAGAGTCTAATTGAGTGTAAACACAAGTGAGCTTTTTACTTTCAAAAATCATGTCAACCTCCAACAATAATGCTGCTGCAATTCCAGTTTTTTCTGGAGAAAATTATCACATCTGGGCTGTCAAGATGAAGTTTTTTCTGAGATCCCAAGGGTTATGGAACATTGTGGAGACAGATGCTGATCCCACACCATTAAATGAAGACCCTACACTTGCGCAGATGAAAGTTTTTGAAGAAGAAAAATTGAAGAAAGACAAAGCAATTACATGTCTGCATTCTGGAATTGCAGACCACATCTTTACGAAAATCATGAACTTGGAAACACCAAAACAAATTTGGGACAAGCTCCAGGTTGAATTTGAAGGCAGCAGCAGAGACAAAACTGTCAAGTTGCTAGCATTCAAGAGAGAGTTCGAATTGATGAAGATGAAAGACCATGAATCTGTCAAAGTGTATTCTGGCAGATTGATGAATGTAGTAAACCAGATGAGACTCCTTGGGGAGACATTTGAAGATCATAAGATTGTAGAAAAGCTTATGATGTCCGTCCCTGAAAAATTCGAAGCAAAAATCTCAGCAATAGAAGAGTCTTGCGATTTGCAAAACCTTCCCATTGCTTGAAGTTAATAAAGCAAACCGCACATCCGGGAGCAAAGAGTGCAGATGAGGGATGATGAAGTTATGGAAAATGCATTTCAAGCAAACTGGAAAAGAAGAGAGGCTGGAAATTTTCAGAAGAAAGATTTCAACAATGGTAAGAAATTTTTCTCGGAAAATAAGTCTATTGTACCTGCAAACAATCAAATGTTTCCACCATGTTCTTATTGCAAAAGAACAAATCATGGTGAGAGCGAGTCGTTTGGTTTAAAGAACGGACTCTTAGTCATTGTGATTATTGCAAGAAGTTTGGCCACAATGAGAAATTTTGCAGGCTGAAGAAGAACAAATCGCAGCTACAACATGCAAATGTTATCGAGGAAGACAAGGATGAGGAGGAGCATCTATTCATGGCTCTTCAAACTGTCAACACTTCCAAGGAAAATATATGGCTACTTGACAGTGGATGTACCAGCCATATGACAAAGTATTTGTCAATATTTTTCGATCAATTGATCAATCAATTAAGCCAAAGATCAAGTTGGGGAATGGTGATATTGTGCGAGGCCAAGGGTAAAGGCAGATGTTATCGTCAACACAACCAAAGGTATGAAAGTCATTGCAAATGTTCTTTACATTCCTGAATTGGATCAAAACATCCTGAGTGTTGCACAAATGCTGAAAAATGGGTATGAAGTATCATTTAAAGGAAATTTTTGCTTCATTACTGATTCACATGATTCAGCAGTAGCAAAAATTAAGATGGAAGATAATAGTTTTTATTTGAATATGGATGTTGTGAAAGGGCATGTCTTAAGTGCAAAATCTGATGAGAGTGTGTTATGGCAAAAAAGAGATGGTCATGCTAACCTTAATACATTAAAGGTTATGCATAATGGTGGTATGATTAATGATGGTGATCAATTGTGCAAAAGGCTGCAAATATGTGATAAAGATGGGAAAATCAGAGATGGTGATATGTTTAGCATGGAATCCAACAATGTTCATGAACAAATTTCAGCTGAATCCACAATACATGAAGGCTTGAAAGATGATTTTACTGAACATGGAGCAAATACTAGTACTGTGATGGTGAGGGCTGCTGAGGAACAATCAAAATGTTTTGAAATTATGAATCTCGGAAAAAGTCGAGGATGCTGCTGAAAGCTGTCAAGACTTTTAATGGCAAAGAAATTGATGGTGAGGAATGTTATGTTAGAGAATGGGACATGAAGACAGGAGGAGCAACATGTGAAGGAAATCCTGATGATGATTTAGGCCAAAACAGGGCTGATAAAAGTCTAGTTCATCATGACTTGAAGACCAAGGTAATTCCAGTAGCAAGTCTGGAATTTCTGAAGATGAAATTGGGATTGCCCAAAGCAAATCTCAAGGAGGAGTGTTAGAATTTGAATGTGAGATTAGCTTTGGATAAGAAGATTACTTATTAGCTGTAGGATTTATCATGGATTAGCTGTAGTGATTGGGTTTAGCTAAAACTATTGTTCATAACAGATTTTGAATTTCAAAATCTGTTTCTATCCAAATCTCTTAGGATTGTTGAGAGATTTATGGTTTTTTCAATTCATGCATTGTAAGCCTATATATAGGCATTTCGAATTCAATAAAAGTAAGGTGAAGTGTTCAAAGTTTCAGTTTTTCTGAGTATTCTTCAGAATTCTGCCAATTTTATGCCTTGTTCTTCAATTTCGTCAATTTCCAGATTTTGATCTAAACAGTAGATGTTTAGAACACTTACTGTTTAGATCACAGAATTTCAACAGAAACTGCAATGGAAACATCTTCTCCATCAGAACACAGCTTCATGGTACCCAAGAATTCGAAACTCCTACCTTAAATCGAGGAAAAAGAACAAGTCTTGTCTGGAAAAACCACGGGCGGGCGGACTGAAATATACAAGGCAGCATGAAGAAAACCAGAAGGTGGAGTGCATAACAGGGTCTTCAGAATATCCGAGCACTGTTTAAAATTCTAACGTTAACACAGAGGGTTTTCTTCAGAGCTATTTATCAAAGAAACACCGTAGCAAATATCACCAGCAGATGATATTTCTTGCAGTAATCACAAGAGCTTCTGTACCCAGTAGAGAAGATCTTCTGACTAATCACAAGAACTGTGTATTCTTATCCTCCGTGTCAAACACCCTGAACTCAACACCTCCTCGAGTCCATATCTTTCAGGAGAATCATCAGAAATATATCTGTAATTGGTTTTAACATTCAAGAAAATTGCTATGCAGCACAGAGATACAGTTCATTTTAGTCTGAAAGATTTAGTCTGAAATGTTGGCTTGGGATATGGGATTGAGAAGATCATATCTGCGAAATCTACCTTCATCAATCCTTGAAAGTAGCCAATCACTAGAGGAGGATAAGAATTTCCTTTCATCATAATAAGCCATGATCAAGTTTATCTGATACAATTCTGCTGCTTTGTATCTCCAGTTTGAAACCAACTCCGAAGTCAAGATCAGTTGTGATTTTTTCTTATCTCCATGAGACAAACACTGTGGCAAGAAAGAAGATCGAAAGAATTCATGCCCGGTTGCTCATATATTTCTTCCACACACCTCAATTCACATTCATTCAAGCATCCAAGGAAAATGGCCAACTGAGAATAATAAACAGTTCTTGATCGAGGCTGGGCTAAGATGTGGTCTTTAATTGATGATGTTCAATGATTTAACCTTAAATAATCCAAGATCGTGGTTCCATGCTGCTGGGCTAGTGTTAATGGGCCGAGAACCCACGCTACTGGGCTTACAAAATGGGCGACGAAGGGACTGCAGCTCTCTTAAACAAGGGCTTAAATTATTTGCTAGTGGAAGGACCTCTAGAGTAGAAACTCCTCCATTAAACATATTTTGATGGATTAGGACCATTGAGCGTTGATTCGTTTTTTCAACGAGACTTTTTGGTACTCACCGGAGTAAATTTAAGAGAATAATCACTAAAATATCTGCCTCGTTGCCCCACTCACTGGCCATTGACAATGCCTTCATTCCTAATTTCTTTTTTATTGTCTTAGAAAATATATTTAAATTTTGTAGCATTTATTGGGTTTTTGCGTACACAAAAATGTATCGTATACTTATAAGATTTAGTCTACAATTAGAGTTGGTAGGTGAACAATTCTATCTATCCATCTATTTCTCTATATGTTTTAAAATAAATATCTTTTACAGAGTATAGAATAGAAATAAAAAGTGCTTGTTTTTTAGCTTTAAAAATGGTTTCTTATATGTATATATATTTTATTTTTAAATTATTTTGATATATTGATATTAAAAATTAAACTTAAAAAAAATATATTTTAATTTAAAAAATATTTGAAAGATAAACCGTCGTGAAAGGCAGGAATTGAAGTAGAAAAGAGGAGAAGTCGGGCGGGCCTTTATTTATCATCATCATGAAGCTTCCTCGAACTATCATTAAGAACAGTAACAGAGAATATAAGATTTATTAAGAGATATTCTCAACTTAGTGATTCTTCTTTTTCCCCCAAAAAGAACAGAAAAAAAAAGATCCTGGGCTGCAAGCCTGCAACTGTTGTTGTACTCTGGTGCTGTAGGTTCTACTGTATTTTCTTAAATTAGAAAAAAACTTTTTTTTTTTTTTTTTTTTATCTTAAATAAAACCAAAAATCAAGCGAAGAAGACGGACAATTCAATTGCTACAGCCCCTCACAAAAGTTATACATTTATATCCCAATTTTTATTGGTAATAAAGAGAAAACGATTTATTTTGGTGGTGGGTTTTCTTTCTCTTCTGATTGCTGTTTTTTTTCGACATCCTTCACAAGCTCTGCAACTGTCCATAAAGGTTTGTTCCTTTTCAGATCCCATGCTATCATGCCTACCATCTTTTGTTTTACCTGTTTAATTTGGTTATTTGATTGGATTCTTGATCTGGGCTCTCATGGTTTTGCCTATGCATTGAACCCATGTGGGTATGGTTTTTGATGCTTTGCTTATGGGGCAATTGGGTTGTGTTTGTTTCACGTGTCTGTGTCATCAGGTGTACTTCTATGCTTTGAATTAGGCCCTTTTTTACTTTGGAATTGGGTTGCAATTTGCAATGAATGAAAAGAACCAGACTTTGTCTTAAAGATTATTTTTTTTTGGCTTTTACGCTTGCAGGATGGGGATCTTAGCGTGTTTGTGGCAGTGAGCATGGGTTGGTAGTGCTGTTTCTTGTTTAGTTGCATTTACTTGACTTGTGAATCCAGGACCCTTTTCATTTGAGGTTGAGGAAACTGCAGTGAGCACGCACGCATTCATTGACGCGGAATCAGATTTATGCTTATAATAATTCAATAACATTGATCAAAATTTACAAGTGGTAGGAACTCAATTTCAGCTTGAAGTAAGTTGCTTGCTTGTTCATTATTACTACTACCATCACTAAGAAACTCTGTAAGATCCTCGATTTGCTGCATTTCACGCTTGAATGGTCATTCTACATATAATATGTTAATTCTTTGTGAAACTTTAGTTGCTTTTGTTGCATGATAATGGAACAAGGAAGCATATGTTTGAGTACAAATACTACTGATATTTCTAATCATAGCTGTCTTTATTGTAATAGATGGGAACGTTAACTCAAAATGGGCCACCGCATGGGTTTGAGGAGCAGAATCTTTTTAGCCCGGAATTAAGCACTCAAAAGATGCAACTTGGTCATATATCTGAGTATGGATCAGCTCCTGCTGGTTTCCAACCTGGTTTTAGTAAGATGTGGAGGAATGTTGTGTATAAGAGCATAAAGATTGTGATTTTTTCAAATAAACTAAACTTGCTCATTCCCTTTTGGGCCTCTTGCAATCGTCGTCCACATTTTGACTGGGCATAATGTAAGTTTGTAATTATCTATTTTTTCTTTCAGTTACCATGCCTTGTTGTTTCGCATGGCTCATTAATATTTTGAGGTTGATTACAGGGTTTGGTCTTTCCTTCTAAGTCTATTGGGTATAATACCTTTGGCTGAGCGTTTAGGTTATGCAACAGAGTAAGGACCAGGCTTTTGCTTTTCAAGTTTTATATGACTTTTTGGTTTTTAATCACCTAATATTGCTTCATCTCTCCTCTGATGTAGGCAGATAGCTATGTTCACAGGACCTACAAGTATGGGATGTTTATAACAATCAATGTCATTCAGTGTTTGCTTCTATCTGTAAATTTTGCCTTTGACCAATTTTTGTATCTCTGAAATGCTGAAATGTATTTGCAGTTGGGGGTCTTCTAAATGCTACATTCGGAAATGCAACAGAACTCATCATAGCAATATATGCATTGAGAAATGGGATGATACGTGTTGTTCAGCTGTCATTATTAGGCTCGATTTTATCGAACATGTTACTGGTGCTTGGGTGTGCTTTCTTCTGTGGTGGGCTTGTTTTTAACGGAAAGGAACAGGTTTTTAACAAGGTACATATATTAGCTTTTTTCTTTCTCTTTCTAATGTTTATCTGGCTGTCTTGTCTCATTCTTACTACGGCTGAACTAAGTTGGCATGCAGGCAACTGCTACTGTGAGTTCAGGATTGTTGTTGATGGCGGTCATGGGGCTACTCTTTCCTGCTGTCTTGCACTACACACACACAGAGGTGCATTACGGGAAGTCAGAGCTGGCTCTTTCAAGATTTAGCAGTTGCATTATGCTTGGGGCTTATGCTGCCTACCTTTTTTTCCAATTAAAGACCCAAAAAGATCCATACATTCCTCTCTCCGAGGTTGGCTATTTTTTGTTGAATCGAGTATCTGCTTATTTTTAGCACTTTGGGTGGTAGTTTCCAGTGATGTGATAAATGGTGTGAACTCAGGAAGGGGATCAGAACGGGGAGAACAACAATGATGATGACGAGACTCCGGAGATTTCTAAATGGGAAGCAGTTTGTTGGCTTTCAATAATGACAGCTTGGATATCTATCCTATCAGAATATTTAGTGGATGCCATAGAGGTAATGCTTTTCTGTTTGACATTTTCTCTCCTTGTTCGATTAGATGACCACCTTGATATTTTTTCTTTTCTTTTCATAATCTCGTGGAGATCTGTTGATTTCTCAAGGATACAATTTTCATTTCTTACATATATGTAATTAGTCTTAAGATAGAATAGTGTCCAAGAGCATCTATATAATACCACTTCAGTTTTCCATAAAATCAAAGTTTATTGGTCACATTTTAGTGACTTTTTGCTGAGCTTGTTTGGTGGGTGATTTGCTTTGTAGGGAACATCTCATACCTGGAATATACCAATTTCATTTATAGGGGTTATCTTGCTCCCAATTGTGGGGAATGCTGCTGAGCATGCTGGTGCTATTATGTTTGCTATGAAAGACAAGCTTGTAAGAAATTTAATTTATTTCAGCTTCGTGGGATTTTTTTCAGACCATGCCCTCTCATTTTTGCAAGTTTTTTTTGCAGGATATATCATTGGGAGTCGCAATAGGTTCATCAACACAAATATCCATGTTTGGAGTAAGAATCGCAAGTCATTGAATGCAAGATAGGGATTTGTTACGTATATTATCCCCTTAGATTTACATGTCTTTTCCTGAAAATTAGTTTCATCAGAGTTCAGTAGATTCAGCCTTGATGGCTAGAACTTGCATGTATTTGGATGTGATCTCCATAAATTTCAGATATTTTATGATCTTTTTCAGTGAGGAATCATTGACCATTTCCAACTCCTGAATAACTCTGCAATTTGGTTAGAATGTCCTTTTTAGCAAATGATAACCAAGCCCAAGTCACAGACCAGTTTTCATCTTCCTCACCCTCCTCCCAATGACCACTCTGCCTCTCCCTGTGCATCTGTAGGTCTATGTTGGACATGGGCAAACCATCTTATATTAAACCATTTAACCTAGCCTCAATAGGTGCCATGTTTTCAATCCTCAGCCAGAAGTTCTTCACTTTAGAGCTATAAGTTAGTCCCAAGTGTTCTGTTTCAGCAAATGCTGAAGATAAATAATATGATATTCTTTCTTAACCGCATTCCATTGACAATGGAATGCCTATAATTTCTTAATTCATCATTCATGGAAGCTGAAGATGTAATTTTTTGCTCTTGGCACAGGATTAGCCACTGGTTTGAGAGAACAAACTCCCTCCTGCTCTTCTCTTGTTTGAAAAATAAGACAAATGCAAGTTTTGAATTTTCACTGCAGCAGTGAACTGATGATAGTGCACAGTAGAATGTCGTGATTCATTTTTATTTCAATTATCTTTGTTTCATTTTTGTATGATTAGAAGATTTTTTAGGTGATGTGCATCTCATGCATCAACTAATTTGCTTCTTCTTGTTATTTGTATTACCTAAGATGTTGTTTTTGGCATAGTACCTTCTAAGATCCTTGTTATTGTCATCACTGCAGATTCCCTTTTGTGTGGTTGTTGGGTGGATAATGGGGCAGCCCATGGACTTAAACTTTCAACTTTTTGAGACTGCAACTCTTTTCATCACTGTCATTGTCGTGGCCTTCTTTCTGCAGGTAGTATGTCCGTGATTTAGAGAAGAAAATAATATTGATATGTACTAGAAAAAAGAAAAATTACTAAGGAGAACATGATTCAGAGACAGAATGCACAATGTGTTGGCATGTTTATCGAGGAGGCTTCCAAGTCTGTTATTTAGCTTGTCATTCATACGATAAATCATCATGCTATGTGTGGTTCGCCAACTATTTCTCAAGTATTCATGTTTTGCATCTGCAGGAAGGATCTTCTAATTATTTTAAAGGATTGATGCTCATCCTTTGTTATTTAATTGTTGCTGCAAGTTTCTTTGTTCATGCAGATCCTCCACCTGAAGGTATCAGCACTTGCACTCTCCTTTTGTTGCTTTCCAAATCAAATAGCTTATCATCCACTGAACACTTGGGCTAATACTATCTGCAGGCAAGCCATAACACCACAATCATGGCCACAGCCAGTTTAAGAGGGTTATCATCAAGAGCAATATATTCTGCTGTATATATGCAAACATTCCAAAACAATATATTTTTGTTCATTTAATAGTATGGAGCTGGTATCTTTACTGGTTTTTTGGTTCGTCCCTCCAGCATATGCTTTCATCATATGTAGCCCACTTAGATGACAAGTCGAATTGTTTATATTGCAGAAAGTCTAAAACCAAAAAACATTTTTGTAATGTGACTCGTGTTCTAATTATCTTTCCATCATTGCTCATTTGTTAATCGCAGCAGGGCAACATCACTCTTAAGTGTCTATTTGGGTGCTTGAAAGTGGGATTAAAGTTGTTTTTGAAAGTGTTTTTTTATTTAGAAATGTATTAAATATATATTTTTTTAAATATTTTTGAGACTGAAGAGTAAAACACCCCTAATAATGCCATAAATTCACAAGCCAGTTCCAAACTGAATCCTCTGGAGTTAAACTAATCATGTGGACGGGAACCCGTTTTTTGCCCTGCAATTCCATGAATGCTGACAAAGTTGAATATCACCAGACTTGCCACCCTCATTAAATGACAAAAGATGGTATGACACCACGCGTCACTCGAGAGTCAAATTTTGCAGGTTAAGGCGTGGCAGAGGGGTAAGCCTACTTGGATACAGTTTCAGCTGCTACCATGAAGACTAGTAGTTGGCTAGTTTGTTTGAAATTCAGGTGGGTTTAGGCACCAGCCAGTCATGAATTGTATAATCATAATCATAAACACACACTCTGTTGGCTATTATGTTGGAATTTGCGAAAGCGTTGAAAATTCAAACATCTTTCTATCGCCTTGCGTGGTGTAAGTTATTCAAAAGAGTTGAATTTGAAAATCTCACTTCGAATTTGATCTGCTATCATGGAGATAATCTGCTACTACTGTAAAAACAGGGGGCAAGAAACTTGAAGATAGCCACAACATTTTACAGTGCCTTCCATGTAATTTAACCCCGAATCATAACTTAGGAGTTGAAGATTCACCTA
Organism: Salix viminalis; assembly: GCA_029228465.1. NCBI lineage: Eukaryota > Viridiplantae > Streptophyta > Magnoliopsida > Malpighiales > Salicaceae > Salix > Salix viminalis. The sequence goes on from CM055441.1 coordinate 30,224,554, forward strand.
ACAAGGAATCATGCAGCCATTTTCTTTATCTTGTACAAAAATGTCAAACAAAGAACCGTGTAAACAATGACATTACTCCATGTGACTTTTAGTTTTATGTTATCTTACCTCAAGATGATCGGCTCAAAAGACGGAAAATATATACAACAAAAGGTCGGAAATTTTTCAAAAGTTAGGTAACAGAAATACTTTGAACGGAAACTAGGTAGGCATACGAGACAGGACAAGACCATCAATCCATTAAGCTAACGACATGCGAGTATTTAGTTGATGACACGGTTCTTCACATTTCTTACTTGTCAAAAGAGGGCAAAGGGTGATTCTTCAAGTTTGGCAAATTGAGGTCCTATGGGTGATGAAGCAGAAGAGTTGCCATTACTTGGAAGCTTTTCTTCAGCTTCAGCTGTTGATGAACCAGAAGAATCTCTAAAAAGAACTGGTATTAAGTCTTCTTCTGTTATCTTTCCATGTGTAGTTCGCATATGCTTTCTTCTACTTCGACAACATTGTTGAGACAGATAGAAATGGTCATAACTCATATTATTCTGCTTTAAGGTTTAGCTTCTTTGCTTGTTTTTTATCTTCTTTTGTTAATGGTTTCCCCAAGAATCTGAAAAAAAGGGTTTCGATAATGGGTTGCGTAGGGGGTTTGATTGGTGGTTGCTAATGGGGCACCTGAAATTTTTTGTTTTTGGGAAATAGACAGACAAAAACACAAAAGAAAAGGGAAAAAAATAGAAACGCCGTTGCCGGGGATCGAACCCGGGTCACCCGCGTGACAGGCGGGAATACTCACCACTATACTACAACGACCTCGCTGTTGAGCCATTTCATTGTTCATTAAATCAAGCAAATTATTAAAAATGAGATTCCTGCAATCCAGAACCACCTCCCTTCCTCATTGAGCTAATTGTTTTTTTTTTTTAAATACTTGAAGGAACCATATGGACGGCAACAGCGCATGTTATAACGGGAGTGATAGGGGCAGGAGTGCTGTCACTTGCATGGAGCATCGCTCAACTAGGGTGGATTGCAGGTCCTCTATGCATGGTAGCTTTTGCAGTTATCACCCTGATTTCTACAAACCTTCTTTGTGATTGCTATAGATTTCCTGATCCTGAACATGGCCCCACCAGAAACAGGTCCTACATGGAAGCTGTGAAGTTGTATCTGGGTGAGTGTATATACACACATATTTGTTCCATCCACAAACTTCAAATTGTTGGTTCTCGTTCGTTAGCAATTCATCGTGAGCCACCAGCAAAGATCATGAATCCAATCTTAACCGATAGGTTTTCCGAGTTATTTATGCATCTTTCTAACCCTTATCCCTTTTTCCAACTTTTGTTACGTAGTACACTCAATCACTCAATCCTTGACTAAGACATTGAATTATGGTCTTATATGGTTATAGTCATATTGATTGCTTAAACAATTGGTGGCCTCTATTGTACTCAAACTCTTCACTGTTTTTAATGAAGTGGTAAGTTCAGAATTCTGACAACATAAACAAATAAAATTCAGGAGATAGAAGCCAAATAGTGTGTGGAATATTTGCGGAGGAGAGCTTATATGGGTGTGGAATTGCCTATACCATCACTTCTGCCAGTAGCATAAGGTAAGAAACTTCAACCCTTCTCTGCTTTCTTCCTAATTTTCTATTTGATGGACTTCTTTGAGAAACTTGATAAACATGCATGAAGCCAAATTTTGAGTTTGGTATAATCTTGATTGATGATGAATTTTTGAGCTACAAACCTAGTCCTTTCCTTCCAACTCTTTCTAGTTGTCAGAATGTGAACAAATGTCTTCTCCCATTAAATATTTTTTCATTTATGTTGCCAGTATTAGGGAAGTGAATTCAAGTATGATAGGAAAATGGAAGACTCCTCTAAGAGGAGAAATAACCAACATTTTCCTGGTTAGAAAATTCAACTTCTTGTATGATATCATTGTAGGTGTGAAAATTACAGGGAAAAAAAAGACTTTTTGGAATACTGTGATCAGGATCATGCTTGCCAGTTTTTAGTTGAACTCTTGATTCATGATTGCATGGTAATTACAAAAGTACAGAAGGAAGGGGAAAAATCAAAATGAAACATTCTTGGAAAGGTGGTTGTGATGGAACAAGCACCAAACTAAATAGGTGTTGCTAACTTTTTTTTTATGATGAAAGAGGAAATAACTCTTACTGGATAATATGGAAACGACAGCTATTCTTTCATTGATTGTCATAAGAGTAGACTGGCCACCCACCTCTTTGGTCATGTATGGATATACTTTTAAAATCCGTACAAAATTAGTGGAGTTGGATGTGAAGTAAATGAAAAGGCAATGAATATGGCAACATGAGAATGACTGCCAATTGCAGTGCATTATTGCGAGCTGTAATGTTATCCTTCCAGAAGTTCTTGGCTGCAAATAAGCTAGAGTATAGCTATAAAATAATTCCAAATAGAGAGGAAAGCAGTCATAGGGTTAAGCATGCCATGCTTTTCATCTTTGGTTCCTCTTTCACATATCATCTCGCTGTTAACTTGGCGCATTTAACAAATCAGTAGGATCTCTGGGATATTAGAAACCAATCCTTGTTGATTGACTCATTCAAATTAGATCATCTCATTAATGTTGTAACAACAAATGCACTTCTTCATTTGGATGAGATCAAATTGCACCTTGGATACAAAGTTGCTACTCTTTCTTGGTATTATTACGTTCATAAGTAGGTATCTGTATGGAATTCCTGCTTAGTATAGCTTCAATCTTCCTCCACAAAGAATCCAGCAAAGGATTTTCTTATCTAATGCAATTGTTGCAGAAATGCTGGCTGCGAAGTGAAAGGAAAATTAATTAGGTTCCGAGGGGATGGAGGTGAACAAATAATTCAAACTTTTTCTTGAAAGGCATATTGTGTATCTGCATTTGTTCATGTATCTAGTTATAGTGAAAATAATTTCCTGCCGTGAATTGAATAATCATTTCAGTCCAACATCCTCTTGAACTGGCAAATGGCTGCTTCTGATGATGACGGGCATCCATTAAGAACCGGTAAAATAATTTCCAAGGAACAATTTATGCATTTAAAGTTTGCTGCATTTTTTCCCCCAATTCAATCTTGAATTTGGTGCCTCTGGAAAACTCAACCAGGAACTTTATGGAGTTGCGTGGCACATATTATTACTGCTGTTATCAGCTCTGGAGTTCTGTCCTTGGCTTGGAGTGCAGCACAGCTAGGTTGGATAGCAGGGCCAGTGTCCTTTCTTTGCTTTGCGATTGTCACCTACGTTTCTGCATTCCTCCTTTCCAATTGCTATAGGTCACCTGACCCAGTAACCGGAACACGAAACTACTCTTACATGCATGCTGTTAGAGTAAATCTTGGTAGTTAAACACATGCCCTTTACCTTTGAGCTTGTCCCGTAAATCCCTGTTTACCTTCCAGTTAGGATATGGGTTATTTGCTTCCTAATTTGATGTAGTGATAGTTCAGGTAAAACACAGACATGGTTTTGTGGTTTGCTTCAATATCTGAGCTTGTATGGGACTGGTGTTGCTTGTGTTATTACTACTTCAACTAGCATGAGGTATTTCCTCGCTGAATTCTGTGTCTTGCACCAGGATTAGTTACCTTGCAATATCAAGTCTTAATATGTTTTTGTCTCCATAACCTGTATTTTGTTGGTTCTTTTCCCATCTTTTTTTCCTTGTGGATTGGTAGTTCATTTCATGCTGATGACAAGGGTATTTGTATGTGATTAATATATGGTTTTTTATTTATGTAGAGCAATTCAAAGATCAAATTGTTACCATAGAGAAGGGCATAAAGCTTCATGTGAATATGGTGATACCATCTACATGCTGCTATTCGGAGCTGTTCAGATAGTAATGTCACAGATACCGGATTTTCATAACATGGAATGGCTCTCTGTAATTGCAGCAATCATGTCCTTTACCTACTCTTTCATTGGATTTGGACTTGGTGTTGCAAAAGTAATAGGTATTGCTGCTAAACTGGCCAGTTCCTCCTTCCTGTTTGTAGACATCATGCTCTGCTAGAAAGACCATCTTTTGAGTCACTTACGGCAAACAGCTCTGGAAGCTCAATTCTCCATTGTGTTTCTGAGGCTGTGTATTTAAAAGAATAGAAACCTTAGAGATTGTGAATTTCTGTCTGGAGAGATTAGTGACTTTTCATAAAGCCTTGAAACACTGTTCTTCTGGCAACCAAAGTTAGCATGTAAGATAAGCATGGATATTCCATCAGGAGAAACAGCTACTTTATCTCTAAAACTTGTGAAATTGCAGAAAATGGGAGTATTAAGGGAAGCATTACTGGAGTCCCAGCTTCCTCCACTGCCAATAAGTTATGGCTAGCCTTTGAAGCACTAGGGGACATTGCTTTCGCCTATCCATACTCAATCATTGTGCTTGAGATACAGGTTTCGCTTCTACTTTTCTGAATTCACTTTCGTTGCAGAAACTAGTAACAAGTTTTGGGGGGACTGAAGTGAATTGACCAATTCGTTTGCTTGAAGGATACTTTGAAGTCACCTCCACCAGAGAACAAGACCATGAAGAAGGCCTCGATGATTTCAATATTTATCACAACTTTCTTTTACCTATGTTGTGGATGCTTTGGATATGCAGCCTTCGGAAATGATACACCTGGAAATCTCTTGACAGGGTTTGGGTTCTTCGAGCCCTATTGGCTCATCGATTTGGCAAATGCTTGCGTTGTTCTTCATTTGGTGGGAGGATATCAGGTACTAGTTTTCTTTCCTTCTCAAAACAACAGTAAAATAACATTTGCAACTTTTTTGAGGATCTCATTTTTCTGTTACAAAAAAATAACTATCATTTCAGCATTATGAATTTCTGAATGCCATCATATCATCAAGATGCTTTTCAAAAAGCATTGAGCTTTCTCTGAAAATTTGAGAAATCTATGAGTTTTGATAAAATCGATCACTTCGCTCATGGTTTATGCATTTTCTTATGTTCTGTTTGCAGATATATAGCCAGCCTGTGTTTGCATTTATTGAAAGTTGGTTCAGTAGGAAATTTCCAAGCAGTGGTTTTGTGAACAACTTTCACACCTTCAAACTTCCATTATTTCCTCCTCTCCATATCAATCTCTTCCGGCTATGTTTCCGAACTGCATATGTTGTATCAACTACTGCCCTTGCAATTGTCTTCCCATACTTCAACCAAGTTTTGGGAGTGCTTGGAGCCTTGAACTTTTGGCCTCTGGCTATATATTTTCCTGTGGAAATGTACTTCGTGCAGAAGAAAATAGGTGCTTGGACAAGAAAATGGATTGTTCTTAGAACATTTAGCTTTTTTTGCTTGCTTGTAACGATAGTGGGCTTAATTGGGTCAATTCAGGGAATTATAAGTGCTAAACTTGGCTGAGATACTGCTTTTACTGAGTTATTTCTGCCAATTGAATACAGTAATCATATATCATGTTGGAAGGTGAGATTCTTATGCCTCATGTTTTCCTTTCCTGTTCTAATACAAATGCAGATTCCTTGCTTGCTAGAAGGCAACTAAAATTTCTACCATCAATAGTCATTAAAGAAAATTAATATTGAGCAGTGCGCGGTTTCCTGGAAAGTTGTGAGCACTACAAACTAGTGAAATCCTCCATTTAAACTTATGATACCATGTTATTGACACTGTAGAAGATTTGAGCCATAAAACCTCATCATGAACTACCTTGAACTGCAAAGGAAACCTGAACCATCATATCCAAGCCTCCGATAGGAAATATTGAATCTGTAACATTTGATAATGAATATAAACATCAGACAATCTTTTTGATAGGTTCCTAAGATGTCTGGAGAGATTTTTCTTACTCGATTCAACAACAAAAACTATGCCAGTTGGGAAGTTTCAGTTTCAAATGTTTGTTAAAGGGAAGGAATTATGGGGGCATCTTGATGGATCTTCACCAGCATCAACCAGACCCACAGGAGCTGAGTGTATGGGCTACCAAGGATGCAAAAATTGTCTCTTGGATACTGGGGTCTTTTGAACCCCATATGATTAACAACCTTTGATCGTTTGACACAGGGAAGGAGATTTGAGACTACTTTCGACGCATCTATTCTCAGAACAATACGGCTAAAAAATTTCAAGTCGAAATGGGTATTGCCAATTACAAACAAGGTAATCTCTCAATCAAACAATTCTATGCTGGATTTCTAAACCTATGGAGTGAATATACTGGTATAATTTACTCTAAAATATCGAAGGAGAGTTTAGAGGCACTGTACCTTGTTCATGCTGAGAGCCAAAAGTGACCAGTTCTTGATGAAGCTTTGGCCATAATTTGAGGTCGTGAGAGCTAGCTTAATCAACCGAAGCCCAGTACCCATTTTGGATGAATGTTTGGGGATTGTTACGGGAAGAACAATGACTCGCCACTCAACACAGAGTTGACTCAGGACACAGTGATAGAGATGAATGTGGCTTACATGGCTCAAGGAAGGGGACAATATAAGGGTGTGGGTGTGTAGTGTTTTAATTGCAAGGAATTAGGGCACATTGCCAGAAAATTGCAACAAGAAATTATACAATTATTGTAAGAAAGAAGGGCATGTAATCAAGGAATGCCATCTGCGACCACAAAATCAACAAGCGTTTTACTGTTTAGTCGAATTTAGGGGCTGGTACTATGGATGCTGCAGCCGTGTCCTCATCGTTGGCATCAGAATCTTCATCGTTGGTGAACTCGTCGACGACCACTCTTACCCCCGAGATGGTGCAATAGATGATAATATCTTCCTTTCTCGCACTCGGGATTTTAGGGGTAAGTCAGCACTTAGGGATTTCGGGTAAGAAATACAAATTTAATTTTCCCTTGGATTCGGCACATAATAAACAATGGTTCATGGATTAGGCACATTATAAACAATGGTTAATGGATTCGGCTGCATCAAACCACATGACCGGTAGTGAAAATGGGTTGCATAATATGTGAAAATACATGGGTAATCAGCATATACATGTAGCAAATGGTGATAATCTGCCGATTTTGTCGATTGGTAATTTGGGGTCTCATTTCGAAAAATATTTTTGATGTCACCGAGATTATCAACAAGTTTACTCTCTGTTGGTAAAATGGTAGAAAATAACTGTAAAATTCAATTTGATCGTCATGGTTGTTATGTGTAGGATCAGGTGTCGAGGGAAGGTGATCGTGAATGGGCCTAAAGTGGGACGTTTATTTTCCAATACAATTTTCTATTCCTAGTATTAATTCATGTGCTTATTCTACTATCATTAATAATTCTTATTTTTGGCATAAGAAATTAGGGCATCCCAATTCTAATGTATTAACTCATCTTATGAAAAATGAATATTTAGGGAATAAAAATTCCTTTTCAATAGAATTTTTGGATTGTTGTTCTTGCAAATTGGGTAAAAGCAAAGCATTATCATTTCCTTCACATGGTAGTCGCACTTCTAAATGTTTTTAAATTATTCATACTGATGTATAGGGGTTTGAGCCATGTTCTCTCTCATGCCCAATATAAATATTTTGTCATGTTTGTTGATGATTTTAGTTGTTTAACTTGGATATATTTTCTCCGATCTAAGGTTGATGTGTTCTCAACATTTTAGGCTTTCGTTGCATTTGTTGAAAATCAATTTTATGCTCATATTAAAATTCTATGTTCTGACTCTAGAGGGAATATATGTCCAAAGAATTTTAGGAATATCTCAAAAACAAAGGGATTCTCTCTCAAAGATCTTGTCCTTATACTCCTCAACAAAATAGAGTTTGTTAAACATAAGAATCGTCATATTTTAGATGTTGTTTGCATCTTATTAATTGATTCTTTAGTAACTCCTCAATTTTGGGTAAAAGCTCTATCGACAACCATTCATCTCATTAATCGTTTGCCTTCCCTAAGTTCTAAAATTGCATCTCCATACTCTATTTTATTTGGTGTTATTCCTGAGTATGATTCTCTTCATGTTTTTTAGGTGTGTTTGTTTTGTTCACTTACTATTAACTGAACGTAATAAACTTTCAGCCCAAGCTGCTCGTTGTGCTTTTCTAGGATACAATAATTCTCATAAAGGATTTATGTGTTATGACGCAAATGCTTAAAAAAATTGTATCTCTTGAAATGTGATTTTCTTTGAAAATTAATTTTTTTTCCCTTCTTGTTCCTCTACAGAATCTACTTCTATCCAACTTCCTACATTTGATGATGATAGTCCATCTTATACATTTGAATGTTTTAAGCGAGAAATTGTAAATCAAAGACGTCATCCACCATCCACTTTGCCCCTTCTGGACACAGAATCAACATCTTTGATCCTTTCCTTCAACTAAGACGATCAACTTGAGTTTCATGTGCTCCAAACAGGTATGGATACTCGACAACTACTATTGATAGTACTTCTATGTCTAAAGACTTATGCTTATGCTTTTACCCAAGACTGTTGGCAACATGGCATGAAAGAGGAACACTTTAGGATAATCACACATGGGAATATTGTTTCTTGTCCTACCGAAATCAAACCTATTGGCTGCAAATGGGTATACATTATTAAATTCAAATTTGATGGGACTATGGAACGGTATAAAGCACGGTTGGTGGCTCTTGAAAATTGTTAGTCATACAATATTAATTATGAGGAGACATTTGCACCTATGACTAAAATGACTACCATACGAAACCATTATGGCAATTGCTGCTTCCAAGAGATGGCCACTTCATCAAATGGATGTAAGAAAATGTGTTTTTTTACATGGAGATCTGAAAGAGAAGATTTATTTGACTCCTCCTCCTGGGTATGTTTACTCACACATCTGATAAAGTCTGCTGGTTGAAATGGTCTTTATATAGTCTAAAACAAGCACCCCGGGCATGGTTTGAAAAATTTTGCACTACTCTTTTGGAACTTAAATTTATTCAGAGCCAATATGACTCCTCTCTGTTTCTTCAGCAAACTGCTACTGGTATTGTTGCTCTTCTGGTATATGTGGATGATATTATCATTACAGGATCTGACATTCCACTCATTGAGAATTTACAACGTTCTCTCAACAATGCATTTCATATGAAGGATCTAGGGACACCTTCAATATTTTCTTGGTCTACGAGTGCACTCTATGTCCGATGAGATTTTTCTACATTAGCACAAAGTATACCCAAAGCGATTCTTCTCTTAGGCACTCTTGAATCGGGGAATATCATTCTTACACATCTCGAGGTTAATTTAAAACTTTGTCAGAATAATGGTGACATGTTACATGATCCCTCCATATATAGGCAATTGGTGGGCAGTTTGAATTATCTAACCATTACTCGGCCAAATATTTATTTTGCAGTACAACAAAGTCAATCGGTTTTTACTGGTTCCTAGTCAACCTCATTTAGTTGTTGTCCAAAAAATTCTTCGCTATCTTAAGGTAACATCGAGGGCGAGGATTATTTTTTTCCCTGCTGATAATTCATTACAATTAACAGGTTATAGTGATGTAGATTGGGTAGGGTGCATTGATACACGTTGTTTTGTTACTGGGTGGTGCATGTTTCTTGGAAATGCTTTAATTTCATGGAAAAGTAAAAAGCAAGATCGAATCTCAAAATCTTCCATAGAATCTGAGTATCAAGCTATGTTCTCTACGTGTTCAAAAATTGTGTGGCTCTAAGGTTTGCTATGAGAACTTGGTTTTCCTCAGCACACTCCTACACCTCTTCATGCTAATAACATGAGTGCTATTCAGATTGCTACTAATCCTGTGTTTCATTAACACACCAAACATATTGAATTTGATTGCTACTACATTCGTGAAGCTCTTGATTATAATATTCTTACACTACCTCATATTTTCATCGAGCATCAGACAACTAATGTCTTTACGAAGGCTGTGTCTCAGCCTCAACAACTCATGATTGACAAATTAATGCTTCTTGATCTGCCAACATTAATTTGTGAGGGGATGTCAGTATATATGACAAGAATATCAAATATCAACGATATATGACAACCAAATTGTAACATAAAATCTTGTATTTATTATAGACTACAAATCAGGGATCATAGACTGTAAATTAAGGATTATTACATGTATTTAGAGGACTGAATTCCTCATTCTAAAATGAATGACAATACAGAACAGATTTACAGAGAAAGTTGATATTTGTGACATATTCTGCATTGTTTACTATAGAGCACCGAAATCCCATAGCCAATACAAGAGGACAGCTTCGACAGAGAAAAGAATGGAGGTCCCTCTCTTTGATCCGTGATAAATATAAAATACTTTAAAGAAGCTATTAAAGGCCTTTTTTTTTATTTGTTTCAAATGGGCATCCACTCACTCTGCCATTCTATTCTTCCAAGAAGCAGCTTCAAGGGATGGGATGCTTTGTTCATACCTAAAGAAATTCTCAGGATCTACCGTGGTCTTTACTTGCACCAACCTGTCAAAATTGCCTTTGAAATACTTGGTACCCCAACCACTAGCTTGCTCATAACTAGTATTGGCAATTTCATTGATACCCAGATCAATATCTCTATAGTTTAGATATGAACATCTAGGTGAGTTTGACACAAAAGGAGTCATGTAATCGTAAAGCTTTCTGATAAGATCCAAATTGTGATCCACAGCTTCAACACCTTCTTCTTTCCAACTTGCTGCATACTGGATTTTGTAAATGTTCCCTGCTCTATGAGGAAATGGAGTGTCAAGTTCTGAAACTTCACTCATTTTTCCTCCATAAGGATTGAATGTCAATACCGGCTTTCGCAGCTGGATCATTTTCTCCCATATTCCCTCAAGATCAGTCTTCGAAATAGGCTCTTGCACATAGTCAGATTTCCTCTTCAAGTACTTCTCTTTTGTTGAATGTCTCTCAAGCAAAACATCTGTAGATGTACCAATTTGATAATTGGACCAAAACAACACCGACTCAATCCAGCTCATTTCTTTGCAGTCCTTGGACAATAATCCCAATTCAGGAAATTGGTCATCCATTAGAGAGACAAGTCTTTGTGCATTTCCGAGAAACAAAGCATTGAATTTGGCCTTGATTGTCACTTGCCCCTTCCTAGTAACTGGATTCAGGACCACCCTTATAAAGAGATCTTCATCGATTTTATCAGCAACATGCTGCCATTGATACACAATATCCGATGCACCTTCTTCCAATGTCCTTTCAACTCTAAAAACAGTGACAACTTCAGGGACCTGAACTAGCTTAATTTTCCATGAAACAATGATTCCAAAACTAGCTCCACCACCTCCTCTAATAGCCCAGAAAAGATCCTCCCCCATCGCTTCTCTATCCAAAACATTACCATTAGCATCAACTAGTACTGCATCAAGAATATTATCAACGGACAAACCATGTTTCCTCATCAAGTTACCATACCCACCTCCACTTAAATGGCCTCCAACACCGACTGTTGGACAAACTCCAGCAGGGTAGCCATAAAGCTTGCTCTTTTCAGAAATTCTATAGTAAACTTCCCCTAGTGTAGCACCTGACTCCACCCAGGCACTCTCATCTTCTATGTCAACACTAACAGACCTCATGTTGAACAAGTCAACCATGATAAATGGCACAGTTGACACATAAGAAAGACCATCATAATCATGGCCTCCGCTGCGGATTCTGACTTCAAGACCATGAATTTTGGAGCAGATGATTGATGCCTGGATGTGAGAAACATGAGTGGGGGTTACAATGAACAAAGGTTTTGGTGTCGTGGGAGATGTGAACACAAGGTTTCTGATGTAGGAATTCAAAACTGACAAGTAGTTAGGATTGCTGGGGAAATATGTGACCTCAGAGATTGGCGTGGAGGTTAAGGAATGAGTCGAAAGGCACTGGAGAAAGGTTTCTTGGATCGGATCTGGAGCTGCCATTGAAATATAAAACAGAAGTATTTTGAGCAATGAAGAGATTAGAGTTCTCATGACTTTATATGCACCTTTTCCCCTCGTAGTCTTCTATGCAAAGATACGAGCTTTGTACAGTCTGTTTCCAAGTTCCTTGCTTGTATTGCCATCTTGATTTGCTAAGGAGCTTTATTACAGGATACAGCTGGGGATGCTTCCATTGTCGTGGCCTCAAGTCTCTCCAACCGTTTCTTACACGGCAATAAAGAGGTGGGCTAGCAGCAATGTGGAGCCAGCCAGAGTGTTGCTGGGTGAGTTTGTTTGTGAGTAGCGAGTCAGTCATTGGACTTGATTGATATCAGAGCCCAGAACATATCGTAAATAGTATTGGGCCTGTAGTTGGGCCTCTATTTGGGCCTAGCGTGGGCAGAACTAGAGAGGAAGAATGAAGGCTTTGGTGTGACAAATGTCTATTTAGAATCGTTTAATAGCAGCTTAAGTTTCATGAAAATGTTTTCTATGAACCAATACTAACAAAATCTTTGTACGGACTGACCTCGATCCTTTATTTATTTTTATTTCAAGTGAATATAATTTACGGTGTAGTTAAATATTAAAATTTATAGCTATATCTTCATACTTAGAATATTAATTAAACAAAAATAATTGGTGAAAGGTTTATAATATTTTGGCTAAATACTATCGGATAATCGTGAATTAATTATAATATTTATTGTTTGTACTTTTAAAACAAGAGAAAAATACATTTTTTTCATGAGAATATGCTCAAGAAATTTTCAGGATATGATCGTATGAATGAAAATAAGATATTTTGTGTTTTTTTAAATAGTGAATCTTTCTGGTTTTTGTAAATTTTGGAGAAAATAAGGTATTTTATATCGGATATATATCTTACAACGTAAATCTATAACATAATATTGGAAATACTTGGTAGAAAAACATGCGATAGAATCACAGATATTTTTGGAATAACCCTTGGAATTTGTTTTTTTTAGAATCTTTGGAGAAAACTAAGTATTTTTAATACCAATTCATATTTTACAGTGTAAATCTACAATTCAATATAAACGCACAAATAATTTGAAATGCTCATTTGATTTTTTCAGATTTTGTTTTTAATATTACAATATAATATTATTATATGGGTTGGGTCAGCCGTTAGGTTGACACCAACCCAACATGTCTGACCTCTTTCTCTCCTTATTTTTTTAATGGGTTAGGCTAGACCCTATCTAACCATTTAGGTTGGGATGAAACCAGTCCAACCCATTATGCATACTAGTTAAGTAAACCATCATTGCATGCAAAATATGCATGTAGTGGCTGATGCTGGTGTGAGGATGAAGAAAAAGAAGAAGATAGGGGGGGAGGCTAACGTGGTCAATGCATGATTGTGGTTTTTTTTTGCACCTGTACTAGACTTCTGTTGATTGTGATACGAGGTTTCTCATGTGTTGTAAAAATTCTTCCTTTGACATTATTATTTCCAAATGCGTTTTTTTTTTTATTATTATTAATTTCAATGATTTGGTGCAACTATAATACAGTCCCCTGTGATGCAATGAAAGGGATCGCAATGTTTTTTAATGCTAAAAATAGACAAATATTATTATATTTTTTTAATTTTTCATGATGCAAATACTGTTTTTAAGAACAAGGGGCGTGGGATTGATTGTTGATAGTGCAACCACCAATAATTATTGCTTGAAATGGAATTCTGACCGAGTATAATTGAGGAGAGAAGAGGCAAGTGGTTTCGAGTAGTTTGCTCGAACAGTAGTTTGCCTCCTTGTGCATCTAGTAGCATCGAAAACTATGGCCCGAGCTTCAACCTTTTGTTACTTTCTCTGTTAAGGTTCAATAAGTTTCTTTACCTCAAACTTGTGGTATATTAGGTCAAATTGTACTATTGAAGACACGATGAGCAGATTACAAGAGGATATTTATTGTCTCCCTGTCCAATTCACATGCTGGTTTCATAGGACATGGGCCTTGTGGGGTTTTGTCATCCTATCCACACTCAAAAAAAGGAGCAACCTTTTTTGTTCTGGTGTTCCAATGTTTGGTGACAGCTCATCATCAAGCTTTGCCAACAGTAACAGAAGAAAGAAACACATGCGATATAGCCTCTACAGTGAAAGGGCTGTGGCTGCTGTTATTTCTCTCGGTTGCTCTCGGCAGAGGGTTGGGTAGTTGAGCCCAGAATTCTCGAAGGAAGCTCCCTTCGATTTGATAGTCATGGCAGTCAAACACGAGCTAGAGAATAGCTTGTTGCTTGATGATGATGATGGGCGGGCAAGAACTGGTAACGACGCTCCCAACTTTCCAGTCTAATTTGCACTTTTTGTTGTGTGCTCTGTTAATCTCGAGCTTACCTCCTGCGGGAAACTGAACCAGGAACCTTATGGAGTTGCATAGCTCATATAATCACGGCTGTTATCGGCTCTGGGGTCCTGTCTTTGGCCTGGAGCGTAGCCCAGCTAGGATGGATCGCAGGTCCAGTTGCCATGCTTTGCTTTTCTATTGTCACCTATTTTTCTGTTGTGCTTCTTTCTGATTGCTACAGATATCCTGACCCTGTCACTGGAGCACGAAACTACTCTTACATGGATGCTGTTAGGGTGAATCTTGGTAGCAAAACACCCCTCCCTTTTAAACCATTCATGCTTGGAAGTGTTAAGATGATCTGCCTTCTTCAAGCATCCTAATTTTGAGTGGTGTCGTTGCAGGTCAAACCCAGACATGGCTTTGCGGATTGTTTCAATATCTGTTCATGTATGGGATCTGCACAGCATATGTTATTACCACCTCGACGAGTATGAGGTACTTCCATGGTGAATTTCTTGATTTATGCCTTGTTGTTTTATTCCAATTTTCGAGAACCATTACTTGTTAGCTTGCCATGCCGTAGTGTATCGTCTGTTGGGAAGTCTGAGCCATTGTTTTCATATCAAACAACATTGCAGCGCAATTCGACGATCAAACTGTTACCATGAAAGTGGTCATAATGCACAATGTGAATACGAGGATACTCCGTATATGATGATATTCGGAGCTGTTCAGATTATAACATCACAGATACCAGATTTCCATAGCATAAAATGGCTTTCAGTTCTCGCTGCAATCATGTCTTTTGCCTACTCTCTTACAGGATTTGGACTTGGCTTGGCTACAGTACTAGGTAAGATGTTTATTCATTCTCTATTATCAGAGGCATCTGGCTTTCGCAATTGAAATTCAATCCTGGGATACGAACAAATCTGTGAAGATTCAGAATTGCAACAAATATGCTGCATGTTTTTGCAGGGTCGGCTTCCTGGCCTTTGAAATTTCGTTTTTTCCTAACTGCAGAAAATGGGATGATCAAGGGTAGCCTTACAGGTGCCCCAGCTGCAACCAGAGCTAAAAAACTATGGTTAGTCTTTGAAGCTCTTGGGGACATTGCTTATGCCTACCCGTACGCACTCATTCTCCTTGAAATTCAGGTATGCCTTCTACTGTCTAATATTCATCATCTTAAAAACTACCAGAGCTAAGATGAACCAGAAAATTGTTAAATGAAGGATACTTTGAAGTCACCTCCACCCGAGAACAAGACCATGAAGAAGGCATCGATGGTTGCAATCTTCTTGACAACATTATTTTACCTCCTCTGTGGATGCTTTGGATACGCAGCTTTTGGCAACAATACTCCTGGAAATCTTTTGACAGGACTTGGATTTTATGAGCCTTACTGGCTCATTGGCTTCGCCAATGCTTGCATCGTTCTACATCTGGTTGGAGGCTATCAGGTTCTTCCCTTTTACTCTCTCCCCTGCTTTAAAAGTAAAAAACATCCTCGTTCAACATGCTTCCTGTTTTTTTCTTTCTGTCAGCTCTTCAGCCAACCAGTATTCACGTTTGTCGAACGTTGGTCCTCGAAGAAGTTCCCAAGAAGTGGATTTCTGAACAACTTCTACAGCATCAAACTCCCACTGCTGCCTTCTTTCCACATCAATCTTTTCAGGATATGTTTTCGAACTGCATATGTTCTGTCAACAACAGCGATTGCCACTGTTTTCCCTTACTTCAACCAAGTTCTGGGACTATTAGGGGCCTTCAACTTTTGGCCACTGGCCATATATTTCCCAGTAGAAATGTATTTTGTACGGAACAAAGTAGAGGCCTGGACAAGAAAATGGGTTGTTCTCAGAACATTTAGCTTCGTTTGCTTTCTTGTATCAGTTGTAGGCTTGATTGGGTCAATTGAAGGAATTGTAAGTGCCAAATATACGTAGAAACGTTCTGTAGTGTGATCATTTTTATTATCGGATAAAGTGAGAGTTAGTTTTGTCTCTCTTTGTTTTTGATTTTGTCTCTAGTCTTTTGGTTGATATTTGTTTTATTTCAAATTAATTATGAAAACCATAATTTATTTCAATTTCACCCTCATTTGATTTTTTCTAAGTTTTCTTTTAAAAATTAATCCCTAATCTTTTGGTTGATATTTCTTTTATTTGAAATAGCTCATGAATTTTTTTTTAATTTCATCCTCATTTGGTTTTTTAAATTTGTCTTAGTCCCTGTTATTTTAATTACTATTTAAGTCATTTGAGAAAAAAATTATAGTATAATTTTTTTGGCGATTACACCCTCAATCATTATTTTCTATCAAATTTTGTTTTTATTTTTTTATTTGCTGATTTTTTTTTTAATTTTGAGTGTTTGACACTCAATTTAATCCTTAAACATTGAGGTAATTCAAATTTTAGTGGATATAATAAATTAATAACTTCAATCACTATCGACCACATCTTTGCGTGGTTCCCAGTCTAGCTTTCAACAGGATAACCCAGTAACAAAGTCGTCCCTGGAAAGTGCGTGTGTGACAAGAGAGCAACTCCTGGAAACTAAAAACGTCAATGTCCCGAAAGGAATCCAATTAAAATACAGCAAACCATGCTTTGCTTGCAGCCTATGGATTGGATCTCTGACAAGCTGTGAATATTCTGCTGGACATGGGAGCAGAAGCTGGAGAACAAGAGACACCTCTGCTGTACTGTTCTCCGCCATCGAACTCAACCATCAAGAGAACTGGTTTGTCTTTTCACTCTTCATTTCTTCAATTTTTTCCGGGGTGCTTCTCGGATCATCTTCTAGTACATGTAGAATTCATATTCAATGAAACATACACTGATTTATCTCTGGGTGTGATCATATGGAAACATCTTGTGTTTTCTTTTTTTATTCTCCTTCCTAACTCCAAATGATGATGAACTTTGAAGGGACGGTATGGACAGCAGTGGCGCACATAATAACAGGAGTGATAGGGTCAGGGATACTATCTCTAGCATGGAGCATGGCTCAATTAGGATGGATTGCAGGACCTTTAGCCATGTCGTTCTTTGCTTCAGTCGCCCTTGTTTCTACTTTCCTTATCTGCGATTGCTATCGATCTCCTGATCCTGAATTTGGTCCCACAAGAAACCGGTCTTTCCTTGAAGCTGTTCATGAGACTTTAGGTAAGACGCAGAGATTATCCCTTCCTCCATAACTTTCTACTGATGACTTGTAGTTAGCTGTAGAATATATTTCTTGGTGAAATGTCACCCAGAATATAGAACTAAGTAAACAGTACTTAGTAGATGAAGATTAGTGAGTTGCTTCCTGAAATTCTTTGATTTATATTTTATAAACCAATTGACAGCGTCAATTAAATTTGGTGCAGGAAATTTAAATTTCACAAAAATATCTGGTAAAATTAATACTTTTCTAAAAACTTTTTTGCAAACCAAAGGGATTCGATGCTGCTAATTACAAGTATAATAATCCAATATCATGATAAAGAAACAGATACATATAATAAATAGCTTTAAGTTTTTAACGGTTGGTTCTTGACATGGATGCAGGGGAAAGGAATGGATTCATAAGCAGCATCCTTACAAAAATAAGCTTTTATGGGACAGGAATCGCTTATACCGTTACCACTGCTATCAGCTTGAGGTATACTGCTAAACTACTCTCAAATCCCAAATTCATTATCAGTGCTCCCTTTTATCTCATTTTGCATTGCCATCTAATTTTCAATGTCATTGAACTTGTGAAGAAATAATTGTCAATGTTAACGAAACACAGTTTCATAAAAGTACCATTAAATTTTCTAATGAAGGGCAATTCAGAAATCGAACAGTTACCACAAAGATGGATATGAAGATGAACAGGGAGGCGCTAGCACCTTGTTTATGCTACTATTTGGAGCTGTCCAGGTTATATTGTCCCAGATACCAGATTTCCATCACATACTATGGCTATCAATTTTTGCGGCAATCATGTCTGTCAGCTATGCCTCTATTGGATCTGTACTTGGTTTTGCACAAATAATAGGTATGCACAGAGTAATTATGTCCAAGATCAGGTTACTTTGAATCTTAATTATGTCCAAGATCATGTTACTTTGAATCTTTGCTCGGTTCTGTACCAAAAAAATCTGTCTTGTGACTGAACTTGCAGAAAATGGATATGTCAAGGGTGGGATTGCAGGAGTCTCAGCTGATAGCGCAGCTGATAAAGTCTGGAAAATATCTCAAGCACTTGGGGATATTGCATATGCCTATCCGTACACCGTGATTGCTTTAGAAATACAGGTATGAATTTTGATTCTAAAAATATACATTTTTCCTTCAGGGAAAAACATTATCAGACACTAAATGAATGGTGGAACTTGAAAAACATGCATGAAGGATACTTTAAAATCACCTCCATCAGAAAACAAGACCATGAAGAAGGCCTCGATAATAGCATTCATTGCTACAACATTTTTCTACCTCTGTTTTGGAAGCTTTGGCTATGCAGCTTTCGGAGAAAACACGCCAGGGGAACCTCTTGACGGGGTTTCATTCTTCCGAATCATATTGGCTTGTTGATCTTGCTAATGCTTGTATCGTGCTTCATCTAGTTGGTGGCTATCAGGTACTTGTCTGTTGCAATCATTATCCAGTGCATCTGGAGCCTCTATGAACTCTGGGTGGACCTAATAATTCCCTGCAAACTTCATTTATAATGTCTTGGCAGGTTTCCACTCAACCAGTATTTGCAAACATTGAGAAATGGATTGCTGAGAACTCCCCAAACAGCAGAGTTGTAAATAAGAATTTTACCTGCAGATTGCCATGGTTGCCAGCTTTTCAACTAAACCTCCTCAGGCTATGTTTCCGAACAATCTACGTCGCATCAACTACAACAATCGCAATGATCTTTCCTTACTTCAACCAGATTATTGGACTGTTAGGAGGATTGAAGTTGTGGACCTTAACTATATATTTCCCTGTGGAGATGTACTTCAAGCAAAGAAATGTTGAAGCATGGTCAACTAAGTGGATCATGCTTCGAGCCTTCAGCATGATTTGCCTATTGGTATCAGCATTTATTTTTACTGGATCAGTTGAAGGGCTTATCAAAGCAAGATTAAGCTGAGGACTGCATTGTATCTGTCGTATTGATCCTATCAAATATTATCCTTAACATCATCAGCATTAAGAAAAATCTCATTAAATTCTTCTTAATATGTTAGATTAATGTGAAGATGCCTTCTTAATACCTTTCATAACAGAACCTAGTTTCAGAGGAAGCAGCATAAGCTAGTCCGAAGATATCTTCAAATTCTTTCGTTTCCTTTTCTTTTTTTTGGTGTATGAACACGTAGCAGAGACAGTGTGCAGAAGAAGATTTTCTTTGGTTTTTCTGTTAACAAGATGGAATGCAGAAGAAGATTTTAGATTAGAGTGACAACAACAGTAGATCTCGAGTTCAAAGAACATGTATCTTTTATAAAAAGATGAGACGATTTTACTTATTTATTTGGATACACAAAATATATTTTCGTAACAGAGTTTCCTGTTTTATAAGTACACTTTCCGGTGAATGTTTTCTCACATGTAAGGAAAAAAAAGGAATGCCTTGTGAAAGAAGGTCCGGCTATCCTCAAGTACCCAGACAGCCAGACTACCTTTCATGATAAAAAACGCTACCGTTCCGTTCTGATAAAAATGATTGCCTAGATTGACCCGATGGCTATGATTAGCGATCCGATTATCCATTTTGCCCTTTTCAAATCAACCCTCGGGATAGGTGTGTCTACTACTGGTTATCAAGGGTAAAATAGTCTTCTCCATTTTATTTCTTGTCCTATGTGGTAATAATTCAGAAACAAAAATCAAACAGCAGCGGGCAAATCAACTATCGTATCATCAGCAACGAGTTATTCGGTTTCCCCTTTTCTTATCTTTGTTTCTCTCTTCTTCCTTTTCTTTTCTTTTGTATATAATTACAGAGCAGAGTCACTGTGCAGAAGGTCTTCGTCTTGGTTTTCCCCCTTGAAAGAATGAATACCAGAAGCCGTGCTAACTGTTTCTATGCTCTCTTCTTCCTCCTTGTCGGTTTTCAAGATTCTGTGCAGGGAAGGTTATTATTAATCAATAAACCTGATCCCAAATGATGCTGCTGCATCAGCTCGTTGGCTGGTCTCTCAAAATTCTTGGGGTGTCTTAAAGTATGTCCTCTCCCCCCCTCACTTCCTACATACTTAAGTTTATTTCAGTTGGATTTTTTCCTTATTTGTCATTTGCCTTACTGCTTGTGCTGATTAAATTTTTAATCTTTAGGGTGCTTATTTTGATATGGTTTGGCCATTTGACAATTTCTGATTGTCATTTCTTTTTCTTTTTTTGGTTCCAGTACCCTTTCAAGTGATCTGGGAGGAGCACCATTTGGGTATGTTTTGCCATTTCTTTTGCTATAGAGAGAGTTCTTTATTAATCTCTTATGATTAAAGCTGCGAGGTTTTAAGTGATTCCTTCAGAATGAACTCTTTGAGACATTGACAAAATGTTTATTTCTTGGTGAAGCATGAGAATGCTAATTTTGTTTTATACGAGCGAGTGAGTTATGATTTCTTCTAGCTCATTTATTTCGAAATATTAAATTCTGTCCTCGAAATGTACAAGAGAGCTGAAGTTACTATTATTATCTGTTCTGGTTTGTGTCGGGTTTTATTCATATGTTTTTCAAGCAAGGAGAGCTGTGCTATTTTTTTCGGCACTAGCCTTGGGGTCTCGACCCTCAAGATTGCGAAGACCTTAACATTTGAGTGTAGCCATCTGAGACCTTTTGAAAGCATATAGCCATTCATTGGTGCTTGTTTTTAACATTTTCCAAACTTTTGTGTTGGTAGACTATTGCCTGAGATTAACAAAATGTATTATTCTCATTGTTATCATGAGACTTATTTTCTTATTCTAACAATTCAAGAGACAAACTGACTTCAAAAGGTTCAAATATTTTGGAGGGGCTTTGATTTGTTTAGGTCTTCTGCTAGTACAATTACAAGATCCTGATACTACTCAAATTAATTGTTTGACTTGAGATTGTCTCAACTCATACTTGAAGGACACAAGTCTGCTGGTGATTGCCAATCATTTTGGTCATCTTGACCCATTTATAAGCATTTTATACCTTTGCTTTTCCATTTGATCACACATTTGCTGGATTTCTCTGTGCCTTTTCTCCATTTAATGATAAAAATAGGTTTTCCTTTTATCTATACCAGTACAAGGTAAAACCATCTTTTCATTTCGTCCTCTGGTAATATGCTAAAAACAAGCTTTTCACCATTTTTTTATTTATATTTCCTTACCTTTTCATTTTTACCTAAGATTGGCAACTTTGGTGATACTCTTTTTTTTATATATAATTCAATTGTGGTGAGATGTAGTCACATTTCTTGGACTAAAAATCATTAAGTTTTTCACCCATGTCTATCGATTTCCAGATTTCTGGATTTACTTGCTATGCTCATGCTCTAATGCATCGTTTGTGCTTCAGGAATGTTGTTTCATATAGTGATGGGTTACCTGGAGAAGGTAGTGGCATCCCATACTTTTATTTGACAACTCTTGATCCAACTGCGAAAAATGCATTACAAGACCAGAGGTCTTCATTTACTATCAGCGAGTATTCTTTAGGAACTTGTGGAAAGAAAGACCCTGAGAACCCCTCTTGTGCAAAAATTACGTTGACTGGAAAGGTATGTTGCGAAATCAAGCATCTTACATTCATATTGATAAATGGTTTCTGTGTACACAAGAATTATATGGCATAAGGTGCTTAAGAACCATTTTCTAGGAGAGCAACCAGCCTATCCTATATGTACATGTAACAAAGCCTAGAAACTTCATTGCTACTTTTCTGATTCTTCTTTGACATTCTAATTAATATTTCTGATTAGGACATTCATATAGTGGTACAACTGAAAAAGAACAACCATAGCACACGATATAGAGTATACACTAGCCAAGTCCCCGTCCTCCATTGTGGGCCATGACTATTTTTTATTTTTTTATTTTTATAAACTTAAAAAAATATTAAGAGAATAAAGATTTTTCTAGTAGTATCACTAAATCTAATCAAGCAGCTCGATCTTAAAACATATTAATCCGACTTTATGTTTAACTCAAGATTTTAATTAAATCATGTGAGAGCTAACCCAATATGAATTAATCAATTTAATAGGTCCAAAGACAACTTGTATGACCAATAAAAACATGACATATATATATATATATATATATATATATATATATATATATATATATAAATATAAGGTTTGGTTAGAAAACTCGCCAAACCAGTTAATCAAGTAATCCTGGTCAAAACATTAAACCTACAAACTAGGTAATCATGTGAGATTATTAACTTATTTATTTTTTAAACTATTGTTTTTTACCCATACAATAACAAAGATAAATTATGAACTATTAAACAAACCATATAAATGGCAAATTAAAAGAAAAATCCAAAAAATTAAAATGAAGATTGAAGAATAAAATCATATAGTTTATTTCCCAACCAATATAAAAGGTAAATTGAAATAAATTCTCAACTTTAAATACCAATAAACACATAATACAAGGATAAAAAAAATAAGCAAAGGAAAAAAAAAGGTTAAAATAAAAATAAAATTTTAATTACTATTGTAACCCACAATGCTAATGAGTGCAGACAAACAATGTTTCTCCCATATCTTTTAACTTTTAATATAAAATGTAATGTATTTTTTAAATTGATTGAATAAAATAAAAATATGATGCATGATTGACTACATATATTAGAAATATTATCTGAAGTAAAAATTCTTTATTTTCAAAAATATACTTCATCTACACAAAACATAAAAAAGAGTATTAATTTAAATGTAACTTTTTTTATATAAATTAAAAAAAAACAAAAAAAGTCAAGTGCTGTCAGGTCTGACCCATTTAAGTTGGGCCCACGTGTGGGCTTGCATAGCAGGTTTGCGCATCTGGACCCTTTTTTTCATTATACTTGGGGCAAACGATATGTTTTTTTGAAGAAAAATTATTAGACGATGCGTTGTTTGTTCTTGCCCAGATTTCGACCACCACAGTGGCTGGAAAATTAGGGCTTAGGAAATTTTGAGCTAAAAACCTGTTTTTTTAACCTTTTTTGACCCAAAATACCATTAAAACACTTTAGAAAGTGTGATAAACCCATAATTGTTGTCAAAGAACTGTTAAACAATTCAAAATACATAAAGAGAGAATTAAGAAAAGAAGGGTAGGGTTTCATGATAATGTCAAATACATGCATAAGTTAACCAAAATACAAAAGAACTATATATAGGCTAAAGCAAGAGACTATTCTACCCTTAGTGAATAATAAATAACATAACATATATATTCTTAACATCTCCCCTCAAACTCATGAGTTTGCCAAGTAGAAAACGAAATCGGGAAATAGAATGTGACTTGGTAAAGAAATCTGCAAATAAGAGGAAACAAAAGGCAAAATGATGGTGTCATTCTTAAAATGATGACGAGTAAGGTGACAATCGATCTCAATATGCTTAGTTTGTTCATGAAAAAACGAGTTGTGGGCAATCTAAAAGAACTTTGGTTATCACAGTACATACGAGTGAGATGAGAAAGAGTAACTCTCATATCTGCAAGTAGCCAAACAATCTTTTTTTTTGTAGTGGATGCAATCTGTGGGATCTGTGGGGAATAAGCGAATCACCCAAAAAGATATAGAAAGCAGTAACAGACTTGCGATCTGTGGGATCACCACCACGATCAACATCATAGTATGCACGTCGTTCCAAGAAAGAGGTGGATGGAAATAAGAGACTTTGAAATACGGTACCTCGAAGATATCGCAAAATACAAAGAACTGCCCAATGAACGAAAGTAGGAGAGGCAACAAATTAACTAATAACATGAACATATGCAATATTTGGACGAGCAATAGTACGATATAAAATAGGATATGACAAATGTAAACCATAAGAAGAGGAATATATGACGTTAGCCTCAATGAGTATAGTTGCAGTTTTATTATCAGGAAGTCTAGCCCGCTCAAGACTATACTGAGAAAGAATATCATCAACGTCATCAACATATAAGGATAAAATAATATGACATGTATTGGTGCTCTTAACAAAAGAGCAGAATCATAATTACTAGAAACAAATCCAAGGGAAGAGATCACAACAGAGAATTTCTCACATCAAACACGAGGTGCTTGTTTGAGAGACCATATAATGCTTTCTTGAGCTTGCAGACATACCCAGATTATTGTGAAACACCATGAGGTAGTGCCTTATCAAAAAGATATTTTTAAAATAAAGTTTAGAGATAAGCCATCAATGAACTGAAGCAATTGCAATAAGAGTATAAATAGTAGTCTTTTTTAGCAACATCAGCAAATGTCTCCTCATAATCAATATCATACTGTTGAGAGTATCTTTTTGCAACTACCAAGCTTTGTATCGCTCAATAGATCCATCAGAGTTAGTCTTGATCTTATACTCCAATGACAACCAACAACACTCTTACCATGAGTTAGAGGAACCAAATTAAGTATTTGTGTTATGCAAAGCAGAAAGTTTCTCATCCATAGCTTGCTGTCAAAGAGGATTAAGAATTGCCTCTTTATAAGATAAGGGCTCAAAGAGACAATGAATAAAAGCTAAAAAGGAAATAAATGGTGAAGAATAACAAGAATAAGCCAAATCAGGTAGTTTTGTGGACTTACAAATGTGTATGGATTGATGTCAAGGTGGATACACAATCTCAGACGGAGCAGGAGGGACCGTAGAGGAGAATGGAGCTTTTTGTGCTAATCTCTCTATTAGCCTTAAGTCTTCTCTTCTTGACTAGATCATGAAAAATTTGCTTTTGTTATATATCTTCCTCATCAAAATAAGGGTCAAAATTTTCTAGCCAATGAAACTATCAATGATGGTTTGTTCATCTTTACAATCCTCATAAAAAAGATTGAAGCTACCATTTGACTGATCACTTTCAGCATCAAAATCTGAATTTCAAAATCTGTGATACACCTCCCACTTGTCTTGCCAAATCCAGCCAAAGTTCTTCCCTTGGTTTCTAGTTCAAAGCCCTTTCCTTTTCATATCTTGTCCTAAGCTCCTAACTCAAAAGCTCTATCTTATAACAAACTTGGTGCCATCACCAAAGAGCGAAAAACAAAGTACAGAGTAAAGCCTATCTCCTTGTTGGATTAGGAACCCAACTACCTAAAGCTTTACAGAGTATCTAAGATAGGAAAATTATTTAATAGGATTAATCTAACATGGAAAATTCCAATTTTTATCTTTTATACTAAAATAAATAAACCTCTTAAAAAAATAATTCCTATTCTATTCTCACTTCCATCTGCATCAGATAGGTAAACTCAATTGTCATTTTAAAGAAACTCACATATGGATGGATGCTATAAGGTTCTTATTACTCCCTAGTTTCTCTTGATTTCCTTAATTTGAGAATTTTTCCACCATCAAGGTACAAGGTGCAGCTTTATTGAGTTCTTAAGCTAGAAGAGATGATGTCTTGCTGCTTCTGTTTTTCTGTTCATTATTTTTTAAAGTGGTAGTTTGTTGAATACAAGTTTTCTAGAAAGTTGAACTAACTGGAAGTATTGCCTTGCATAATATGTAGTTGAAGGTCCTAAAAGAAAATTCCAAGGAAGCAGAAATAGCTAAAAGTGCCCTGTTTGCAAAGCATCAAGAGATGAAGGGTAATGCTCATATATTTGCAACAGCCTTTTTCCCTTTCGATATTTTGCAAATCTGAAAATATTACAAAAATGGAGCTTTGTTTTGGCACCTGTTTATCTCATTGGCTTTCGCTCACTTACCAGGCTTCCATATTTTTCTTTTGGATGGTTTACAGGTTGGCCTAAGGGTCACAACTTCCAGTTCTTCAAATTAGACATCGTGGATATATTTTTGATCAATTGGTTTGGTGGTCCTAAGCCTCTCACAGTAGATCAGTATCTTCATTACAAAGTGTGAGTACTTGAACAGAGATACTAAGTTCTGTTATCAATGAAATGACTATTGTTTTCTCTTCAGAATTAAAATTTTGATTCGATGCCAAAGTGAAGTGAATGGGTTTGATTCTTAAGCTCTAAAGAGATGTTTGGTATGATCTAGTTTGACATTAAGAAAACTTATTCGTCAACTATCTACGAAGCAAAATTAAAGATTGATTTTGACTCGTAATTTGTTGGATCAAAGAACCAAGAAGTGAGTCTCGAAACATTGTTGTTGCCAGACACTTTTATCAAATGAACTTGAAACATTATTGACATTGTTGTTGCCGTACAACAAAAAACAACTTTTTCCATGTGATTAGCAAAACTCATACGATTTATATCAACCATCTTTAAAGCTTTGCTCTCTGCTGATGCATTTCTTTTCTCAAAACATGGGTGTGTGTGTACCAATTACAGGAATGGACTTGTTGATAGTTTGTGAATGCGCTAGTGATCTCTCAACATCTTCGAAGCTGTGTTCTCTGTTGAGGTATTTCTTTTTCCCGAACATGGTTGTGTATATATTTATACATACCAAATACTGGAATGGACTTGTTGATAGTTTGTGAATTCCCTGGTGATCTCCCACATCGTGGATGCCAAATGTGCATACTGTAACAAGAACAGATTATTGTTGTGTTTTTCCTTTTATTCACTGTAATTATACCCCGTTCTATTGACGAGCGACTGTAACAAGCTGAATAATATCATTTCTTCATAATAATGATTGACGATATATTTCATCCGCGTTTCTTTCATAACTGTTAACATAGTCCCTGTACTGTTTTTTTTGCTCAATGCAGTTCTTATAGTTCCAGTCTTGTTAATGAAATCCCTCCATTTAGGCTTCACTACCAAATTTCCGTATCTTTTTATATTATCGTGGTCCATTTCATAACAGTGTCTTTCCCTAAGATAAAGCATCCATTTTTCTATTGCATCGATTATTGCACACAACCATAGGGTCAGACCTGGTCTGGGGTTAGATCTAGTTTAGGGTCTGGGTAATTGGGCTGTAGAGTTTACTTTCCGATCACTGGATTCATTTATCACAGCTCTATGGAACCTTGAATTGTTTAAGGCATGTTTCCCACTTCCCTGTGAGTTCATGCTGTACAAAATGTAAGCCGTGAAAGGGCGTGCTTGCTTTGATCACCTGGTGTGGACTTTTTGATGCGCATGATATCTGTGTCGCCTTGCTTCATGTCGTATGGGCACTGTTCAAATTCCTGGTACAGTTCTTACTTGGATAATACATTTACATGATTTCTTGTTTACCAAGGTAGGGTTTTGGTAACCTCGAAAGCATGCAAATAGGTAGTTCCATGCAGAGTTGCTGGCCTGGTCATCCTGAGACTTGTAACGGGTTGGGTTTCAAAAAATAATAATAAAGAGTTAACTTGGTTAAAATTCGGGTAGAATAATGTTATTTAAATTATCTTGTTAACTTAGTCCACTCATAGCACGAGAATAAATTATGGTACATCATAATATAAAGGTAACATGTTTTGCACGGATCAGTCAGAAATGGGAAAAATTTAAAAAAAAAGTTAAGTAATACTTTCTTTTCTAGTATTAACGTGGATGTTTGAGTTAGTTTGTATATATCTTGATTAATTTTATGAGAACGTGGATGTTTAAGCTAGTTTGTATATATCTTGATTAATTTTACAAGTTTTGAAATTAATGACCATATAAACTTGTAGTGACTATTATATTAACAATCACATGATTTAAACATAAAACCACAAAAGAAGCAAACTCTTTGACCTCAACTTCTTACCATTGAACCACCCAACTACTAGAAGAAGGTTATGAATAGACTTCCTTTTTCTTACAAGCTGTACATTCCACTCCCTCATCGATCTCTCAAGCTGTGAGTGAGCGCACGTACGTGGAACAACCTTAAACTTCATGACTAGTTCTGGTCTCAAGGAATTGGAGACTCTGACCAGTACCATGGAGGAGGATCGGAGGCGGCAAACTAATTGTGTGATGAAAGCAGAAAGCCACCCAACCGAAAACACCTGCAATGAGCTCCAATCGAAAGGATTAATTGTCAACAAGTGAAAGAGAAAGAGAGTTGACCTCCAAGGTGTCTTCTGGGTGAGCTACCGGCCCTCCTCTTCACACCCTCAACGGCGTTGAATTGTTTAATAAAATCACGCGTCTTTGATGCCGTTCTCATTCTTTCCAAATTAATTATTAATTTAAAACCCATGCAATATTGCAATATGCAGCACCTAACCCCCCATTTCTTTAAACACTCTCCACTCGTGTTTTCTTTTCTTTATAATTTGGCTGCCCAAAACCTGACGCACTCGGAGAGTCTCTCTGCTACCTGTCTTTTCTTTTACTTTTTCATTCATTAGACGCCATTATAGTAGGCCGAGAATTAGCATTTCTTAAGGAATAAACAAAAGAGATGGGCAGGATTCCATGCTGTGAGAAGGACAACGTGAAGAGGGGACAGTGGACACCTGAAGAAGATAACAAGCTCTCTTCCTACATCGCCCAGCACGGCACCCGTAACTGGCGGCTCATCCCCAAGAATGCTGGTACGTACTGTCTGCTGCTCTTTTCCCTCCCTCCCTCTTCGTAACGTCATTCATCTTATGATATAACCTATTTTATTTATTTACTTGTATGATTAAGGTCTTCAAAGATGCGGGAAGAGTTGCAGGCTGCGGTGGACAAATTATCTTCGTCCTGATCTGAAGCACGGCCAGTTTTCGGAGGCGGAAGAGCAGACCATTGTCAAGCTTCACTCTGTTGTTGGCAACCGGTACACCGATTAATTTATGCTGCTCAATCTTTCGATACCACTGTCAAGATTGTTTTCAAAATTAATCTGAGACACCTAATCAATGACTTTGCAAAATGGCGTCACAGGTGGTCATTGATTGCTGCTCAGCTTACAGGACGAACAGACAATGATGTTAAAAATCACTGGAACACCAAGCTGAAGAAGAAGCTTTCTGGCATGGGAATAGATCCAGTTACCCACAAACCCTTCTCCCACCTCATGGCGGAGATCGCCACCACACTAGCAACACCACAGGTGAGCCACCTAGCTGAGGCTGCCCTTGGCTGCTTCAAAGATGAAATGCTCCACCTCCTCACTAAAAAGCGGATCGACTTCCAGCTGCAGCAATGCAACCCGAATGTGGCACAAGGGAACACCTCCTCCTCCCCTTATATTGCCACTAAACATGATGAAAATGATGATACCATTGAGAAAATCAAGCTTGGTTTATCAAGAGCTATGCAAGAACCTGGAATGTTGCCTCCAAACAAAATCTGGGACTCCACTGGTGTTACGTCGCCCAATTTTGCAGGCATGATCTGCAGTGATTTTCCATCATCAGTGAACGCATTTTTATGCTGTCCGTCTGCTTTTGGCAACGACGGAGCTTTGTCACCGTGGAATCAGAGTATGTGCACTGGAAGCACATGCACGGCAGGTGACCAACAAGGTAGGTTGCATGAAAAGCTTGACGATGATAAATGGAGAAGAATCCGAGGGTGGAAAAGAGATTAGAAATGTCTCATCCATATTCAATACAGACTGCATGCTATGGGATATACCAGCTGATGATCTAATGAGCCCAATTGTTTAAGAGAATTACAACACAGAATAGGCTATGACACCTTTCATTTATTGGCAATAACACATATCTTATGCAATGATAAATAATGAAAAATATAAATGAAGACTTATCATATTAATTACACCCTAGAATTACATAATTTCTTGCTGTTCTTCCAAACATTGATGTCATAAACTTTCAATCATCAGTATTGTATCTTCTCTTACTAGAAATCCAAAGTATATCAAGAAAAATATGATGACGATGAAGATGTATCTGTCAATCGTTGAGATAAGTGTTTGTATCTATTTCTTTATTGCATAGAACTAGTGTGTGTGTGTACAATAAATCCTATTCAAGGATGGAGAAATAAGAATAGGAATATAACACCTATTTCCTAACTTATTCCTGAAATCTAGTTTTTCTAAGTTGATATGTATCCTTGTCAACACTCCCCCTCAAGTTAGTGCAAATATATCGGGTATGCCCAACTTGTTGAGTGAGTAATGAAACACTTTACTTAATACTGCTTTAGTAAGTATATCTTTCAGTTGAACTTCAGATTTGATAAAAGAAAAAAACACAGTTTTCTCATTGAGTTTCTATTTGATGAAATGTCTATTTACTTCCATGTGTTTAGTTTGATCATGTTGAAGTGGATTATTTGCTATGACAATTGCAGCTTTGTTGTCACAGTACATCTTCATCTCAGTCTCCATAGGATATCCTAGCTCCTTTATCCATAGTATTTTCACATAATCCTTAGTCATCCTTCTGAATTCTACTTCAGCACTAGATATGGCAACAACATTTTGCTTCTTACTTTTCCAAGTCACCAAGTCTCCTTTAATAAAAGTAAAGTGTCCTGAAGTATATTTTATGTCAGTTAGATTTCCTGTCCAATCTGTATCAGTATAACCATTGATGTTAAGGTGATTATTCTTTGAAAAATGAATTCCTTTTCTAGGAGAGGATTTTAAGTATCTAAGTATTCGCAATACTGTCTCCATATGTACTTCACTTGGTCTGTGCATGAATTGACTAATTAGACTGACAACATATGCGATATCAGGACGTGTATGTGAAAGATAGACGAGTCTCCCCACCAATTTTTGATATCATTCTTTATTTGCAGGAACTTGATCTGTATACTCCGCTAAACAATGCTTTTATACAATTGGTGTATCCACAGGTTTGCATTCCAACATACTTGTCTCAGCTAATAGGTCTAATATATATTTTCTCTATGAGAGAAATATGCCTCGCTCATTTTGATCTATATACTTCGATATCCAAGAAATACTTCAACCTGCCAAGATCCTTCATCTCAAAGTTACTTGCTAGATACCTTTGTAACTCTAAAAATTCTTCTTCTTCATCATTCCTATGACTAGCATAATTTTCCAAACCATGCTCCGGAAGACTGTTTTAGTCCATAAAATGATTTTGTAAGCTTCTGCACCATTTTTTTTATCCAGTAAAATCAGAAGGACTATCCATATATACTTTCTCCTCTAGATCTCCATGATGAAATGAATTTTTACATCAAATTGATGTAAATGTTAGTCTAGGTTTGCTGCAAGTGATAAGAATTTCTGAATTGTGTTCAGTTTGGCTACTAGTAAGAACGTTTCTTGATAGTCTATATCATATGTTTGTGTGTATCCTTTAGCTACTAATAAAATTATTTGACACTGAAATGGGCTGAGAACCAGATCTTGAGGAAAGTATATGCGTCCAGATGGTGACAAGATGTTCTTGATCTCATTCCAGACTATTGAGGAAAGATTTAATCGGACGCACACCAAAGTGTAATTACTTTGTTAATGCTAGAACTTGCACTGCAATGGATACCAAAAGCAAGTGGGTGGTGGCAAGTGAGATGTTCTTCATTTTCACGCTATCGATCGTCAACCTCTTCTCTGCTGTATCTATCATTTCCTTCTACGACAAAGAGTCTGTGAGCCAGTGTTTTAATGGGAAGAATCTTAAAAAAGTGCTTTGAATCTATCTTCGATTGATGTTTCTCTCTGTCCCCATGAGCAAGTGTTCTTGGTCGAGAAAATAGAAAAGGGAAAACAAATTCTAAATTTTTTATCCACCTCCATCTCTACCTTGATCTGTGTACAAAAGTCTCTGCATTTGTTCATATTCTAGTAAATTAAAGAGAATTTGTATGAAGGTGGTTATTATTGAAACATAAGATTTTTAGTCTGTCTAATATATATATATATATATATATATATATATATATATATTGGATTAATTGAGGATGTTAAATAAACCGCATGAAAAAATTTAAATCTAAAAATCCTATTTGACCAAATAATAAATAAAATTTATGAGAATATATAAAAATTCCCACCATTTGTTTTACCCTTTTTTCCGTAAATATTAGTTATTCAAAAATAAACTTAAATCAAACCCTAATTCACTGGCCCAGCCCTATTTAGGTCTAGCAGACAGGATTGCTGGATCCCTAATTAGCAGCAAGCCCATTATCTAGCTTTCCAGGAGATAGCCGTTGCTTAGAAATCTTACCGTTGGAGCATCAGATGTAAATCGAGGCGTTTCTCTACGATTTAAATATCGTAGAGAACTTTCTACCTCTCTCAAAAATCAAGCCATCTAATCTCTCCTCAAGTCTTCCTTCCATCTAATATCTCTCTTCAAGTCTTCCTTCAAGCAATCTATCAGAATACTTTCCCGTTTTGGTTTTCTGCTTCTTATTACTTTTTTCAAAACCATCTAGTTTCATTATTCTGTTTCCTTTCCTGTGCTCTTTGCATCTGCTAATTAAATTCTCTTGAATTTTATCTCACCTCTGCTCAACAATGGCTGAAATGAAAGATGCCCACATCGTAGAAATCCCAGTAGATGAAGAGCACCAGCAGAAACTGATATGTTCCATGAACTCAATAACAGCAATTCAAAACCACCCATTAGCAGAAATTTCTAATAGTCCCGGGCCATCTCTTTGCTTCTCAAGCTTTGGCAAAGAGAAGAGGATCTTTTTGGCCGTAGAATTGCTTTGAAAGAGTCGAGAATGGACTCTATCAAGCGCGAAATCTTTCAACTTTGTTGCTTCTTTTTAGTCTTTCATGGGCTTTTCTTAACTATTTTGTTTACCTCTTCTGTTGAAAGTGAAGAGCATTCTTGCAAGAAGTGGTGGATACCTTCTCTTGTGTCTGTCTTTACTTCGCTTGTATTTGTGTTCTTGGTTCAGGTTAAGGTTTGCAGGTACTGGAAGGTGTGGAGGCAATTGCAAAGAGAGAAGAATGATAATAGAGCTCTTACTAGGTGTATTCAAGAGTTGAGAATGAAAGGGGCTAGTTTTGATTTGTCAAAAGAGCCACTGAGTGGAAAGAGAATGAAGAGCTC
Source organism: Salix viminalis (assembly GCA_029228465.1). NCBI lineage: Eukaryota > Viridiplantae > Streptophyta > Magnoliopsida > Malpighiales > Salicaceae > Salix > Salix viminalis. Next base: position 30,257,806 of record CM055441.1, read on the forward strand.
AAGTGTTGAGATCAAATGGAAACCACTTACTTGGTGTTCACAGTATTTGATTACAATTTGTCTTGTTTGTTTCACAGGTTTGGTGTTTCCTGCTTCCAAATTCATGCTTTGCTGATTCTGACCAGGGAAGGTTGCTAGCCTGTGGGTTTCTCCCGACTGAAGGTAAAAACTGTGTCAGATGATTTGTCAGCATAATTACCCCAGTAGATATTCTTTTTATAAACTGTTGGGATTTGACCGAATACTTTGTTCCTGCAGGTTGTGATGATCTTGTTTAATCTAAAACAACTTCTACGTGGAATTTGCTGGCCAGTTCTCTGATTCAGAACTCGAAGGTAACAACAAAAAAATGCCAAATAACAATTACACGAAACTTGGTAATTGAATGTTAGTTCATCTTGCTAAATATATCTGCGTTGTATTTAGCAGGTTTTTTCTGCGCCATTCCTCCAAGAGTTTCTGATGCTGGATTTTGGGAGGTTTGATGATGTCATCGCGTCTCTGATCTCCTCAAGGGGATGAAGCATTTTGGTCCGATCATTTGTTAGGTGGAGTTAATTTTACTGGCTAAAAAGGAAGTCGGTCAGATTCTTCCTGAATTCCAGTGCGGGTGCTGAAAAAGGATGCTGCTCAATTACCCTAGCAATTCCATCTTGCAGCAGCATCCATTCTCTGCAATGTTAACTGTGAGCAAACAGAAGACATTTTATGGGACATCAAATTTATTTCATTTTTCATCATGATAACCCCCACCAACGAAAACTTCGACCACCACTCTGGAGGCTGTGTTGGCACATGCTGCTCGCGACTGCAAATCCTTGCTTGGCAAAATTCGACCACCACTTTCGAGGCTGTGCCGCCACATGCTGCTCGTGATTGCAAATCCTTGCTTGGATATAAATGATAAAAGTATTGTGTATTTCCAGGCAACACAGCTTGTGTTGTTTGGGTGGCAGTTCTTGCCGTGTACAACGTAGAAAAAATCAATTCTCATCAATAAAAGGTTTTTCATGTTTCTTTTCAGAAATTGGATCTTGCAGCGTCCGAGTCACTGAGAGTTATTTTTCAATGTCATTTAGAGGACATTGATGGTTGGTTGGCACTTGACAGATTGCCTCAAGCTACTTTAGCACTCTTTCTTTTCAGCACGTTGCCATGGGTACGGAGAAGGATAAAGCTGCATAAATCAATTCCATGGAACCATATTCAGCCATTGCATTTGAAAACTTCGTTCTCGATTCAGTAAAGCCTGCTTTTGATGGCTCACTCGCCTCTTTGACCCTTCTTCCACAATCAAGATTGTGCACGATTCCTTCGAAAGCATAATTGTTTAAATTTCTCCCATTAGAGCCCAATCAGGCACAGAGTTCCATGTTTTCTATTCAGAAATTGAAATCTTGCTTCTCTGATTGGCTGACTTTTCTTACATGCTGTAAGATATTTTTAATATCGCATACAAAATGGAAAGTAACGAAACTTGCCAAAAAGTTCATTTCGACGCCTGAAGAAAAGTTATAGCTATTGAGATCACTACGGTTGCATAAATCCAACATCAACGTAACCAAAATTTAACAGGGAATACAGCAATCTTGAAGAATCCCGAAAATAGAATACAACAATTATGCTTCTTCACTGATATAATTTAGGCACTCTCAAAACCAAATATTTTAAAAACACCTGCAAATGGATACAGCAATCTTGGAGAATCCCAAAAATGGAAGCAGTATACAAAATAATGTGCTTCTTCACTAGTAATATAATTCAGGCGCTCTCAAAGCCAAATATTCGAAATACACCTGCAATGGATGCCATAAGAAAACAATAAGGTGATTTTATCTGCTTTAATGCATACAGTAAGAATTTCAATACCTTCATCAGTCTGATATTTGTTCTTGTCATCCCCAGCATAAGCAAGTATATTGTACTTGGGGTTCCACTCCACACTGTTCATGGCTGCACGGCATGGGATTTGATGCACTGATCGCCCAGTATGGACATTGGACTATGAAACAATAGCAGAAATCATGTCAGTATCTTGTTGATTATGGGCTGTGGAAAGCAGTTAAATGAGTGGGTATAAACTATTAGCAAACTGGTGAGATGTCCCCCCATTTAGGAGAAAAGGATTGGTTGAGATTGAAAAGAACTAAGTGAGGAAAGTTCCATGGATACATACTATATCTATGAACAAGTCTTCACTGGCAGAAGCAATAAAACCTCCTGTGTGATTGAAGCTTATTGTCCGGACAGGCCATCTGAGAGATTACAAAAAGGTTATACTATGCCACATCAAAGTAATGTGAGAAAGAGGAGCATCCAAATACACAGCATACTAACAAAAATAATCACCACTTACTCAAGCTTTGTAAATGTTCGCACACAAAGCATTTCTGACATATCCCAAAGGCTGACTAAGGAATCAGCACTTCCAACAGCAAAATATCTATCACAGTAGAAAGATGTTTAATCAATGGTTCCATGCTTTATACATGTTTTTATGAGACTGTTAGTATCAAGCTGTCGTCACATGTGAATAGCTCACAAAGAAGATATACAGCTTGAAAGCTTACCTTCCTTTTGGATCAATTGCAATGCAGTAGCAACCAGCTGTATGAGCCATGACAGTTTCAAGTGGTTGAAGAGATGGATATGACAGTACTTCAACAGTACCTGACAGATTGGATAAAAAAGGTAATGACATACTTGAAAGCAAAAGCAGCAAAATGAAAATGAGCTAGGAACATCTAAGGAAAAGCAATTTCAATAGTCAGAATATATTTCTTACCATTCCCAGTAGTCAAAAGGAACATCTCCCCTGTCATGTTCCAAGCAATCTCATTTACCTAGGAAAAAAAATCATCAAAAAAAGTTTGGTGTGTTGAAGTTATTTGACATGAGAGGGATTCAGAAACAATCCGTGTAAACATGTATTGGTTCCCCCCCCCCAAACACCCTGCATGCTCAGAAGTAAAAAGACTTCCTCTGCGACTCTGAAGAAATCAAGTGACAAGGAAGACAGCCTAGGGAACATATGCCCAAGGCAATCTGATATAAATAGGAGACAGCAACAATATTTGTCTGAACCTGAGATTACCTCATAATTGAACTTCCTTCTATGAATTGGCTTAAATTTCCGAACATCCAGTATAGTTAATTCATCATCCTTCAGTGAATTCAACGACAGAGGTAAGATGATCATGCATTGGAACTCTATAAAGGTAATGCAACTAAAAACAAGAATATACTTTTTCAAATGAGATATCAGTGTAGGACATACCCTATTACCAACAGCTACATGAGTCCCATCAGGTTTGTAGGTGATGTTTATATTCTCCCCACTAAGTTCTGTTTGCTGTGAGCATTTCCCACCTGCAGAAGCCAAAGCTCATGTGAGCATCTTCTTTCTGATGTTAAGTGAATCAGTAATAAGTTTGTTTCTAAATTAGTTTCTGCCTTCAAGCAGCTCCGTAAACTAATATTGTTTCTCTGGGAAGAAATATTTGCAAATAGTCTAGTGATGAAAGCAGGAAATGCAGCATGAATATCTTCACGTTGCCTTGAATAAGAAAATGAGGCTCTCCAAAATTCAACATTTCAATGACTACTCAAAACAAAGCATTCACTTACTACGAGCATCCCATAAACGAACAGTCTTGTCACCGGAAGCGGTTGCAATTAAATCAGCATGCTTAGGATCCCAGCAAAGCTGATCCACACTATCTGCATGCCCCTTCAATTCAATATCCTTAATTTTACCCTGAAGCAAACACAAACATCTCTAAGCAAACCACCTCTCCCTAAACAACCATCAACAGCAACAAAATCAACAATATAATCCCAAGAAATAAAGATATCTCCCAAAACTATAAGAAACCCATTAATCAATACCACCTGCACATTCCATCAAACCCAGCTTCAAAGCTAGAAAAAGCATAAAGTTTCAAAACTTTGAAATAAAAGGGAAAGTACTTTACATGGCCATGAAGATCAATGTGCCAAACACGAGCAGTTTGATCAACAGAACCTGAAGCGAGCTTAGTTCCAGTGCAATTCCACGCCACTGAGTGAACCTTTCAAAACCCACAAAAAAATCACTCAATCAGGACATGTATCGAAGCCCAATTTACCAATTAAGGGGAGGATTAAAACTAGGGTTTACAGTGTTAAACCTTTTTTTTGTGACCTTGATACTCTCTGCTGTGGAGATTCTTAAACGGTATCGTTTCCTCCATCTCACCAAATTAGAACTGGTGAAGTATGTAAACACTCAGAACTGCTAACGTTGCTGTGCCTTTCTTTCATGTTCCTTTTGGGTAAATTACATTGACGTTCATGGTGTTTGAGTATTGTTTGATATAGTCCTTCTAGTTTCCAAAGGGTTGCAAAAGGAAGGGCCTATTTGTTTGTGATTTGTAAACAGACCGGTATGGCTAGCATGATTGCTTATCTAATCCATGTCAAATTCATGGTATTTGTGCAGTTATTTTCTGAGGATTTAAATTGATAAGAGTATGTGTGTGTATTCAAATCTCAATTGTTGATATGAGTTGTTGGGGAGATTTAACAAAATATAATGTTATTGCATGCAAAATTTACCCAACCTAACTCAAAGGATGGGAGCCACGACTCAGAGTTATTCTGGTCCTTATAGTTATATATATTACTCATCCATCTCCTTGAAAACTATTCTAGTCTTTAAATTAGTAAACAAAATATATTGTCAATGACAGGGGGGTAATCGAGACTGGTGATTGCTAAGGTGACACGTATAGGACCGGTCAATGAAAGTACGGTGAGATTTTCCTAAAGTTGTGAGGGTGCGAGAGGTGTAAGGTATCCATCAAACATGTCATTAACCTATAAATAAAACCAGTTTTTTTTTCTTTATTGAAAAAATTAAATAAAATACTCATTTGACTTTCCTATCATACATCTATGATATTCTATTTTATTTTAGATTTGTTCTCCTTCTTTTTATTTCTACTTTTTTTTTAATTTAGGATATGTATTAAAAATAATTTCATCCTCCTTTACTATATTTACATATCATATTTTATTTTTATTTTGTCTTGTCAAGTTTTTTAAATTAGTATTTTTTTTTGTTTATCCTTCAATATTAAATTATATGAAATTGTGAGCTTAAACCATGCTTAGAAGATTTGCCCAGGTTTATTTTTTAAAAGAAATAAAACTCATGTTTTTCAACTTTATCATTTAATATTTGATTTGATTGAGTATTCTACTATATGATTTATTTATTTATTCTTATAAAGGATTTTTGCTCTTTTATTGAATTCAATTAAACTATTTAATATTTATTTTTTAATCAATATATTGTCAAGCATGTCACCATCCATGTACACACATGTGTATGTATGTATGTATGTATGTATGTTTCATCATTTAAGACATGATTTAACATATATATATATATATATATATATATATACATATATATATATATATATATATATATATATATGTGTTTGTTTGTGTGGTAGAGCCGTAGAGGTGAGACAAAAATATCCGCCCATGGCATAGTGCAAGATTTTTTTTTCTTTTTTGAAACTTATATATTTTTATAATTTTATTATTTAAAATTTTATTTTATTAGAGACCGAACTCTAAATTTTTTTGGATTTTTATAGAATTGTTTTAATTAGTTAAAACAAAACTCTTGTTATCCTCTATATTTTTATTTTTGAATTCCTTGATAATTCTTTTAATTATATTGTTAATTCAAAACAGTTTAATATATCAGTCAAATAAAAGACCAAGTCATGTTTTTTTTTTTCATTATGTTGTACACTGTATTTTTGTGCTAAATTGTATTCTTTTTCAAATTGTTTGACAATAAATTTCTGAATTAAACTGCTTCTTACTCAGGAAATTAGTTTGGTACATGGAGGATGGCATGGGATACCCTGCTAATATTTAACAGCACAGCAACTTCAAGGACTAAACTAAAACTCCCCCTCAAACGCCTGTCATGTGCCACGTGTCCTTACCTTCCATGATTGTTCTTCTTTCTTTACAGGTGCCGTATACAGTGAAAGGCAAAAAATAAAATAATAAAAAAGGAAAAATAAAACCGGTGACCATTTCAATATTATTTTATTTACATATAAATACAAATTCCACCGACGCTGGAGAGAAGATACAGGGAGCCGCGAGTCTGGTAGCGGCCATAACCACAAGCCCCCAAAAAATAAGAAAAAAAATAAAAATCATTTTTCCTTCTCCCTGTCTCTCTCTGCTGGTAGCCGCTCGCTACTGCTCACTCTATATATTAATAATAATTTTAATTGGTTTATTGAAGATTTAACCAGACGGACATGTATAAGGATATTGATTGGAGTACTGATAAAATGACCACCACTGGCGGCGTCGGCGTTGGTGCTGGTCGCTTTATGGCTTACTCTCCGTCTCCATCTGCTCCTCACTCGCCTCATATCTCTGCTCTTCGCTCATCGGCAGCTTCCTCTGCTCTTGTTGCTGAGCAAGAGAAGTATAATCTCTCTCTTAACTTTCTAACTGTCTGTTTTATGAATCTAGAGAGATCTAGATCTTTCATTTTAGTTTAACAGATCTAGGTTTTATTACCACTAGTCTTGAGTCCCGTAGTGTTTTGTTGTGGATTTTGTTTGATCGATGACTTTACTGCTGGATTTCATGATTGATTTTTGTGGCTATGCTGATATGGTAACTTGCTTTGTTCCTCTGTTTGTTACTATATGAATCAAATCAGCTTCTTTACTGTTTTGTTATTTTGCTGTTAATTTTTGTGTGTGTGGTGTTTAGCAGTAAATTTTGTAACCTTTGTTGTGTTTTGTATCTGAGGCTCAATTCGATTGGTTGTGGATGATGAGTTTATGAAATGATTTCTAATAGTAGTAGATTTATTAAATGATTGATTAGTCATGTTTTTCGTGGCAGCTTTTGTATTTCTAGTATGGCAGTGATTGTATGTACGAGGATTTAGGCGCAACTGCATGGTATATTAATACATGATATGTTTTTGTCAAGCAGGTATCTGTCGGAGTTGTTGGCAGAGCGTCACAAGATTACTCCCTTTTTGCCTGTGCTTCCTAATACGTACCGGCTGTTGAACCAAGGTGAGTTTCATTGTCATAACGCCTTTTCATGCACGTAGATCGAAACATGTATAGTATTCAAAAATGGATATTTTTCCCGCTGGATTCTTTTTGTGGTTACAGGAATAAGAAATGGTTGCAATTATGGAAAGTGGCTGTCTATATATGGTGTCTGCAATGTTGACACTTGTACATGGAAACTGAATTTAATATCTGGCGTTAGACGATCAAGATATACCTCGAAATCGCAGATACTTATTTACCATATGTGCTTCTACTTGTTGTGTTTCCTATAAAATGATGAAAAAGATGTGCTTCTATTTGTTGTGCTTCCTATAAAATGATGAAAAAGAACTCAGTTTATGAATGGTCCTCGTAGCTGGGAACAACTAGATTTAGATTTTGCATACATGTTACAAATTAATTTCTTATGAAGCCATTCCTATAAGTGGAAGGAGCTAACAAGATCCTAATGTTTCTCTCTGCAAGTAAAATGATGATTAGGTTTAGATTGTTGTGCAGCATTACTGGAGATATATAACATCACTGTGCCAGTATGTAGAACTCAGGGGGCTTTAACAATTGACAGGTCACACAAGTTCTGTATTTTTTCTACCCATTTCTGTTTTCTTGATGAAGGGAGTGGATGGTTTTGCCTTTAACAAAATGGATGGAAAATATCTAAGGTGAGTGGAAACTTCAGTCATGTACCGGGTCGAATCCATCTTGAATATCGTGTCTAGTTTGATGGACTAGGTATAGATTAGCATTAAGCACATCAATGACACTCACTATTGACAGCTCCTATATTAAAGAATGATGATGGCTTTGGGGGTAGCATCAATTAGTTGTACAAATGGGCTCTTAGGGTTCAAAAAGATATTTGTACCAAGTGGACGCTATATAAGCATCTACTAGGACCTGTTAGAGGAGCGTAAAGGATTACTTTATAACAGATTGATAGTGTATATAGTTAACTTGCAAATAAGGGGATTTCTTTTAGAGTACTAGTCATCTTTGCTTTTGTCAGTGGATTGAGTTGCATTTGCTTGCATTCCTGTGAAACTTTTGGATAGTGTGTCGTATCATTACTATATTTCTCATATGACATTGTAGTTTCACCCTTGATTGGCACTCTAGATGTGTGCTACTGGCTTTATCCTCTGTCTAGAATCCTACTCCTTCCCTGCTTCATAACTTGGTTCTTTTCCTTTGCAATCCTTTCTGAGCATTGGCTGTGATAGGGTAGATGGTGGTTGAAGAGAGTGCACAAATGAAGTAAAGAGCTCATTGGTGTCTGATATAGTTTAAAGCATTTTGAGGGTTTTTTTCCCTATGAGATGGAAATTCAGTTTTTTTTTAGTCTATAGGATTTTATCTTTAGTGTTAGGTTTCTGTGTTAAACATAATCATCTTTGGTGTGGATTCAACATCCGAATCAACAAGCAAGACACTATTTTGATGTTTTGGGGTGGGTAATGCCATTGACAAACAGCGTGTTAGATTTATTAAGAAAACCAACAGGTTGGTTTGTGTTTTTGGGAATGAGGCTGTGTGCTTAGCATCTTTCACTCATCGTGCAGAAAGAGATCCTCCAATATACAGAGCGGGCTAGGGATATTTGGGTTATTGGTTGTTCAAGTAATTTATCACTTGGGGACATCTTTGGCATCTCAAGAAGCTGATGGTCAATGTCATCTAAAACTCTGCCTGGTTTTCTTATAGACTCTGCTTGCAGCTTATGTTGGGCACCGAGTTTGGCAAATTCAGACGCGGATGCTGAAATGGGCGGGTTGATCTAATTCTAAGCGATTTCTTCTGTGGCTTGGTTTTATTTGCCCTCCTTATTTCTTACATTATCCTCCTCTCTTTTGCAGCGATATGTAATTTTTTTCCCCATTCTTTCTCTCTCCCCCTGCTAGCAAACACCTGTAACAATTTTTCTATTTGCAGTGGTGCAAACTTATGATGTTGATTAGATAGTGCTGTTTTTATTCAGACTGCAAATTTGTAGATATACAATGTCCTTGAGTTTCTTTACTTCCGTGACTTGATTAATTAATTTTATTAGTTGCTTTAATTCTGTCCAACTAATTAAAGCGCAAATAATGTTTTAACTTTCTTGTTTGTTTAATTATGCATATACCACCAGGGTATCACTTAACATTGTGATCCTTAACCTTCTCTTATCAGACTATGTTCTTCTGAAAGTTTAAGTATTTCATGGGGCAAGCATTGATTTTTAACTAACTCAGTTAACAATCCGTCTTGTCTGTTTGTGGTGACTGCTAACCAATAACCAATGCTAACTGGTACATCTTGTTCTTGAAAATTGACATTTTGGAGCAGAAATATTGCGTGTAACTACACTGTTGGGGAATGCGTCAGTTTTAGGTCAAAGTGGGCTTGAACATGCTAGCCCTCTGGCTTCCGGAGGAACATTTTCAAATGGAGCAGCTGATGCAAATGGATGGGCATCACGGTTTCAATCAGAAGTACGGATACTAACCATTAACATGACCTTTTTTTCATCTAAATTTACTGTTTTTAGAAGCATTTCTGACTATATTTACCTTTTATGCTAACTTATATCTAAGCTTGTAGTTTGAATTGCCAGGCTTCTCATGACAGGTAGTGAGTCTGAGGCTAACATCACGAAGCAGAGAAAAGTAGATCTTAACTTTGCACACCTTTCCTGAATATCACTCTTAATTATATGGTTAAACCCAATACATGAATTCTATTTCTCATTGGTGAAAAATTTGAAGACCTAATACCTTTTTATTTCAAAGAATTACTTCTGGCTTGGCTTTGCAATTCATTCGCGGAAGGATGCATGTCATACTGAGTATTGAGCAACTGCTTCCTGATAAGATGAAGTTTGGTACACTTTTATGTAGAATCCTGACCCTTGAATTGAAAAGGTTGTTCAATCCATGATGGCGATGTAGCAGATAGCCTTGAGCCTTGACCAAACTAAAAGATGACAAGGCTGTTGAGCACACTAATATATAAGTTTCTAGGTTTAGAGCCTTCTATTTTCATTATATTTTGGTGGGGATGTCTCAACATAATTCCTGCTTGGGCCTCTTCTTTTTTTTTGGTTCATTTGTCAAACATGTTCTTAGCTGTCATCTGCCTTGTTTGTTTGTTTCCCCACCTGCTATTGTGTCTTAAACATATTCTGGTTGGCTACTCCATCGGAGCTGCGAAATGCTTTTGGGTGCTCTATGAAGCTTCCTTGGGGATTTAATTACTGTTCTGCCCACAGTATAAAGCAGGAAGCCAAAAGAATATAGATTGTGTTTTTTTTGACAAGATCTGGAATTATGTTATGCAGATGACAGGTATTTTACATCCCTCATCAGCACAAAACTGGCTGAGCTCTCAAGGTAGCTCATCTGGTCTTATTGTTAAGAGAACCATCAGAGTGGATATTCCTGTTGACAAATATCCTAATGTACAAATCATCTTCTCTTTTCCTTGCATTTATTTTTTTCCTTTTGCATCTTCCTTTTCTGCAGCGTCTTGACATTTATCTTTTGTTGTAGTACAACTTCGTTGGGCGCCTTCTTGGTCCCAGGGGAAACTCCCTTAAGCGAGTGGAAGCAAGCACAGAGTGCCGTGTTCTGATCAGAGGCCGTGGCAGCATTAAGGATCCAGCCAGGGTATTCACGATATTTTCTTCTGTTAGTTGAATCACCTTTGTCTCAAACTTATAGGGGTCCTTAAGTACGACTCCAACCTCTTTGAGGTAGAGGAGAACTAGGAAGCGGAAGTACTTTATTTTGAGATTAGGGATCAAATAATCTTTCACTGGAACCTGTAGATGATTATGGTCCTAGCTAGTCTCTGGAAAAATTATATGCATATGCAAATCTATATTTTTCAATTTTTTGGAAAATTACTTTATATAAAAAAAGAATCCAGGTCAAAACTTATAACAGTTCTATCCAGCCATTGCCATTTGTCTCGTAAATTGTGATGTTATGTCCCCCAAAATTTGTTTCATGATGCAAACAATATACTGTTCATTTCTTATAGGAAGATATGATGAGAGGGAAACCAGGGTACGAGCATCTGAATGAACCTCTCCACATCCTAGTTGAGGGTGAATTGCCTGTTGAAATAGTTGACGCTCGACTAATGCAGGCGCGCGAGATACTCGAAGACTTGTTGAAGCCTGTGGTGATTAACTTATTCCTTCCTTGCTCCTATTTAGCCTGGAAATTAACTCCCCCCTTCTTCCATCTATAAGCTTGCAAGCATCCTTCCTATTGTTGCCAGGGTTAATTGTTTTGTTTTTTTCTCATTTCATGCATAGGATGAATCACAGGATTACTACAAAAAGCAGCAGCTAAGAGAGCTGGCGATGCTGAATGGTACATTTCGTGAGGAAGGGTCTCCCATGTCAGGCTCGGTCTCCCCCTTCAACAACAGCCTTGGTATGAAGAGGGCCAAGACAAGGGGGTAATGGATTCTTGAACTTAGCGGGCTCTTGGAGCTTGTCGACTCGTTCTCCCAGTGATCAGCGGTTCTGACAGCACGGGTTATTCCTGTGTCAGCCAATGCTCCCGACTGCGATCGGGGCACTGGCACTGTCTGTGCCAGTTCTAACTTGTTTCTTCTATATGAGGTGTGTTTATCTTCTGTTTGGGGGAGGCTTCATGGCAGGGTCGCATATTATGGGACCGGGATCAGGTGCAGGGGTTTGGTTTTGTATTTTTGCTTTAGGAAGTTTGGAATCCAAAGACCGCCATTGTATTAAACTAAAATTGGACCGTACTATAAGCTTGCGATGACAGTTTTGATGGTCGATGGGCATTAATGTGTGAAAGTAGTTAAGGTATATACGGATGGAGTGTTGTACCATCAAAGAGTAGGCGATGCTCGAATTTGTCCAGGGCATTCTTTGTCGTCTCCTGTTATAGTAGTGGTGTCCTGCGCTCTCGCTCCGTCTCCCCACCTTTCTTGTAATCTTTTGCGTCCATGGCTGCTATTCTAGTCGTATTCCAGTTTGAAAGCGGAGGTTGATTTTTCATTTATCAAAATAATATATTTATTTTTTATATATAAAAAAAATTAATTGAAAACAAAAAAAAATAATTTAAAAAAACAACCATTTTTTTTCAAAAAATGGTACCAAACAGCCACTTGAAACTCTATGTACACTACAAGCATAGAAAGAACAAAATTCCTCATATAATGTTTTGACCACTTTATTGAAGAGAAACAGGGGAAACAGGGGGAAACTTTGCATACATTGAGACCATCATATTAAAAGTAGATAGGTGGAGAGGGTGATTGGGCATGCATGGATTCAGTCCTCCTTCTCCTCTCCTCCCTCCTCGTCTTCATTATCATCGATTCCAACCCAGGTAGTGAAAGCAAACAGAAATTCCTTGAAATTCACCATTCCATTTTTATCCCAGTCCATCTCTTCTGCAATTGTGAATTGAGGACCCACGTTAGTGTTTCTTCAAACAAAAGTATTGCCAGCCCCTGTGTGGCTCAAGTACAACAGGTTACTCATCACAAGTAATTATATCAGCACATAAATGTGACATACAATCCAAGAGACCTTCTTATACACATGCACGCACACATTTATGGAAGTGGAATGTCGCGTGAGGAGAGAGAGAGAGACTAACCAAATCTTTTCATGGCTATTCGTCCAGACGAACGCTCCCCGGATTCATTTATGGCCTGAACCATCTCACTCTTGCTCACATAACCGTCCTTGTTCTTGTCTAAGAACACAAACGCACCGACCAGTGTTTCAAATGTGGCCTCCAAATCCGGCATTCCTATTCGTGATTTCTTAATATGTCATGGATTTCAAATATCACATAAAACACACATCTTTGCTGTTCATTTTAATTGGAGAACCCAAAACGGCAAAGCAAGATAACGACCCAGCTTATCGAAGCCCTTATCACAAGAAAAACAGATTCTATTGCAATATCGCAACACTCTGACTGCAGGTGTGACATGTATCAAAATTGAGAAGCTAAACAATGGGGAATTCCAATAGAAGTGATAGTTCTACCTAGACCTAGCACAACTGCAATTTGAAGAGAGGTATTAGTTCTAGACCTGCCAAGTTTGGTTCGAGAATATGCTGGATATTACGGAAGATTAAAAAAGCAGCAGCTATAAATCAGAAAGGTGGAGCGTTCACTCCTCTGTTCAGGATACAGCTTGAGGGGTAGCAGGATCATCCTTGAGAAGATAGACAAGACAGAGAAGTACAATGAACTCATTGAACTTCATGCCCCTGTCCTCGTTGATATCACATGTCTCAAAGAGATCGTATATTTCTTCGTCTGTAAATGCAGTCTCCAGCTTGTGGAAACATTTCCGCAGCTCTTCCTTATCAATGGAACCATTGGAATCTTCATCTGCAAAGAAACAAAACGAACTCTTACCCCTTGGAAGGAATCATCTGTATCACCACACAATCCTTCAATCCGCCTTGGAAATCAGTATTTTGGATGAAATCTTGGGAAGATATTTGATCCTTAACTCTGGTATCATTTAGCTAAGACTTTGATTCAGAAAAATAAAAATATCTAGAGCATCAACCATCAAATTTTATGTAATCATAAAGCCTAGAGTCTCATGTTTGCTTACAGCCAAATGAGACATACAGAGAAGAAAATATACAGAGTGAAACTGAAGACTTACCAAATTGCTCGAAAGTAGCTTTACAATTTCTGAAGCTTTCGTCTATTTTTGGGAATTTCAAGATGATGCTGTTGAATGATTTTATTGAACTTCCATGAGTTTCCCTCCGCCGCATAGCTTCGACCACTTTTGCTTCCACTTTTTGTTTCCGGTACCCATGCCTTTTTAGGTGAACCAGCCTTTCCCACTGCACCTCCCATTCTCAATTAACGAGGCGAAACGGGATGAAGGATGTAAGCAAAATTCAGTGCGCGTCTGGTCACACAATCAATTGAAGATGTTAGACATGTTTAAGCAAGCTTAGCACAGCAAAATATACAGCTCTTCTACCGGGGAAACGTCAAGAAGATAAAATACAGGGCTAGGTGTTCGTGATCTCCACTACTCCTTTGACCAAAACAAGGTGGTCACATGATCCTTTGCCTATCAAACACCAGACCCCAGACAAAATATAATGTTAATTCATGATCCTTCGAGAGTTGTATGCTTTGCATGTATTTTGAACATTCCAAAATCTGACTAAATAACAATCCAGCCAAGTTTATCCTTCTCTCAATAAGTTTTGCATGCAAGACACGTATACCAACACAAGAATTACTTCATAAATTTAATGAAAATAGCAGAGCACCTGATCCATGATTATAGATGATAACCTTATTGAATTGATGAGCAATATCACAGCTTTCTACAGCCAGATGTATGTTGGTGTAGAAGAAATGGAGTCACATGTAGCCTTAATTATTTATTTGATGAACAAGGAAATATGAAATGAAACCAAAGAAAACCTTTTCCTTCTAGTTCAATTCTTTCATAATCAGATTGTAAGCATCAGTCTCCCTATAGGAATATTCTATCCAATCTAAAACGAAAGTAAAATTACAACTCACTATAAGCAAGAAATCAAGAGCCAGGACAAACCCTTCAAGAAACAGCTCTCTCCTGATGATATCCTCGAAAGATGGCAAAGCAAGCCCTTCAATTTTTATTTTAATTTTCAAAAAACAAAAAAACCCACGGAAGAGAATGATGAAAGAAACAGAACCCTGGTTTCAGTTTCTGTTTAAAAATCAAACAGGGAGAGGAGGAGGAGGAGGAGATGTGAAAGATATGAATGCTAGAGTTAATGCCACGTTTTGTGGTACACCCTACACGTACTCTCTATATTGCCGTTGGTGCTTCTACCACTCACGACCACTTTCTCTGACTTTATCTTTAACAATACGACATCCATGTGCTTGTCCATGTGTCTATGGACAGCAAACATTAGACCTCAGACCTGCTTGCATGGTCGGTAAACGAGCTGCAGAGAAGATCTTACGGGTGTTTTCTTGTGTTTTAAAAATATTTTTGAAAAATAAATTGAAATATTTTTTATTTTAAATTAATTTTTTTGAGATTTTAATCTACTAATATCAAAAATAATTTTTTAAAAAATAAAATAATATTATTTTAATATATTTTTAAATAAAAAATTATTTTAAAAACAACCACAATAAAACACTCAAACGGTCACTTGATCGAGTAATTGCTTTTATAATCTATGTTATAAATTGGGTCACGAGAAGAGTTGATCTGTGTTTATGATTATGCATATCGATCTAAAAAGCATATTGATAAATGTATTTTTTATTGAAAAAATAAAGTAAACATTAATATAGTTGATCAGGTTATGAGTTTGTATTAATTTGAATCATAATATAGTTAAGTTTCGGTTATTAAATGGATGTTGAGAGTCAAATCAATTAGCTAGACCCGGTTTCATAACGCTTGTTTATATTATGGAATCAATATATATATATATATATATTGGGCAGGTTAGTTTTATAATTTAGTGTCTATTTCTCTTTAGTTTTCCAAGATTAGATGATTAATTATAGATATATACCTGGATGTTGTGTACTTGTTCTTACGGTTTGATTTAAATAATATTTTTGGTGGGTATGTGACTTGATCAAGCGTAGATTAACGCCACTAAATCACTTAGTTGTCCATAGCAATTAGAAGAAAAATATTATTTGCTTTTCCAATATGTTCTGAAATTGCTGGCTCGGAGAGGACAAGCCGATCAAAACCAAGGAAGTTAGTGTTATAAATTCATATTCATATGTATTGAATGTTCATGATTTTTGAGTTTAATCTTTTGGATTTTCATAACTTTTGAGTTCATTTTTCTCTTTTTATAAATACACCATGTGTCTTGTATTCTTTACCAAGGTTATCAATTTCATTTCGTTTCGGCTGAAACAGTCGAAACATTTCATATCGGTTAAAAAAACGAGAAAAAACAACATCGTTTTTATCTCCTTTAAATTTCAATCGTTTCCGGATTTTTCTGTCCAATACCGGCCGAAACATATCAATATTATTTTGTCTATGCCGTTTTAGGCCTTTCAGCTGCAAAAAAAAAAAAATCATCTTACTTTTTAACCCTTAATCCAGCACACATCCAAGTGCAATGGATGTCAACGACTAGGCCATAGACCCCGTCCAGGTAAGTAAGTTTTTAAGCGGCTTCCTGCTTTATATTTATAGACACAACCCTTTGTCTTCTCAGTTGTTTATCCGATGTGGGATAACTTTGAAAAACTAAAGCCATCCTAAATTGTAATGCCCCAGCGATTTGTCTAGCAATGTGGGATAACTTTATATTGATTTGTCTAGCAATTTGTTCGCTGGACAAATCAATAACAAATCGTAAGTTTATATATATATATATTAAAAAAAAATATTGCGTCAACTTTGATTTTAAAAAAATAAAATTATATTTAGTTTTTTTGTTTTTTATTTTTTTCATATATATAATTAATAAATTATATACTAACAGTACAACCCCAAAACGATGCACTGAAACACTCTGAAATCAAAACGTTCCCTACCAATAGAAAAAATGGAACGCCAACCGAAACAGTATTGACAACCTTGTTCTTTACACCTTTGGAATATAGAAGAATTCATAATAAAAAATGTATTTCTCTCTTGTGTCTTTTGCCTATATTTTGATGTCTATGTTATTTTATATTAATTATTTATTCTTTTTATAACGCGTTATCAACACAAATATTATGTGTCTTATATCAATTTTAATATTTTTGCTTTTCATTATTGTAATTTATTTTTGGCAAATGTTCTTTCACTTTTATTCATAGAAAATTATTTATAGTTCCTGAAAAATGAGTATCATAAATTCCTGAAAAATTAAATAAATTAAAAAACAGTTCCTGAAGAACTAGTATCACAAGTTCCTGAAGAATTAAATAAATTAAATACAGTTCCAGAAGAACTAGTATTTCTAAAGCTAAATAAATAGCAATCTTAAAGGACTGATTTTCTTTTCTTTTCTTTTCTTTTATGTTCATGATTTTATTAAAATATTTATTTCTTGTTTTCATTGATAAAAATAATATTAAATCTGACAAAACTTGAATTTTCCGCTCTTGATATCTCTGGAAATAATTATTTGTCATGGATACTTAATGTCGAGATTCATTTGGAAGCCATGAATCTTGGAGAGACCATCATAGAAGAAAATAATACATCCTTGCAGGATCGTGCAAAAGCAATGATATTCATTTGTCACCATCTCCATGAAGGATTGAAAAGTGAATATCTCACAATAAAAGACCCTCTTATTATATGGCAAAATCTAAAGGAAAGATATGATCACCAAAAAGTTTACCATGCTTCCTCAAGCTCATCCTGATTGGTTGCACCTGAGGTTGAAAGATTTTAAATCAGTTGGTGAATATAATTCAACTCTTTTTAAAATTACCTCACAACTGAAATTGTGTGGTGAAAATATCACAAAGGACCAAATGTTAGAGAAAATGTTTTCTACTTTTCATGCCTCAAATATTATCCTACAACAACAATATAGAGAGTGTAATTTTAAAAGGTACTCAAAACTAATTTCATATCTTCTTGTGGTTGAATGAAATAATTAGTTTTTGATGAAAAATCAACAATCTCATCCCACGGGTTCGAAACCATTCTTTTTTTTTATTCGAGTAAATCACCCCTCCCGGAAAGCACTTTGTGGGGCCAGGTGAGCGAGTAAAACCCTGACTGTTCCAGGCTTTTACAAGAGGTGCACGCCCTGACTCGAACTCGAGATCTGCTGTGTAGATCTCAAGCCTTTTGTCATCACGTCACACCCCTTGGAGACGTTCTAAACCATTTCCTAAAGTGAATGGAACTTTTGTCCAAAAGACAAGGGAAAAACCAAAGATATAAGTATGGAAAAAAGTAAGTGGAAAAGGAGAAGAGATAATCCTTTCTAAAAGCAACTCACCATACCACCAGAAATGAAGACACAATGAGCTCAACCAAGGAAAGGGAAAGAATTTGCATAAACCAGAAGATAAGTGTCATAGGTGTGGTATGCATGGTCATTGGTTGCGTACTTGTCGTACACCAAAACATCTTTTAATACTTATCTTGATGTCTTTGAAAACTCGGATAAGATAGAAAACATGCTTATTGGTGGAATCATTAGAGATAATTAAGGGTTTTTATTTGTATTAAAATATATATGTTCTTATGTTTACAATAAACATTCTGAATTTGATTCAAAGTTAAATATTAAACTTTAATTATATTTTGAATAGTAACATAACTTTTTATGATTGAGATTTATATCAAGCAGATAGTGTAACAACGCATATAATTCTTGAAATAAATAAATATTATTTGAGTATTTGATATTAATCAAAGCTAGCGGGTTTTCATTTCAATGAAAGTGATTTCGTGCCTCAGGTTTGGTTGCTATTTTAGAACCATTTAAAAACTAATGGGTTTACTATTATTTATATATAGTTTTTGCCATTTGCGGTTTAAAATTAAAGGCGTGTATATGTTCGTATTTGATTGGATGATTGGTTGTGGATGACATATGTTGCTGACAATGTTATACTCATCTATGTTTTTGAAGCTTCAGAATTTGTTGAAAGAGGCCAGTTTGCAGGCTAAAACATAGAAGCTGACGAGTTCAGTTCTTTTTTAAGCCAAAACACACTATACTTTTGCTGGAGTTTATTAATTCAAACCATGGCTTGTGATGTATTACGCATGCTTACAGGTCCTGTTGCTGATGATATGTTCCACTGGCGAGCAACAATCATGGCCCCAGCTGACAAACCATTTGCTGGCGGGGTGTTCCTCGTATCTATTCACTTCCCACCAGATTTCACCCATTTAAGCCTCCCAATTAAGGTAATCACCATACTCATTTTTCTGATACTCTATATATGTCCTGCGCAATATTCCTTCTCACCCCCGGCCCCTTCTCTTTCTCCCTTGCTGAACATACTTCATTGCGCTTGTGAATTATCTTCATTATCATATCTGTTTTATTTATGCTATATATATACATATAGTCCATGGATCTCCTGTCCTCATTCCATGATTGCGATGTTTCTTTTGTTAAAAAAGTGGGTGTTCCTGACATTGCGATATCCCTTTCCCTTGTTTTTGCTTCAAAAAACTTGCAATTGAGCATGCCAGTCTGTGGAACGTGAAATGCACATCCTGGAGTGTCCTATAATCTTTAGAGAGTGTCCCCCCCCAAATAAAAAAATAAAATAAAACAGAAGGCAGCTCTATTCTGCGGGCTTTTGATGTGTTGGGGTTTGAAAGTTAGCTCTCTCCATTTTTGTTGTAGTATTATTTTTGTCTGATTTGATCATGTTCTGGAAAGGTCTCTTTCCGTACAAAGGTTTTCCACCCCAACATCAACATGCAGCAATGGAAGCATTTGCTCTTGCAATATCCAAAGGTGTAATTATGTCTCCAGTCATGCCTTCTTTGTCTCTCTCTGAACATGGGATGTTGTGTTGACCCAGCTCCTCTTTGACCATTAATGACTTTGGATTTGAAATTTTATCTTTTTCATACGGAATATATCTCTTGTAGGTTCTTCTGTCTATTTGCTCACTGTTGACTGATCCAAACCCTGATGATCCCCTGGTGCATGCCTGAAATGGCTCGCATTTACAAGACAGACGGATTCAAGTACAGCTCGTTAATAGATATATGAAAACCAAAATGCAAAATGTTATCCGTGCTTTACTTAATTCCATGTGTTTGGATCTGAAGAGTTTGTTTTTGGTTTTCTAATATAATATCCTCGTCAAATACCTTGGCAGGAAGCTGGCACTCCTCTGACGTGGATTTGTTGCCGGCCCTGGCCCAAAATCCCTCAGGGAAAAAAGGCTGAGGCCCTGGACCTGGCCTGTGCAGTGTAGCTAGCTAATGTTGTTGATCATGAATATGGATGTGCAGTGTACGTAGCTCAATCATCTCATGCATGCAGAGCAACATATATGCATGTAAGAATCACAGGAATCGGCAGGCCGTAGGCTTGCTAGTGCTAGGGGGCATGGCCGTAGGCTTCAATCGATCCCCATGGAGGCTGCTAAAGTAGGGTTCCAACAAGTGTCCAAGAGTAAATAATCTGGGGAGTTGGGCATTTACTTTCAGCAGTTAGGATAAACCAGAAACAAGAAGAAGATCGCAGAAAGGGACATTAGATAGGTTAAACGAACGAAGCTGTTGCATGCATGGTAAAATTGGTGATATCCGTTTAGACCAGGAAAGAAATCAGAGACAGATCGCAGAGGGCGTGCAAAACAAAAGCCTGCATTAACAAATGAGGTTGAGATAAAATGAGATTACCTTGTCTTGTGTTTTGTTCTCTTTCTCATCCTCCTCTCACTCGCAGTATCAACATTGACCAAAACCATTGAGCGGTCCAAATCTCCATTATTAGATGTCATCACTACAGAGTATAGAGAGAGTAAAGAGGGATGATGGAGCAGAATGAACTTGCATGAGAAGTCCCTCTTCATTGGTATTCTTGCAGCTGAATCTGCTTCAATCAATCCAAACTGCCATCTTTTGGACTCTTGTGTTTAAAGTCAAGCCCCCTGTTCCCCCCACCATCAGACATCAGCTTCTCGACGGTACATGTTTCTGTCTCCATATGATCAATACTTCAAAAGCTTTTGAAACGTGAGAGCACAGTGAAAGTTATAAATATTAATTAATATTATCGAAGACATCATTAGAAGAACTTAGGTGCTAAGTTCTTCTGCCATAACATTGACATCTTTGTAATATGCACTTTTGAAGATAGTAGCCAATTTATAGCAACGCTTGTGATTGAGTAATGAGTGAGTACTGATCGATTCCACTAAAACTATGGCGTCAAATAGGGGAGAGAGATTACATTGCATTCGGTCGCAGTAAATAATAAATGCATCTCTCCCTCTCCCTCCACCATGATATATATGCGGGTGAAGTTTCATTGATTGTATGCTGCGAAGAACCTCAAATGCAGTAAAAAGTGAGGGGAAAATTAAAATAATCAAAAAGAAAAAGGGAGAAGGGGGGATGGAATTGTCACTTTCGTTTCGCATAGCCAGGAATGTGAAATGTTTAACAGCAAATGCCGACACTGCTGGAGACAAACATGCCTATTGTCTATGAGCAAGCTAGCTAGCTGCTACATCCATGGATTTGAAGAAGAGACTATTCACTCTTTTGTCATCTACTCTGTGCAGATCTATTCTGTATTATTCATTTTTAGTCATAGACTAGCTAGCTGCTGGTGGGGACTGTTTATATATATATATATATATATATATATATATATATGTTTGTATGTATATGTATATAGTAATATATATGTATAGAGAGATCCGAGAAGGAGTGGGAGAATTCATGAAAGGGACCTGTGAGTGGAGCGATTTTCTTGGGGTTGGGTTAACCTTCTCGGAGAAGGTGGGGACATTTTGGAGAGGTCTCTGTCTTCTTGAAAATGACTCTCTCTCTCTCTCTCTCGCTGCCTTCTCTCCCGATCTTTTGCAGAAATATTTCAATATCTTGAGTTAGGTATCAATTTTTTTAGTTGACTTGTACATTAATTATTTTTTAGATTAATTAATATTTTAATAATCGTATAAAAAAACTAATTCTCCTTTATATTAGCTATAAGTTTTGAATTTCAAAATAATAATAAAAAAATATATTTCTTAATCATCATATACGTTTCTAGTTGGTTAAATACTAGAAAAAGCATCTTGTTTTTACTGTAAAACCCGAGAAAAATAAATAAATAAATAAATAGGTTTCATTATGGAGGGGAGAAAATTGAAAGAAAAGAAAATATGAGGTCAAAAGTGAAATACATAAGGAATAGGGTCAATTTTATAAATAATGAAAAATAAAATTGAAACCCTACATTTCTTCATTGGCTGGCAGCTGCTACAAAGAAAAAAAGAGAAGGGAGAGATGAAAATTCAACAAGAAAATTAAGAGATAACACCCAAAATTAGTCATAAGATCGAATTGTATAGAAAGAAGTTATGACTAAAACAAAACGGGTGTCATAAGAGATGTAATGGAAACTTAAGCTAAAGGGAAACACATAATTGATGACTAATTGTTTATTATTTTTTGATATATGATATTTTGAGAAAGAAAAAAACATATGTATGGATGTCGAGAATCTATATATATATATACACACTAATACTTTTTAAAATCATATTGCATGGATGATAATTTCATATATATATATATATATATATATATATATATATATATATATAAAATTATGGTCTTCTTGAGGGTCTAGATTGTTGTTAGAGAATAATATGACGGGAAATTAGGTAATTACATTTACAATGTGAGATTGGAAGCCTATAAAGTTTAAATACTTTAACTAAAAAAAGAAAATATTGTGTTTTGAACGTGGAATATAAATATTTTGCAGCAACTTGTTAAATAATATTAAATTCTATTATCTACAGCAAGATGCTGGCAGTGAAGGGATGGTCATATTCGACAACTAAAAATTGATCCCCCGCCGGGGTGGTGACTCAGGCAACCGTCACGTGGTGGCTGGAAGCCACTCTCACTCTACTCCCGAGAAATCCTGTATTATTATGCATGCATGGACGGGAAGGGGATCTCCAGTCACATGATGGTTGGCCACGTCAAACCCCCTTCCTTGTGATTTTATGAGAAGGGATTAATTGTGATTATTAAGTGAGATTTTTATAGGTGTGAGCTGGATGGGATTTGTTTGAAAATCAGAAGGAATTGGATACCTTTTTTCTTCCTTTTTAGTTGCGGTAGCAGATTCTTTAATGGAGGGAAACTGCACCTATCCTCTCTCTTTTTTTATGTCGGTCCATCTTGTTGTTTTACAAAATGAATGGTAAAGAGAAAATAATAATAATAATAATAAAATAAATGGTGAATAATACGAAAAGAATAAGAAGAAGGGCACGTAAAGAAACCAGTAAAGAAAGTAGAGGGTAAAAGTATTTTTTAAATTAAATTATTTTCACATTAGAAATAATTTTTGATAAATTCTTAAATAAAAACTAGTTTAAAAAACAAATGCTTTCGTACTATCAAATCGTCTCTACGTGAGCTAAGTAAAAGCGAGCGAGAGAGAGAGAGGGGTTTGTGTGTCTCTCAGCTTTAGCGAAACACTGTACTCGTAACTACTTCTCGAGAGATATTGTTGTTTCGTTTCCTGTATTTAGTATTTACTCCTCTCCTCTCCTCCCCTCCCCTCTCTCTGCCACCCATCCTTCATTCCTTTGTTCATCTACAGTCACTGAGACAAACGGAAGAACATATTGGTTTTTTTTTATTGATTGGTTGATACTGGTGCGTTTCGCTTCTTTATCATTCAGTTTCCTTCTATTCAATCCAAATCAAAATAAAAAACAACCTGCTTTCTTTCCTTCTTTATTTTTTTGTGTGTTAATGAATGAATAAAAAAAGGGTGAATGATTGAATGAAATGGATGGTTAGATCCATAAAGTGGGTATCGGCATTGTGGTGTTTCATGGGGATTTTTAGTTTAATTTAATTGAAGTGTTTGTGGGGTTTGAAAGGTCATTCATTTCTCTCATTTGTTTTTAGTGATTTTAGAGATTGTGGTTTAGCGAGCTGAAGGGGTGTGAGAGGAATAAAAAGTTTGCTTCTTTTTTTGTTGTTGTAATTTTCAAGTCTCTTTGATTGATGGATGGAGAATTCGGAGGAGAATGGAGTGCTTTAATATTTTGATTGGATTCGTTCAAGGATAGAGAAATTGTCACATGCTGCCAAAAGTCTTTTTTTTATCTACTTTGATAGCCTTGGAAAAGATTTAGTGTTTAGGTACTTGTTTGGGTTGGTGTTTTGAATTTAAATCAGTTCAGTTGTCATTTTCTAATGCTTCAGTGTTGCTGCAAGCCAGCAGTATTATAATAGGAACACATACTGTGCTTCTGCCCTTGACTGTTTAGAGAGGCATGTGTGTCGGCAGGGTTGCTGTGAGTTCTACTTTCGTGGCCTGAAAGTTAGGATTCCTGTTGCATTTCAGCAGAATGTCAGGTATGTTTAATTTGTCATCTCACCAGATACATTCTTTTAAGTGTCATGGTTTCTGATGCTTGATTTCATTAGGATGATTTTGCATGTGTTGTTTGGTTACTAGTAATAGTAATAATCTATGTTGACCTATTGAAGGTGCTGAAGGAATTGCGGTTCATGATGAAAATAGAGAGAGAAGATCAGATTTTGAGAACTCTGAAGATGAAAGACGACGGTCAAAGATCGGTAATCTCAAGAAAAAGGCTTTGAACGCTTCAAATAAGTTCACCCACTCTCTTAAGAAAAGAGGAAAAAGGATAATAGATTTTGGGGTTTCGTCAGTTTCCATAGAAGATGTAAGGGATGCAAAAGAGGAGAGTGCTGTCCATGAATTGCGCCAAAAGCTTCTGGAAAGAGATTTGTTGCCCCCTGGGCATGATGACTATCATACTTTGTTAAGGTCAGCCTATTCATATCTTTGGAACACAGTACAATCCCTTTTATGAACTTGAACAGTTGTTTTGGCTTGCCAGTTCAAATCCACTAGAATGCATTCTCTTATTGACACTGTCATTGTTAATCTTGTAGATTTTTGAAAGCAAGAGAGTTTAACATTGATAAAACAATCAAGATGTGGCAAGAAATGCTTAACTGGAGGAAAGAATACGGGACAGACTCCATTCTAGAGGTAATGGATTTATTCTGCTAACCATGTTGCTGTTGGCGTGGTTATCTTGGAACCTTATCCTGTCAAAAGCAGGATAAACGGAGGCTCCAAACTGCATCTGCTGGTAAAAGCCAACAAAATCATGGTTTCATTGCTTCTTCTTTTTTTATAACTATTTTGTTTGAAATTGTATGTGTGTATGCTTTGCGGTTCTGCACTGAATGTTTTGATCTTAATTCTAGATTCAGAATTACATGTTTTTTTTTATTATTTCTTTTCACTCCATCTATCATTTGATTCTACAACCCTACTGAACTTCTATAGTCAATTGTTAGGATTTTGAGTTTGATGAGCTGGAGGAAGTCTTGCAATTTTACCCCCACGGTTACCATGGAGTTGACAAGGAAGGCCGGCCAGTTTACATTGAGAGGCTTGGGAAAGCTCATCCTAGCAAACTAATGCGTATCACCACTATAGAACGGTATTTGAAGTACCATGTCCAGGAGTTTGAGAGGGCTATACAGGAAAAATTCTCTGCTTGTTCTGTTGCTTCAAAGAGACGGATATGTTCTACTACAACCATTTTGGATGTGCAAGGTTTGGTATGTTAAATTGAATTTTCCTTTATAAGCCTTTTTAAATTGATCTTGGTCTTAAGCTTTTGATATCAACCATGCCTTCAAGCAGGAACTAACTCTTTCTTGGGATTTTGGAAAATTGTGTCAACCATGACTTTCCCTGCTCCATGCACCTTAAAGAGTTCAATAAAATCTATTCTAAAATCCGGTTTTAGGGAGTCTTAAGTCTTATCATAGGTTTTCTACCAGTCTTTATTAAATCAATTGAGAGATTTGTTGCTGCACTAGGAGTATAGGATGTTGATAGATTTTCTTTCTTCCTCTACTTTCACTGGCTGGTTATTTTTTGTTTCAACTGGTTGTCTGCAGAACCTGAACTGGTGATTAATGTTATGTTAAATACAGGGCATTAAGAATTTTACTCGGACCTCTGCAACTCTCTTGGGTGCCATGACGAAAATAGATAGCAATTATTACCCTGAGGTATCAAAAGTCTCAGTTAATTGATAGGTTCTTTCTTCACTGTTTAATTGGTTTCTAATTGTTGTCCACGCATTACACAGACATTGCATCGAATGTTCATTGTTAATGCTGGTCCTGGCTTTAAGAAGATGCTTTGGCCTGCAGCCCAGAAATTTCTGGATGCACAGACCATTGCAAAGATACAGGTAAAGGATATTGCTGTAATCATATAGTTCCTCACCATTCGTTTCCTGCTGTCTTGATTTGCTTTGCATAATTTCTGAAATGCAGGTTTTAGAGCCCAGATCCCTACCTAAGCTACTGGAAGTTATTGAATCAAAGTGTGTATCTACTGTTATATCTGGCTCACTGTTTTTTTTTTTTTTTTTTTTTGAGAAACTAAAACTTGTGTTGTATTCCTTTCCTGTTTCAGTCAATTGCCAGACTTCTTGGGTGGTTCTTGCTCTTGTTCTGCTGGAGGATGCCTTAGATCCAGTAAAGGTCCGTGGAATGATCCTGAAATATTGAAGGTAGACAGACCATCATGCTATATGGATTTCATGTGTTGAATTATAAAGCATGAAAGGAGGCTTGGATTTTTATATTGAACCTGTATTTGGAAATTAACCTAGTTTTTGTCTTCTGCAGCTTGTACATAATGCAGAACCACTATTTTTGACAGAAATCCCCAGAATGTCTAATGACAAGCAGGCATTTCACTCATTTATTCAGACACGCCCTCTGAAGGCAAGTCATCCATATCATGATGACCAATCGTGTTTGTAGGTCATCAGCATTTCTTATTCTTATATATTTGCTATCCTCTATCTTTCAGGGAAAAAGCAGTGATAAAGTGACAGCAGAATCAGGGTCAGATATTGATGATTCTTCTCCATTCAGTACATTTCCATGCTTGACCCTGGTTGGTGAAGAAGTAAGTTGTAGAGCCTCTAGCCTTTTTTTATACAGTTGCTTTCTTGTTGGACTCATGGGCTGAGTGTGCATGCCAGTTTGTCTGTGTTTCTGCTTGCATGAGTGCTTGTTTGTGTGAGGGTGATGCATGCACATCCTTTTCCTTTGTTTTGTATATGAATTGTGATTTGTGCAGGTGAGGGCATCAGATCCAAGTATCCACTACAGTTGTGACAATAATTTTACCCTGGCTGAGAAAACTGTGCTTAGAGGGGGGTATTCCGAGGACCAATCACTTGAAATCAACAATTTGGGGAACATTCCCCGTGAAGTGACATCAAATCTGGAAGGTATTTGTTCATGCTTTCTTACCGCAGATCAGTTTCTCCTGTTCATTTCAGATCCAATAAATCCATTGCTCACTTGGCAAAGCACAAGGATTTATAGATATGGACTTCAGGAATTAGTATTGATTTCAATTCATATAGTTGCTGAATGACTTCTATAGCTGCTGTCTTTTGGATTTATATCTTGATTTCAGGTTTATTCGTCTGTTGGTTTGACTTTGTCAAGGAAAAGGTTGGGAAAACAAGTATCCCAAATGCGACAAGAACCTTGTTATCATTCATGATCAAGCTATTTGCACTTTGTTGTAGTCTACCATTTGAATATTGGAGAAGGCAGAACAACATTAATCCATCAAATTTGATGGAGCATAACACAGATGTCCATTCAACTGCTGCTGAAGCTATGAATGAAGTCGACCATGTCCGTCCATGTATATATCGTCTTCAGAGACTAGAGAAAATATATGAGGAACTTAGCAAAAGGCCTGCTGTAATCCCTTTGGAAAAGGAGAAAATGCTAACAGATTCTCTGGAGAGGATAAAGTCTGTGGAGTTTGACCTTGAGAAAACAAAGAGTATGCCCTATTCTTCATGGTTCAAAATTTTGTAAATGTATGGAAGTTGGCCCTTTTAAATATGTATTGAATGCATTTTTTTTTTCCTGCTAGCGTTGTGCTCACAGGTACTGCATACTACAGTGGTGAAGCAACTCGAGATTGCTGAGTTGCTAGACAATTTACGGGAGTCTAAATGTCGTGTAAGTAGTTCTGTGATAATCGATTATTTCCATAGTAAACTTCATCAATGAAGTGTATTTATTTTATCCCTATCCGGGATTACATTCAAGCCTTGCATGAGGATTAGTTTGGCTAGAACCCTTGGCCCTCCTTGGCGAGGACTGTTTTGTTCCCACTTCCCAGTTTTTAATCTCTCATTTACCTAAGTGTTGTCGTTTCAGTTTAAATTGATGTGTACTGTGGTTTTCTTGTGCAACTGTGACAATGATGAGGTCTTCTTTTGCAGCAAAGAAGATTTTTCTGCTGAGTAAGTTAAGTTATAGTGGAACATCAGAAGCTGAATTTTTGGGAGACGATATGCACAGATGTGAAGCTATTATATGGCATCAATGGTGGGGGTGGCCTCTGAAAAGAAGCATCACAATTAACATGTCTGTAGAAAAACGGGGCAGTCAAATCTTTTTTCCATCAGCCATTTTTCTTCAGTATTGTAATGTCTGTTGCTGTTGATACTTCACAGAAGCTATAGCAGTTAAGATGAGCAGTGCTTTCTGATGTTAGCTTCGAATTAGCGTAGAGAAAAACCTGCAAAAATATCAATGGAATGCTTAGTAGCAAGCATACTCTTTACGTGGTAAAGAAAACTTCCATTACATTTTTCTTTATGAAATAAGAAACCCAATCAATTCCTTGCCTCGGATTGCAGAAGCCCTTTTGAGGGCAAATCACGATATCAACGGATATATTATATTATTATATTAAAGAGAGCTATAACCTGGCAAATCACATCGGCTTGCATAAGCCTTGAGGGATAAATATTGTAGCATTAGAATGATATTACTGTATATTGTAATAGTATAATTATTATTTTGATCTCTTATTATGTTAAACATAACTCTTGATATCGGGGATATTTTTTATTTTTCAATAGGACCAATTGATATTATTTGATTCTTTGGGGGTATTTGTGCCTTTTTCGGGTTTTCTTTACACAGTAAAACTATAGTTTTGCTCATGCTAGTAGACAACAAATAGATAGGTGACTTTTCAGGGGTATTTTCGAGTTTTTACACTGTTGTGAGCAATATAATAACTATATTACCCTTCGATAAGATAGAAACCAAGAGTTGTCGGTGGGGTTGTTTCTCATAATTCAAAATTTTCAAAACACTAAAACTATGGGTATGTTGTCGGATAAGACAAAATTTAGGTGTTGGTTGTAGGGTGTTTAGGTAGTTTTATGTTATTTTATTTTTTTCTGCAGAAAACAGCAGACACGTTTGCTTGACACATCGTCGATTTTCTCCCTTATGCTCTCTTCGTGGCACGTACGTTAGGTGGTGAAAAATGTTCATCTGAGCGTCTCACCGGACGCGTCAACATGTCCTTTTCCACATGGTGGTGCACGTGTCGTCGCACGATGGGCGAAAAAGTGACTTTGGTCGCTTAATCATTTTTGTCCCATTTTCTCTTTCTTGCAACTCCAAAATACAAGTTGATCCTCTTTGTTTATGGTTATTTTCTTTTAGTCCTTGGTCTTTTTATTGCTCTTTTTCATCTTGATTTCTGCTATAAAAATTTTGGTTTGTTTCAATTTCGTCTTTCAATTGAAATTAATCAGAAATGTTATGTTTCATTTCAGTCATTATTATTTTGGATTTTGTTTTTCATTCCTCTTATTTTTTTGGTCTTGAGGTTTTAATTGTTTCAATTTTATCTTTCAATTGAAATTGATCATATATTGTGTTATTCATTTTGACCCTTGTTCTTTTATTTTTTTTTATTCTTTCAATTATTTAGTTTTTTTATATATCAATTTTATTATGGATAAGGTGCTGAAAATAATGATAATGATTATTTTTACAGTATTTTTTCGTGAATAATATGTTAGGCTAGTTATATATTCTGATATTTATTTAATATTAACACATTAAAATAATATAAAAAAACTCTTTATAAACTCTATTTAAAACCCACAAACACCACAACTAATTAAAAAAATCAATTGTTATGTTTCATTTTGGCCCTTACTTTTTCTGATTTTTTTTCATTCCAGTTATTTTTTTGGTGTTAAAGTTTTAATTGTTTCAATTTTTGTCCTTCGATTAAAATTGCCCATATATTGTGTTATTTACTTTGACCTTCTTTTTTTTTAATTCTTTCAATTATTTAGTTTTTTTTAAAAATATATTAATTTTATTATGTATAAGGTGTTGAAAATAATGATTGCGATTATTTTTACAATATTTTTTCCTGAAGAATATGTTAGTCTAATATATATTTTCATATTTGTTTAGTATTAACACATTAAAAAAATACCAAAAACAAAAAAACAATTCCTTATAAACTATTTAAAACTCCACAAACACTAATTAAAAAAATTAGTTGTTATGTTTTATTTTAGCCCTTATTCTTCTTCTTTGTTTCATTCAATAGTAGGTCAGTTGGAAAGCAATATATTTGTTAATTGATTTGTTTTTCAATTTCATCATATAATATTGTGTTTAATTAAGAAATAGGTTTCATGATTTTTTGGCTTGTTTTTATTGGTCATCCTAGTATTATAATATGAGAATAATACTTAATAGTTATCTTGGGTTTACTTGATTTATTTTTCAATGTTAAGTTGATTGAGAATTATACTTTATAATTTATTTTATACGAGATTATCATAGTTCTATACGTTAACTTGGTTGACCAATTTTAATCTAATATGATGTCTTAATATTAAAAAATAGATATCATCTTGAAACATTTTTAGTCAAATTATATTTTAATAAGTTTATGTGTTGCTTTTGGACCTGCAAAGTATCATAAGATTTATTTTATTATGCTAAAAAAACATTAGCAATATTTGATTATTTTTTTTTCACTTTCAAGAAAAAATTGATATGACCTAAAAGAGGTGGGGGGGTTTCATTAGAATAGTGTTTTTTTTCTCAATCATTTTTTTTTTTAATTTTATCTTTGACTATATTTGTTTACTAAGTTATCACACTTTCAAGACACGAATTTTGAGTTTGGCAGGTTAACTTGACTTTGACTCATATTTTTTTTATCTTAATCAATTTCTTCTTCTTCAATCTCATCTTTTGATTAAAAATTAAACTTTCATAATTTATTTTATTTACTTTATATTATGTTATTTCAACCTTATAACCCAAGAATAATGTTTATTAGGTTAACTCAAATTATTTTTTATACTATTTGTTTAATTAATATTTTTTTAAATTTTATCATTCAATACTAGGTGAGTTAAACATTAAGCTTTATAATTGCTTTCTATAGAGATTCTTGGTCTCACGAGCTAGGTAGTAGATTTTGATATTTTAACCTAGTTGTAAAAGTCATCTTTTTATTATCTTTTTAAGAGATATTTTTTAGTCTAATGACCCAAGTCATGAGTACTTTAACACTAGATTTCTCTTTTATTAGGTTATCCTCGTCTCATGATCTTTTCCCCAAATTCTTCATTTAGTAATTTCTTTAATTGGGAACTACACTCCATGATTTGTCTTGGTTTGCTTTTTTTTATTAGATTATCCTAGTTTCATAACTTAGAGATAATGTTTAATCAATTAACTTAAGTTGACTTGACTCATTTTTTGTGTCATTCTTTAAATGACAACTCTTTATAAATCTCATCAATCAACATTGAGTCCAATATGAGTGATTAAGAATTGAACTTCATAATTTGTTTTTATTTTCTCTTTATAAGGTTATCTGATTCTCATGACTACATATTAACTTAGTTAAATCAACTGATTTTATTTTATTTTATTTTTTTCTATGAAATTATCTTGATTTGATAACTTTGGTCATGAGTTTGGCGAATTGACTTAGAGTTTTTTTATATTCTTTTTTAATTGATTCTTTTTAATACCCATCCTTTAACATTGAGCTAAATGATGATTGAAATTTATAATTTTTTTTGACTTGCTATTTCATGAGGTTATCTCGGGTTATGAGTTTGACAACTTAAGTTAAGTTGAGTTTTATTATGTTTTTTTTTAATTGACCTTCAATTTTATTATTCAATATTGAGATGATTGAGAATTATATTCTATAATTTATTTTAATTTGTTTTCTATTGAATTTTTCATAATCTCATAAACTGAGTTACAAATTTGATATATTAATCCAAGTTGATTCAATCAAATCTAATATGAGACTATGAAAATCCAATAGAAAGCATTCAACTAAAAAATTAATTAAAAAACAATCGTAAAACCGTAACTAAATATTCCTTTGACTTGAATAAGTTTTGTTGTTAGTAGAAAGAGATCCAATTGGTTGATTACATCAGCACTGAGAAAGCCATCGCTCCTGTCGGGTTCCTTGGCTCTCTCATCTTCATCTTACACAAACGTCAAGAAAGCCATAGCTTCTGTCTGGCCAGGTCCCACATTTTCTCACCTGAAAAAGGGAAGGACAAAACCAAGTTTGTTATATACATCCCCGTCAGCGTTCACAAATCCGTCTTAGCACAACGACCTCAGCAGCTCCCTATTTCATCCAACTTTCCCTCTCTGTTGCTGCTTGTTTCCCTTCAAAATAATTGATTTTTCACCACCATGAATTGAAGCAGCGAAACCCCATTTCCGCTATGGCAATGTCATTAAAAAAAGTGTGGGAATCGGTGGCGAATAGGAGGAGTTCTTGTTCTAGTTCGCACGTTGACTCAGTGATAACTCCCACAGAGTTACACAGAATCACCACCACCACCATCTCTGGGAGCTTTTGATCGGCTACCGATTTGTGTGGTATTCCAAATAGTGAAATTGGTGGGGCCAAATGACGTAGCAAGATTGAGTGTAGTATGCAAGTCATGGAGGTCACTTGTATCTGATGTACTGAATTTCAACACTGCCTCTGCTTTCAATGAATATAATTTTGCTCAATCTTTATTGATGAATGATGTATTGAATTTATACAAGCAGAAGAGTGTAAAATAGGAAGGCTACCGTTGCCTATGTTGAAAATTAGATGCATTAAGCGGAATTTCAGATCATATCTAAACATCTAATCGTAGAATCTTCAAGCATAATTGATAGATCAAAGTATTATTCATGGAGAATACCTGTTGATGCGTGAACCGAGTAAGATATGGTGGTATCTAAAAGGATGAGAGCCCCACGTGTTGCTCCTCTATTTAGTCCACACGAGCCGGAATAGATCTCTTGCCTTCGACTGCTAGGACGAATGGACAAAAGAGAGCAATCAAAATTGCCTTGGTTTGAAAAAGAAAATTCGTGGTCTCTTCTTGCACCACTGCCAAATTTTTGAGAGCAGCCGTGCAAATCTATTTCTATATGGAGCAGCAGAGCAAATCTTTTATTTGTGCAGCCGAGCAAATCTTTTTGAGTGCAGCCGAGCAAAACGTTTTTGAGAGCAGCCGAAAAATCAAAAAAAAAAAAAAAACTTCTCTCATTCATAACTTCTTTTATTTCTTTTATTAACCTTTCACCGTACGTTACATGGAAAGATTTATTTCCTAACATGATTTTCAAAAAATCATTTATATATTCCATCTTCAATTATGGAAACGTTTTTCCTTTTATGGCATATCAATATATAGAAAATGTCATTTCCTTTTCCAACGTATGGTTTTAAGAGCAATAAATAGAAATGAAGACTTTGTCCTTTTATCAAATAAAAGGCTGTATGAATAACTCCATAATTAATCATATCTAATATGAATAAATAATATTTATTTTATTTCAGAAATAAATAATATTCTTTATTATTAATAATATCTAATATGTATTAATAATTAACCATTTTTCTTTCGTTGATCTATTCCGTAATCTCTAAGTGTGTGACCTCATAGGACCCAATTATAATAGCTATAGGTTTAACCCTATTAATCGTAGTTGGCTTCTAGCAAAGCACTACGACTCCTAAAATAATCAGATTAAATTATCTCCGCTAATTGTCCTATCCAAGTTTAGTCATTGCACATTAATTTAAAGGACACAATTCCTTCAATCTCCCACTTGTCCTTAAACAAGTGTGCAATATAAGATACCTTTGTCTCTTAATGTCTTATTTGATGATATGGTGACATTCATATCTATTATCAAATATGTTTCTTGAACTCGAAGTTTGAACTCGTCAATTAAACGGATGATTTCAAATAATCCATCCGAAAGCATGGCCATGCATTTTCAGCTCTCGCTCTTCAAATGGCCGAGACACCATTCCCTGCTCAATGCATCACAAGTATGCACGAAGCAGAGGACTTCTCCAGCCTTGTATGACTATGGCTCCCACTCAACTTTTGGCAATCCCAACTACTGCCTTTATAACTCCCTTTTACGGAAAGCGTTTAACAGTGTCAAAGAGATACCAATCATCAAGTGAGACCACAACATACTCATGTCTGAGGAATCTACTAATCATGGTTTAATTTAAGACTCTACAATCTCTTTTGGAGAGTCTTAAGGTGGGTCAGTCCTACATGTATCATCCATACACATATATGTAATTGACTAGACATCTCCATGTCCCTATAGCCCATGAAACCTCGGTGCTATCAGATCAACTTACAATATAGTAGCTTATAAAATCATCTATGTCCATTTGATGATTTCAAACTATAGACATTTAATAATTCAAAACTTCATTTCACTTAATGGGGTTTCATTCACCGTAACACTTAAGGTGATCCCATTTGTTAATAATGAATTATTTGGACATATTATTCAATATCGATCAAAACAATATATAAATAAGGATGAAATATCATATATCATAAAAATCATCAAGTCAAACATAAAACTAGTGTCCAACACTCATAAAAAATATAATGTAATATAAAAATCAAACTTAAAGCCATTCTCCAATGTGCTTAAGACCCTTAGCCCTAGTGTGACTCTCATGCTTGGGCCTAGGCATAGGTTTGGTCAATGGATCTCGTAATGTTGTCATCAGGATGCACCTTACACATCCTAATGTCACCCATAGTGATGATGCGATCTAATAAGGTGATACTTCCTCATAACGTGATCCGGATTTGGAGCTCGAACTCGGTTCCTTTGCCTGGGCTATGGCACCATTGTTGTCACAATAGATGTCGATAGGCACTGATATGCTAGGAACAACACCGAGTTCATCTAGGAACTTCCTTATCCAAACGGCCTCCTTTGCCGCTTCACTAGCAGCAATGTACTCAGCCTCTGTTGTAGAATCTGCTATTGTATCCCTCGCTTGGAGCTCTTCCACCACAGCCTCCGCTAAGGATGAAGACATAACCAGATTGAGACTCAAAGCCATCTCGATCAGTCCCGAAAGCTTGCATCAAGATAGCCTTGTAATGCATCAATTTTTTCATCTCCCCCATATACTAAGAAATCATCCTTAGTCCTTCTTAAGTACTTCAGATATTCTTAGTCGCACTCCAGTGTGCTTCTCCGTGATTTGATTGGTATCTGCTACACATGCTCAAAGCATATGCAACATCCCTGACGGGTACATACCATGGCATACATGATAGATCCTATAGCGTAAGCATATGGGACCTGTTTCATCTTCTCAAGCTCAACAGTGTTTTAGGACACTCGCTTTCTTGTCGAGATATATACCATGTTGTATGGGTAAAAATCCCTTCTTGAATCCTCGCGATCTTGAATCTATTAAGAATCTTATCAATATAAGTTCCTTGACTTAATCCAAGAAGCCTCTTAGATCTATCTCTATAGATCTTAATTCCAAGTATGTACTCAAACTTTTCCTAAGTCTTTCATAGAGAAACATTTCTTCACCCATTCTTTTACTGGACTCTAGCATCGGAATGTCATTCCCAATAAGTAGTATGTCATCTACATACAAGACTAAGAAGGCTACCTTACTCCCACTAAACTTCTTGTAAACACAAGGATCCTCTTCACATCTAATGAAATCAAATTCTTTTGATCTTTTCATCAAATCGAAAGTTCCAACTCCCTCGATGCTTGCTTAAGTCCATAAATGGACTTCTTAAGCTTGCATACCTTCCCAGCTTTCATTTGGATCTTCAAAACCTTCAGTGTTGTGTCATATACACATCCTCTTCCAAAAACCATTTAGAAAAGCGGTTTTGACATCCATTTGCCATATTTCATAGTCATAATATGCGTAATAGCTAGGATTATCCTAATGGATCTAATCATGACAACTCGGTGAAAATGTCTCGTCATAGTCTATACCATGAATCTGCTCTAAAACCTTTGGCAACTAGTCTTGCCTTGTAAACAGATATATTTCCATCCGTAGTCAGCTTTTGAGTTTGAAAATCCATTTGTTTCCTATGGGTTTTACTCCATCTCGCAAATCTATCAAGTCCCATACTTGATTTTCAAACATCGAATCCATTTCGACCTCATGGCCTCAAGCCAATTTTTTTGGGAGTCCGGACCACACCGCTTGCTTATAGGTAGAAGGCTCACTAAGTTCTAGCATAAGAACATCAAGGCTTACGCTCAAGATGAAATCATCATAACGCCTTGGTTGTACCCTTGGCCTTTCCGATCTACGAGTGGGTTCAACTTGTTCAACAACCGGATCCCTGAACATGATTCATAACCGCTTTGTAGATCCTCTTGTTCCGGCTCTTGATGATCTGAGGCCCTAGGCCTTCAAAGGTAATCATCTCATCATCGACATCATCCATGTCTTCTTGTTGTTGAGTTTGTTGCTCTTCATCATCTTGAACTATTTCAAGATGAATATTTCTCCCACTTGACTTGTTGGAAAAGAACTCTCTTTCCAAAAAAAAGACACTATCCCTTGCAACAAACACCTTTTGCTGAAGTTGGATTGTAGAAGTAATATCCGAAACTTCCTTTTGGATACCCTATAAAATAACATTTATCCGATTTTGGGGCAAGCTTCTCGCTTTGTAAACGCTTTTACATAAGCTTCACATCCCCATATTTTCGTAAAAAGACAACTTTGGAATCTTTCCAGTCCATATCTCATATGGGGTTTTGTCTACAGCTTCTTGACGGAGTCCCCGCTTAATGTAAGTACAGCGGTAGTGAGGGCATATCCCCGTAAGGATAACGGAAGATCGACAAAACTCATCATTGATCGGACCATGTCTAACAGAGTCCTGTTTCTCCTTTCGCATACACACCATTCAGCTTGTGGTGTTCTCGGGGTAGACAACCGTGTTACTATCCCACGCTTCTTCAAATGATGATCAAATTCATGGCTCAAGTATTCACCACCACGATCGGATCGAAGTGCTTTTATTTTCTTGCCACTTTGAGTCTCTACTTCATTTTGAAATTCTTTGAACTTTTCAAAAGACTCCGATTTATGTGACATAAGGTAAACATACCCATATCTACTCATGTCATCAGTAAATGTGATGAAGTATCTATAGCCACCTCTAGCTTCTGTGCTCATTGGCCCGCATACATCAGTATGTATTACGCCCAATAGTTCAGTAGCTCTTTCAAACGTTCCTTTGAAAGGTGACCTTGTCATCTTGCCCATCAGACATGATTCACATGTATCAATGGATTCATAATCCATGTCTTTTAGAAGTCCATCTTTGTGGAGCTTCTTCATGCGATTCACACTAATGTGACCTAATCGACAATGCCATAGGTAGGCCTCACTCAAACTTTTTAACTTTTGCCTTTTGTTATTTATGTTATATAATTCTGATTTGAGATCTAATACAAAGAGTCCATTACTCACTCGAGCAGTTGCATAGAAAATATCATTCTTAAAAATAGAAATACATCCATTTTTACTGCTAAATTCAAAATTTTCATGATCCAATACAACATAGGAAATAAGGTTTTTAGTAATGCAAGGAACGTAATAACAATTATTCAGTTCTAATACTAAACCAGAAGGTAAAGATAAACTTAAATCTCCGACGGAGAGTGCAGCAACACTTGCTCCATTTCCAACGCACAGGTTTATCTCCCCTTTCCTTACTTGTCTCCTATTTCTTAGTCCCTGCACATATGAAGTAATGTGAGCACCACATGCAGTATCTAATACCCAAGTGGGACCATTATCTAATGTGAGAACATTGGTTGTCATAATCTCAATAACATAAATACCTGAAGTGGAACTCACAGTCCCGTTCCTCTTGTCTTCCAAGTATTTGGGACAGTTTCTTTTCCAGTGTCCTTTGGCTTTGACAGTAAAAACAATCATGATCAGCAGCCACCTTTGGCTTCTCACCATTCTTGGGTTTGGCAACTTGCTTGCTTTTCCCTTGGTAATTGCTCTTACTTTTAGCCACCCTCTTAAATCCCTTCCCATTGTTGACATTCAGAACTTCCTTCTTCTTGTCACCAATTATATTGCCCTCAGCATTTTTAAGCATGCTATGAAGCTCATTCAGATCATGCTTCAGACCATTCATATGGTATTGCATTCTGAATGGTGCAAAACCATCATGCAAGGATCTAAGAACAATATCAGTGGCCAACTCTTGGTCATATGGGGTCCCCAGATTTTCCATCCTCTTGAAAAGCCCAGCTTAGTTTAATCACATGAGGACTTTCATCGGTTTTCCCTTCACAAGATGGCTATCAAGTATAGCCTTGTGAGTCTCATATCGCTTCTATCCTTGCCCTCGATCCCTCGAAACAACGCTTTTTAGTTCAGCTTATGATAGAATAAGCATCGAATGCTCAAACCTCTTTTGCAAATCGAGCTCCATTGCAGCAAGCATGAGGCAAGTTACGTGTAATGCCTCGGACTTTACTCGAAGTTGTTGTTGCCTTTTCCTCATCCGATGAGGTATTGGTCACGAGAGGGACAGGGTAGCTAGGACGCCCTCACGTCCCCTCTGACTCGAGAATAATTCTCGATTCCTTTCCCAATCAAGGAAGTTCGTTCCATTGAGCTTGTTTTTTCTCAACAATTGAGCGTAGAGAGAATTTCAAATTATCGCTCGACATAATCTACAAAATATAAATGACATACAAATCGGGTTTATGTTTGATATTGCAAATACTTATAATTTAAACAATTTAAAATAAGTAAATGCACATTTTATTCAAGTTGTTATTGTCCCTTATGAATAAAATGATTCCAAGATCCCATCATAGACAAGCCCCAACGCATTTCTTTGCATCGCTTTAGTTCTTGTGTATGCAAGGTAAGTAACAATTACTAATTATAACTTATTATAATTCTTGGTTGATGATCCACATCCAATGTAGGATTCATCCCCATGCCTCAAGATCCAAAACTTTGCCTTTTGGTCTCTTTGTTGGGTACAACCAGTATCAAGATTTATGAACCCCCCGTGATAGATTCACCCTCACGAAGCCTAAGATTGAGGTAGGACACCCTCGCTTTTGCGAAAACCCATCCAACCAAAACCATAAACTTCATGGGTTATGACACTGAAAGGCATTGCCCCAATTTTCTCAGAGGGAACTTAAGTTTTTTGATTATCTTTTATTTATAAGTGAAAACTGGCATAAATAAAGACAATGCAAAATAAATAAATAAAGCATAAAAAAAATATGCAATAAAAAAAAATGATCCTAGTATGGCCTCCCAAAAAAAAAAAAAATTAAAGATCTAATCTTCTTTTGTCTTCATCCTTGTACCCTTCATGGATCTCCATCCTTGAACTTCATGGACTTTCTCTTCTTTGTATTACAAAATTATTTACAATAATCTAATTATTAAAATAAATTACAAAAATATAACGATACGCAGATCGTATTTCTGGGCCATACTAGTCACCTTATGCATGCAATATATCATAATATAAAACAAGCATAAAATAAAAATTCTTAATTTAAAATTAAATCCTTACATGGTATTAATCATTATTAATCATAAAATGCAATTATTGGATAAAATTGTATGAAAAAATATATAAATGGGATTTCCTAACTTTTTAGGAAACAATAAAATAAACCATATAATATTGACTCCCTTTGGGGTTTGTCTCGCACATTTTAAAATTGGAGGAAACAAAACAATTTTGCTTTCTTTTTAATTAAAATCGTAAAAGGCATTTTATTATTAAGGAGAGGAGATCAAAAGCAAAAGTCACGTACTATATGTTTTGTGTATCTCCCTCCTAAAAATTCCATATTATATTCATAAAATTCCATGGGCCAATCAAAATCTTCATTTTAATTTTACATTTTATTCATATAAAATTCACCACCAATTTAAATCAAGATCCGCATCAAATTAACAATTAATTCATTGATCCTATTAATTTATGCAAGATAGCTCTGATACCATTGTTGAAAATTAGATGCATTAAGCGGAATTTCAGATCATATCTAAACATCTAATCGTAGAATCTTCAAGCATAATTGATAGATCAAAGTATTGTTCATGGAAAATACCTGTTGATGCGTGAACCGAGTCAGATATGGTGGTATCTAAAAGGATGAGAGCCCCACGTGTTGCTCCTCTATTTAGTCCACACGAGTCGTAATAGATCTCTTGCCTTCGATCGCTAGGGATCTAATGGACAAAAGAGAGCAATCAAAATTGCCTTGGTTTGAAAAAAAGAAAAATTGCGTGGTCTCTTCTTGCACCATCGCCAAATTTTTGAGAGCAAACCGTGCAAATCTATTTCTATAAGGAGCAGTCAGAGCAAATCTTTTTATTTGTGCAGCCGAAAGCAAATCTTTTTTTGAGTGCAAACTGAGCAAAACGCTTTTTTGAGAGCAAAATTTAGAAAAAATCAAAAAAAATCAAAAAAACTTCTCTCATTCATAACTTCTTTTCATTTCTTTTATTAACCTTTCACTCATGACGCTACATGGAAAGATTTATTTCCTAACATGATTTTCAAAAAAATCATTTATATATTCCATCTTCAATGATGGAAACGCTTTTTCCTTTTATGGCATATCAATATATAGAAAATGTCATTTCCTTTTCCAACGTATGGTTTTAAGAGCAATAAATAGAAATGAAGACTTTGTCCTTTTATCAAATAAAAGGTCGTATGAATAACTCCATAATTAATCATATCTAATATGAATAAATAATATTTATTTTATTTCAGAAATAAATAATATTCTTTATTATTAATAATATCTAATATGTATTAATAATTAACCATTTTTCTTTCGTTGATCTATTCCGTAATCTCTA
Organism: Salix viminalis; assembly: GCA_029228465.1. Lineage (NCBI taxonomy): Eukaryota > Viridiplantae > Streptophyta > Magnoliopsida > Malpighiales > Salicaceae > Salix > Salix viminalis. The sequence continues at coordinate 30,298,747 of CM055441.1, forward strand.
AGTGTGTGACCTCATAGGACCCAATTATAATAGCTATAGGTTTAACCCTATTAATCGTAGTTGGCTTCTAGCAAAGCACTACGACTCCTAAAATAATCAGATTAAATTATCTCCGTTAATTGTCCTATCCAAGTTTAGTCATTGCACATTAATTTAAAGGACACAATTCCTTCAGCCTATACAATGAATGACAATAACGTTACAATATAACACAATGAATGGCAAGATATCATGTCTGTGTGTTAGCCTAGATTTGCTCTTGTTTCCTTTGCAGATTCTGGGAAGTGCATTCTTCCCTTATACGCCCCCTCAAGATTGGGCTTCCATCGGCAAGGCCAATCTTGGATCGTAAGAGTTCGGTCCTTTGTCGTGATAGGGGCTTTGTTAACAAATCGGCTAACTGGTCTTGAGTGTGCACATGCTGGACTTGAAGGCTGCCATTTTGCACCAGGTCACGCACAAAATGGAGGTCAATCTGGATGTGTTTCATCTGGGAGTGGTGTACTGGGTTGAAGCTCAAGTGCGTGGCACCGAGATTGTCACATAGAAGTTGCGGTGTAGTCTGAACTTGGACCGCAAGTTCCTTGAGGAGAGTGGAAAGCCAGATTGTCTCTGAGGCGGCATTGGCTAAGGCTCGGTACTCTGCTTCAGTGGAGGAGCGGGCAACTGCGCGTTGTTTTTTGGAGCTCCAAGATATGGGGTTGGAACCCAAAAAACTGATGTATGCTGATGTGGAGGTTCGATCATCCAAGTTGCCAGCCCAATCAGCGTCAGAAAATGTGCGTAGAACTGGAGACCCGGCTTTGCGGAGCTGGATACCATGTAGAATGGTTTGCTTTAAGTAGCGTAGAAGTCTCTTGATGGCTGTCCAGTGGGTGATTGTTGGCTTGTGCATAAATTGAGAGAGCTTGTTGACGGCAAATGAGATGTCTGGGCGCGTCAAGGAGAGATATTGAAGGCTGCCCAAGATTCTTCGAAATTCAGAGCTGTCCACAGCGGTTGTTCCGTCATTCAGCTGAATCTGCAAAGGAAACAAGAGCAAATCTAGGCTAACACACAGACATGATATCTTGCCATTCATTGTGTTATATTGTAACGTTATTGTCATTCATTGTATAGGCAACGGTAGCCTTCCTATTTTACACTCTTCTGCTTGTATAAATTCAATACATCATTCATCAATAAAGATTGAGCAAAATTATATTCATTGAAAGCAGAGGCAGTGTTGAAATTCAGTAATTGACCGAGAGCCCCTTTGTATCAAGGTGAGCTCCTCCTTTAACTGCATAGCTCTCGTTCTTGAACGGCTAGCATATAAAGTCTTGAGTTTTTTCCAGGCATCAAAGGATGTTTTTGCTGTGGCTATGAGGGGTGTGATTGAGGGGGATGTGGATGCCAAAATTGCGCTGAGGATAAGTTTATCCTGGCGAATCCAATGGATTTTGCTGAGTTCATCAGCTGCAGTCCCGGTGGAGATTGGACATGGAAGTGTTCCTTCAACAAAATTGAGTAAATCGTACCCAATGAGGAGTGCTTCGAATTGAGCACGCCACTGAATGAAGGTGGAGGGAGTCAATTTTTCATTGATCTGGGCAGTTATGTTGAAGGCTATGAGTGATTGATTTGTTGCGGAAGGTGGTTGGGTGTTGAGATTGACAGTTGGGTTTTGAGCAGAAGGTGAAGACATGGTGGTGAGTTGGATCGGTGACTCGTTGGAGGTAATTGGCTCTGATACCATACTGAATATCAACACTGCCTCTGCTTTCAATGAATATAATTTTGCTCAATCTTTATTGATGAATGATGTATTGAATTTATACAAGCAGAAGAGTGTAAAATAGGAAGGCTACCGTTGCCTATACAATGAATGACAATAACGTTACAATATAACACAATGAATGGCAAGATATCATGTCTGTGTGTTAGCCTAGATTTGCTCTTGTTTCCTTTGCAGATTCTGGGAAGTGCATTCTTCCCTTATATGATGATCGTCTATGGATGTATTTTCTCCAAAGTTATCATGATACTTGGAATTCTGTTTTTTTCGCTGAAACCAACTTACAGTAAGTTTTGTCCTTTTCATTTGAAGCCCAATCAAGTATACTTTAACTGGTTTAATTATGGATTCTTTATACTGTTTATTTGAGTTTTTATAGGTAAGGGAATCCCCCCCCCTCTAAATTGTGAGAATGGAACTGTGATTTCACAACAGGAAATTCTCTTGTCACATAGCAAAGTCGTCATTCATGCGTATATACTGAGCAAAGGGTGCATGTCCACTGTGCTGTATATTGTTGATGGTGAGAATTTTATGTAATTCCAAGTCTGGAGTTTGAAGTAAAATTAGGTGCGAGAACATTTATAGCAAGATAGAATTTTCGTGTTGCAGTGACATTGCTAGAGGTTATTCAAATATCAAATGTTGTTCGATTGTTCTGAAATTGCTGATTGTTGAAAGTTTTAGCCATGTGTTGATTGTTCTATCACAAATGTAAGAAGATTTGCTGAACTTGTATTTTATTCATAGTGACAGTATTGTATATATACAGTCAAGTCCTGTAATCTAGTATAAGATAAAGATTACAAATGATAAGATAAAGATTTGAATACAAAGTTTTGAATTTGAATTCTAAATATAAAATCTTCCCGTGAGACTAGGGAAGCTGATCTTTGACAGTGATCTTTGACAGATGTTCCTCTATTATGCCCCCTCAAGATGGAGCTCGAGAGAGTATTCCAATCTTGTTTTTGAGCAGCTGGAACCGTTGTCGAGGAAGTGGCTTTGTAAGTGCATCAGCTAATTGATCTTCCGAGGAAACATGAGCTACCCGAAGAGCACCAGACTGAACTTGGTCTCTTATAAAATGGAAATCAATGGCAACATGCTTCATTCTGGAATGGAAAACTGGATTTGAACAAAGCTGAGTTGCCCCAACATTATCACAGTAAATAACAGGACATTTAGGCAGTGAAACCCCAAGATCAGCCAAGAGGTAACAAATAAATTTGAGTTCCGCAGCAGTGTTCGCAACTGAGCGATATTCAGCTTCAGTAGAAGACCTAGCAACTGTCCGTTGCTTTTTAGAACACCAAGAGATAGGATTTCTACCAAGATACACCACATAAGCACTTGTTGAACAAAAGGTGTCCTTATCCCCTGCCCAATCCGCATCAGAGAATGCATGAAGATTAAGCGAAGTGTCTGTGAATGCATGTAAACTGAAGCTAGAGTCCTTATACAGTTGTAGACTGTCATTAGTTGTGCCAGCAAGATATCGCAGTAATCTTTTAACTAATGACCAATGATCAGTAGTGGGACAGTGCATGTATTGTGACAATTTGTTCACAGCAAATGCAATATCGGGTCGGGTTATGAGCAAATACTGCAGGCTACCAACAACACGACGATATTCAGTGGGATTGGAGAGAGTTGTACCAGAATTCAACAGTATTGGAGGACTTGTGGGAAGAGGAGTCTGGACCGGTTTGGATTCCAGCATTTTTGTCTCTGTGAGGAGATCAAGAATGTAGCGTTTTTGGGAGAGCAATAATCCCTTTGTATTAGGAACAACCTCCACACCAAGAAAATAATTTAGGAACCCAAGGTCCTTAATTGAGAATCTCCGAGCAAGAATTGCCATGAAGTTGTTGACAATATCATCAGTGTCCCCTGTCAATATCAAGTCATCAACATACACAAGTATATACATTGTATGACCATTAGCACAATAAATAAATAAAGAGGTATCTGTGTATGAATTTCGGAAGCCAAATTCCAGAAGAAACAATTTGAGTTCTTGGTACCAAGCCCGGGGGGCTTGTTTGAGACCGTATATTGCTTTGTGTAACTTGCAGATATAAGAGGGCTTATCCCGATCAATGAAGCCTGGGGGCTGTGACATATATACATCATCAGTGAGGGTGCCTTGAAGAAAGGCGTTGTTAACGTCAAGTTGACGCAGAGGCCGACCCACTAGCTGATGGCAAGGTCGAAAGCACAATCCCTTACCGAGTGGCGAGGCTTGATTACGGGACTGAATGTCTCATGGTAATCAATTCCAGGCCTTTGATGGAATCCCTTCGCCACTAATCGAGCTTTAAATCTGTCAACCGAGCCATCAGATTTTCTTTTAGTCCGAAACACCCATTTGCACCCAATTAAATTGTGGCTGGTATCTGGTGGAACAAGAGACCAGGTGCCATTGAGAACCAAGGCATCATACTCAGCAGACATGGCTTGACGCCACTTCGGATCAGTGAGGGCTTGGGTATGGGTTCTTGGTTCGGAATCAAGTCCTTTGTTTAATTGGGTATGAAGATTCATTTTGGTGATGGGTTTGTGGATATTTGCTTTGGCTCTTGTAATCATGTGGTGAGTGGGTTGTGGTTGCAGAGAGGATGATGATTGGGACGATTGATTTGTAAGAGAAGGGATGCTGTTTGGTGGAGAAGAAGGTGGAATGCTAGAGCATGAAGAATTTGGTTCTGAGTTTGAAGAAGCACTGGGCAGTGGCTGATGACGATGCACATTTGACGGTGAATTGAGGGCCGGAGGATGAATAACACGTGGAATGGGAATGGGATCTGGCAGCCATGTGGCAATTGAAGATGACGTGTCAATTGAGTGAGATTTTGACAGATGTATAAATGGAAAACTGGTTTCAATGAAACGGACATGGCGAGATGTATAAATTTTTGAAGATGATGGATCTAGACAGTAGTAAGCACTTTGAGTTAAAGAATAGCCTAGAAAAATACATGGAGTGGATTTGGACTGGAGTTTATGTGCTGTATATGGTTTTAACCAAGGATAACATAAACATCCAAAAATTTTTAATTTGGAATAATTGGGGACTGTGGAAAAAATCACTTCAAAAGGAGATGACATATTTAATGTGGGTGTTGGCATACGATTAATTAGATAGACTGCAGACGCAAAAGCATATGGCCAGTAAGTATTTGGAATAGAAGCATGAGAGAGTAATGCTAAACCAGTTTCGACTATGTGAAGGTGACATCTTTCAGAAAAGCCATTATGTTCTGGTGTATGGGGAGGAGTAGTAAGATGAGAAATACCATTTGTTGCAAGAAAATCAGCAAGTGCAATGTATTCCCCACCATTGTCAGAATAAATTGTTTTTATTTGTTTATTGAAATGTTTTTCCACAATGGCTTTAAATCTGATAAAAACATTTTTGACATCAGATTTGTGAATAAGGGGGTAGAACCAGATATATTTGGTGAAATGGTCCACAAAAATTACATAATATTTGAAATTATTTGTGGAAGTAATTGGGGACGTCCAGACATCAGAAAAAATTGTTTCAAGTGGTGAATTTGAAATAAGTGTTGACTGAGCAAAGGAAAGTTTGTGGCTTTTATTACTCAGACACGCATTACATGAGAAATTATTAAGCAATGGTGCTGAAAATGCAAGATTATTTTGAGAAACAATATTTTTCAAAATGGGAAATGCTGGATGCCCTAAACGGTGATGCCATTCGGACAAATCTGTTTTTATTGAAGGAAATGCAAATAATGGGGAAGAAACCGGCCACTCATATACTCCATCTCTAGTGGTGCCCGTCATCAGTACTGCCTTCGTGCGAATGTCCTTTACAAGAAAAGCAGAGGGTAAGAACTCAATTGATACATTATTTGATAAACAAAACTGTGAAATTGAAATCAAATTTTTCTTCATGGCAGGCACACAAAGGACATTATTTAAAGAGAAAGGCTTATAAACAGAGGGAAGAGTTGTGGAACCGGTGTGGGTGATTGAGAGACCCGATCCATCGCCGATCATGATATCGTCGGACCCAGTGTATGGTGAGTGAAAGGTGAGATTCTCAAGGTCCGAAGTAACGTGGTGCGAAGCACCACTGTCAAGGAGCCAAGTCTGTTGAGCTGAGCTATTTGTGGCCACATTTGCCTTCGGCTGCCAGGGAGTAGCAGAGGCGGTTTGGGAAGCAGATGTGATTGGAGATTTTGGCAGAGGAACAAGGCGAAAAGAGGGACATCTCTTCGCTGTATGCCCTTGTATGCGGCATATCTGACAATAACCCAGGTATGGCCGTGAGGAACGAGTGTTGGATTGGGTGTTCGGGTTGGAATTTGCAGGAAAGGAGGACCTGTTGTTGTATGGCATGGGTGGACGCCAATTTGGTTGTTGGGTCTGTGAATTGGAGCGCCAATTGGGTGGGTTTTTGTGCACCATGTTTGCAGTAGCTGGAAATTGAAGAGCATCTGGTGTTGGAAGTACAGAGGCCTCAAAATTGAGCAATTTTTCATGCAGCTCCTCAAAAGAGATAGGCATATCTCGGGCTTGCACAGCACGAGTCAACTCGCGGTATTCATCTCCAAGTCCATCAAGGACTTTGTCAGTGAGGTCTTCGGGATGTAGTGGTGCTCCAAGGAGAGCAAGTTCATCAGCTTTGGCTTTGATAGATTGCAAAAAGGACGTGACACTAGCAGATCCTTTGGTGATCAATTTGAGTTGAGATTTGGCTTGTTTGATTCTGCCACGAGATGGAGTGGCATAGGTGGTAGCCAGAATGGTCCAAGCTTCACGGGATGTTCGTGATTGAGCTATGAAAGGGATGATGAGTGGTGAAATGCTGCCAATAATTGCATTGAGTATGAGTTGGTCTTGGCGTATCCATAGCACATGTGCTGGATTTGGAATTGTTGTGTTATTGGTTGTGATTGTTGCTGAGGGACAGGCTTTGGAACCATCAATGAAGCCGAATAGATCATAGCCAATGAAAAGGGTATGGAATTGAAGTTTCCATGAGAGGTAATTTGTGGAGTTTAGTTTGAGTGGAAGTTGGGCAGCAACATTAAAGCTGATGAGGGCTTGATTTGGTTCATTGCTGGGAGTTTCAGTGTTGAGGACGTTTTCAGTGTTTGAGGAAGAAGCCATGGATGAAAAGAGTGGTTAGGAATAAATTTTGGTTTTTGTTACTTCTTGGTAATATGCTCTGATACCATAAGAAGATTTGCTGAACTTGTATTTTATTCATAGTGACAGTATTGTATATATACAGTCAAGTCCTGTAATCTAGTATAAGATAAAGATTACAAATGATAAGATAAAGATTTGAATACAAAGTTTTGAATTTGAATTCTAAATATAAAATCTTCCCGTGAGACTAGGGAAGCTGATCTTTGACAGTGATCTTTGACAGATGTTCCTCTATTAAAATGTATATGAAAAGGTGGTTCTGGCTATTACAAGTTTGGCTGGAGCAAATATGCTTGTCCGTCGGGACGGTCGGCAACGTTTTCGGTGAGCATTTTCTTTTAATCGGCCAGCCATTTTGCAAAATAGGATCTTGAGCAGCTTTAAGATTTCTTTTCATAATTTGTTGCCTTCCATCAGCTTAAACATACCAAATGAAAACCTGTTCTGATTCTGAAATTATTTGTTGAGCAGGAATTTGTCAATATCGAATCTCCATCGTACTTCAGGTCTCGAAACTTTTTTGCTAGTATTTATAGCAGGCCTGTCCTCCCTCTCTCTGCGCAGTGACTTATTTTATAAAGAAACACTTGCGTGTGTGTGTGTGTGTATATCTGACAAAATTATGTGTTTACAGGATGCAGGCATAAACAACACAAGAAAAACAATAAAAATAAACGAATATTTTCTCTTCAAATAGTTTTCTCAGTTAACAACTCAAATAAATAAAAAGAATTAACTAGCTTGGAAATCCAAAAATAAAAAGCAAAAATAACAAAACTAGCTTGAAGAACACCTTTTGAACTTAATTGAAAAGGATCTTTTCGGGGTTAGCTCTGTCTCATTAGTCCTAAATATCCCTGGAAGAGCTGTCCATGTAGTCCATTTATATAGCATATCCATGACCAACTCATCAAGACCACCTGCATCATTACAGTCTTGTATAGCTTAGACATTAAGGTTTTTATCCCCGTGTTCCGGTGGCATCATGAATATGCAGAAGTTATGTTATGTCGCTGCTGATTATGAAAATGAGCTATCTAAAGATACACCAGCATCATTGGAAGTCCCTGGAGAAGGATGGTTCACTCTTTCCAAAGAGCGCTTTACAACAGGGGAGGTCTTGTTCCAGCCACACATTGCTGGAGTGTAAGTCCATTTCTTCCCCCAATTTTTCTACCGTCACAGCATGGAGCTTTCAAGACATTGATGCTGTTTTGCATAAATTATTTCTAGCCCAAATGTTTTTAGGAAAAAATTGATGCATTTGGACGCGCCATGTGTCCTATATTTTCTGTCTGGATTCTTTCCACAATCCAACAATCAGAATATTTTCTACGTGTTGTGTCATCAAAATAATAGGCCTGTGTGGTTGGTTCAAATGTTTCGTTTATAACATGGTGCAGGCACACAAAGGGCTTGCACGAGGCGGTAGCTCTTTGCATGGATCACTGTCATGCTGTAGAATCAACTGGAGATGATGCCTGGTTCAAGACTGTATTTGGGTTTAGATCACAGATCGCTCCACCTGTGTACCGATATATACCGAAGCCTTATCTCGTTTTCTTTTCTTCTTCTTCTTCTTGTATTTTCTACCACAGCTGAGCACATTCCCTGAGTCCTGGTGCGTGACAAAAAAAGCAATTTCGACGGAAGTCCAGATTAAACCTCGTTTGGTAAAAGGGAAAGGATAGAGGTCCCTTAACAGTTTGAAGTACCTGAGTTGGCATGTTCACTTCCGTTTGGAATTGTGGTGAGGTGAGGTGAGGTGAGGTGAGGTGTGGTTAGAGATGCTTTTATGCCTATTATAATTTCATTACTTATTTGATTTTCATTATTTCAACTTGTTTCTCGTTTTAAAATCTAGGTTCTAAGAAAAGCTAAATTATAATTTTTCTTAACCCTGCTTTTTTTAAAACCACAAAAGTTATCACATTGTGAAACACATACATGCACTTAATATGATTCGATATGAAACTTCATTGACGCAATCCAAGTTTCTCCTGTGGCATACAACCATAGAAAGGTTGCGAGGAAAAATTTAAGTTGAAGCTTACTGGATACCCTCTAACCCATGAAACTGTCAGGCAAACAAGTTTAACATTACACATGCTTAGATATTTCCTTGTATGATCCGAAAACATATTACTGAGGATCATTGTTAAGATTACACCTGTTCATAAAAGAAGTATGGCAGAAAACAGGGGGAAAAAACCATGGTAAAACAGAGATGGTTTTAACTGACTTGCATAATTCAAGAGAGTATATGACGTGACAAGCAGCAGTTGTAATGTGACAGCGTAGATTCTCTCCTAAACAATGTCCAGTGATACCACAAATCTTGTGTTGATATTAATATATTGATTTGAAAAAGACTGTTTTTTCTTGACATGAATGAACAAGCGTGATGTGGTTCGGCTATGACTATACCTTGAAATAAAATAGAAGAAAAATTCAGAGGTTAAATTACGAGGACTTGGACGGCTAGAAAATGCTTCTGGGGGAATAGAACTCACAGCCTGATGCATAATACATGGCGTCCACTCCTTGGAGTTGAAAAAAAAATAAAAATAAAATGGCAAGTGTATATAAATCAATTACCTGACTTTGTGCTGTGCTGTATTGTATTGTTTATAGCCAACCCGTTCCATTCTTGCATTTTCTTAACATTATAGTTATGCTGGATTAGGTTAGCTTTATTCTAATCAAGCAAAACTCATGTGATCATGTACAAGATGCAGAGAAATAAATCTCCCTAAGTTACTCCATGCTAACAGAGCGTAATTAGTCTATGTGAACTTGATGTTTTGTTTCTTAGTTGGCGAGTAGGCAGTGTCTAATGTGCGGATTGGCCTTCCATATATATATATATATATATATATATCCCTTGCTAACGAGTAAGATGTGAGTAAGATGAAAAAGACATCCCCTCCCCCCGGATTGGCCTTCCATTGCTAATGAGTGAGATGCTAGTAATATGACGCGAAGTCACCTCTCTCTGATTTGTTGCAATCTAACTTCTGTCATAAGCAGCACACCAATCTCAAAACCATATCCACGCCACTGCTCATAAGAAATATTTCTTTGAATGTTTCCCTACCTGGGTTACATACGAGGACATTAGGAAATCTTTTCAGAAAGTGGAAGAGAAAATTGATCTCTCTCTTTGTTTCAATAAGCTAGCGTAACAAAGAAAAGGACCTGATTTGGCTGCACATTATTGTTCAAGGATTTTGAAAAGGTCGTCCCTCAACGTTTGAAAGCTCGAGAATGTGAGCATTCCTAACCCACAATCTTTAAATGCTAATCTTAGGGATGATAGATCATATGTAGTCGTGGTGGAGAAGGAAAAAAAAGAGAATTTTTTTTTGGGTCTATCTTTATACAGACGGACTACACAAGTATTCAATCTTTATATATTTTGGATATGGATGATCTAAGAAAGGTGGTGATGATGGAGGGTCATCACATTGCTTAGACTATGCATCTACATGCAAACAAGATGTGCAAGGACTTGAAGGGTTGCTATTGGTGGAATAACATGAAGAGATATGTTTTTCGAGTTTGTATTTAAGTGCTTGACTTGTCAAAGGGTTAAAGGTGAGTTGGGAGCAAACTCTTTAGTCTCACCATGACTCACCTAACCACTACAGTAGTTAATACCAAGTAAGATCCTATTGGTTTTTACATTTTAAAAATACTTTTTTCATTCCAAATCATGTTTTTTAATGTTTTCACATTCATGTAAGAAATAAAGTTTCAAAAAATCATTTAATGTATTTGTCTTTAAAAAACTTTACAGAATAATCACGGTGAGAATAGCAAACGGCTGATATTCGGGGGGTAGATCAGCGTCTTAACATGGCCTATTAAAACTCTATCAACTTGCTTGAAGAGCTGTCGAAAGTTGCTCCGTTGAAAACAAAAGTTGGAAAACAAACCGACGAAGGACAAGAGACAGCAAAGTAATTGCCTGCCTGTCTTGGCAGACCCATGAATTAATCACCTAATTATCAAGGACAAGCAGAAGAGAAATCACAATCACAGAAAAAAATATACTTGAAGAAGAAATTGGACGGTGACCCCAGTTATCGCGTTATTTGCTGTATCCCAACTAAGCAGCTCATAGCAATATTTATTTTCAACTGTAAGTATCATCTCTCTTTCCCTTCCTTTGTTGTGCTGTTCTTACATACTCTTATGTTTCTGTCTAGATCTCTTCTTCTTTAGAAGAAAAAAGAAGAAGCCATTAATAATCCAAAGAGGTAGATAGATATATTGAATTGAATAAAGAAGGAGAGGTTGAAACCTTACAAGGGAGATGGGGCTGAATCGGTATTTTACATTTGTCTTCTTCATCGGTGTCTTGACGGGTCTCTTTGCTTCTCCTTCTTTCGCTTCCACCTTCATTTCGGGTACCTACTTTCCGTTTCAAAATCCTTACTTTCTGTTTATGCCACTTAGATCCATGTTATTCATTGCTTTTTGTCCTTTTTTGTTAATTGGGATGCAGATGGTGTCTTTGAATCTCATGCTTCTTTAGGCAGGAATCTACTTCAGACTAAGAAAGGTAGCCTTCTCTGCCACTTGCTTCCCTTTATTTGCTCATTTTTAGTCAAATTTTGTTTTGGGTTCTCTGGACTGTGATCGCCATTATGTTTTCTTCTGTGATCCAAGTGATTTAAAGTGATGACTGCATATTTTGTTGATCTCTGATGCGTCTTCCATTGCTGATTTGTTCATTTAAGATGCAAAATGTTGTGGTTGTTGTCTTGACGACTGCGAGTTTTTGTAAATTCTTTTCAATGCTTTTAGAGAAACATGGGCAACAACAATTCTATTCCAGAATTTGATGGGCTGTATCATTCTGCTTTTATTTATTTATCTGCAGCTTGCCCTGTAAACTTTGAGTTTCTGAACTATACAATCATCACAAGCCAATGTAAAGGACCCCTGTATCTTCCCGGTCGCTGCTGCGGAGCATTCAAGGACTTTGCCTGTCCTTACGCAGATGTGCTAAATGACTTGACCAATGACTGCGCATCGATCATGTTCAGCTACATTAACCTCTATGGCAAATACCCGCCTGGTCTCTTTGCCAATGAATGCAAGGATGGGAAGCTGGGACTTGCTTGCCCTGCGCTGCCACCATCAGAATTGGCCAACGACCAGAAATGCGAGTCAGATCATGCCTGCTCCGCTTCTCCTGCTGATGCTCTTAGCTGCTTTCTTAGTGTTCTTTCACTTATTTTGAAGCCCCCGAAAATGTCTCTCTTTTTCTCCACTAATTTATTTTTAACCTTGGTTGAGAGGATTTTCGTTGTTTTCTGACGCTGCTATCTCTAAAACCGTTCGTTTAGGCATACTGCAAGAAATCAAATTATTTTTTGGCTTGTAATCTTCTATAGCCCGGTTGTATCAAGTGTGAGTTATGTATTTTTACCCTTATAAGTACTTCAAATTTTAAATTTAAAGGCTTCCACCAGTTTATTTCTTCAGATATTAACTTGTCTGTGCCGTGCCAAAATTGCTTATGCTATACGATGTGGGGACCTGGCATGGCTTTGTCTTCATATGCATCATTTTTATCTCTCGGTCTTTGTTTGTGTGGCTATGGATAGATGATACCGTGTTAATCAAAAACCATATTATATCAGCACACTCAGCTAGTGTAGCTGGAGATTTTTTTGTAAGTTTCAGCTAGTTGTGGAAGACGACTCCGTCCTTGACTAGGCTGCAAGCAGCACTGGCTGCAGTTGTGGGAGTTGAAGAACCTCGTCGACATCATCAATTGCTGCTATCGCATGGCTTCTTTTCTAGCAGTATCTCCTCTTCCCATGGAAAGAAATCTGCTTCTCACAACCTCAACAACACCAGATGCCATCTCCTCACTTCGAATGTGCCACAGCTTCCAGGAAGTAAAACAATTACATGCCCAGTTTGTTGTGTCAGGGCTCCTTGGTTATAATCCTTTGTGTGCTAGGAGGCTCCTCGAGGCTTATGCTACAATGCCGCAGATCTATTATGCCATTTCGATCTTTGAGAGAATGCCTTCTCCTGACGTGTTTGTTTATAACACCATGATTAGAGGCCTAACAATGGGGGTAAGTTTCTTCATGATTCCTTGTTACTGTACAAAGAATTCCTATTTGGGTACCTTGTTCCAGGACAACTACACCTACACCTTTGTCCTTAAAGCATGCTCCCATCTGAAAGCTCCTTTTGAAGGTAAACAAGTGCATTGCCAGATAATTAAGGCAGGAATAGTACCAGATACTTATATCCACAGCTCCTTAATTCATATGTACGCTAATTCAGGAAGCATACACGATGCAGAACGTGTACTTGGAGAATTCTCAGAAGAGAACACACTTGCTAAGAATGCCATGATTTCAGGTTACTTGACCGAGGGTCGTGTAGACAAGGCTAGAAGAATGTTCGATAACATGACAGCGAGAGATGCAGCATCTTGGAGCGCATTGATAGCAGGATATACAAAGAATGGTATGCACACCGAGGCATTAGCTCTCTTTCCTGATATGATGGTTTCACAGATCCTGCCAAATGAAGCAGCGCTGGTGAGCCTGCTATCTTCCTGTGGACAATTAGGAACATTGCATCAGGGAAGATGGGTCCATGGATACGTTGATAAAACTAGAGTTTTGATGAGCACTAAACTCACTACTGCTCTCATCGATATGTATGCTAAGTGTGGAAGCATCGAGTGTGGCTATGGATTATTCCAGAAAATGGCCTGGAGAGACGTTGTAACCTGGGGGAGTTATGATTTCAGCTTTTGCCGTATATGGCCATGCTAGTAAATGCTTCCAGCTGTTTGATGAGATGCTTGCCGATGGGATTCGTCCAAATGAAGTCATATTTGTGGCCATACTTTCAGCCTGCTCTCATGCTGGTTGTGTTGAAGAAGGACGACAATATTTCAGTCAAATGGAACATGGTTTCGGAATAAAACCATCTATTGAACATTATGGATGCATGGTAGACCTCCTTGGCCGTGCCGGGCTACTGGCAGACGCAGAAGAACTAATCCTTTCAATGCCAGAGCAGCCTAACTCGATCATCTGGGGTTCCTTGCTAAGTGCTTGCAGAACTCACAATGACCTCAGGAGAGGGACCTGGGCCTTCGAGAACTTGATGGAGCTTGAGCCGACATCAGGGGACCGGTACAAATTAGCAGGGCTCATGTTTCGCAAATGCAGGGGAGAAGGAAGAAGCTGCTAGGATGAGGAAGATGATCCATGAAAAAGAAATGGAGACAACTTGTGGGTCTAGTTTCATTGAGGTGGAAGGCGCGGTCCATGAGTTCACAGCGGGGTAAAGCTGTTCATAATAAAGCAAGAGAGATTAGATGAGACGTTGAAACGTGTCCATACAGCTCAAGACTGCTAATGGTTTTTCTCACAGTAGTCTGTATGTAAATATCTAATGCCAACGTGGCATACCGCTTATCCGGTGAGTTTCACGGGGCCACCGGAGGTCCCAGAAGCTTCTCAAGCTTTTACTTTTCTAGTTAGAGACCGACGTCATGGGGCTAACGTGGGAGGAGGAGCTAAAGGACCTACCGGCGGCTTAGGTAAATATCTAATGCATCCGCCCACCAGAGGAGGAGAAACTAAAAGTCAGAAGACAAGTATAAATCAAGATGTTTACGTAGTTGTGCTTGTTTACATATAGAACAACCATCACCGAAATAGTGTCGGTTGCACAGTATTTCACCCGAGACATATCAGTTTTTGAGATAATAAAGAGAATTCCAAGTTCATGTTTCCAAGATAGATCACAGGCAGCAAACATTGTTCATTAGCTTCGTTTACAATACTCGGTTTTGATGTGTATACACACAAAGCAACAGCTCTTATTCGAGGACGCTCATAATCCAAGAATAAACTGGCCTTGCAAACAGAACTAAGGTTTCCTGGCAATGTGGATTTTCGAGTTCATTCTTTTAAGAACCCTCCTCGCAGAAAGAGGATTCGAGACAAACTTTAGAAGAAGAAGAAGAAGAAATGAAACTGTAAAATTTGAAATTTAAATAAGGAATTTTGGCAGTCTTCACCATGTGAGCAGAGTTTGGCTTCTTTCCCGCTGCCTCTTCATTGTAGATGACAGCAGGGGCCCCGGGAGCTGCCGGATCTATACAAGCCTGTCTTACCATGCAAGGGTAAATCTGGACTTCCGTTTAAATTGTTTTTTCGTCAAACACCAGGACCCAGGAAAGGTGCTCAACTGTATAGAAAAAAAGGTGAATAATTTATCATGATCATGAATGAAAGTCAAAACTGAGAGAAGACCAAGAGCCCAGAAGTTGTGCAGAAATGGTCACTTCAGGGTGCACAGCAGCTGAACATAAGAGCTGCAAACATGTCTGGTTTTGCATAATTTAAATATTTGGTGATGAAGTAACTTACATTGCCAATAAGCTTTGCCCCAACCCACACACTGTCTGCGCCATAAGGTGGAGACACGATTCTCATGCCATTAGAAATGGATGGGGGAAGAAGTCCTTGCAGTTCCTTCTCTAGCCTTTCTGGAAACAGATCAAAAATACAGGTTCATGTACTTCATAAGCTCACGTCCTTTTCTAATTTTATTCAATTTCTTAACTTTCTAGAAAAGATTCTTGTGTCATCCCAGTCATTATTTATAATTCTATTCTTTTCACCTGCAAGTCCTGGGAGACACGCAGTCCCTCCTGACAAAACTATAGTCTTGAACCAAGCATCATCTTCAGCTAATTCAGCAGCATGACAGTGGTCCATGCAAAGAGCTACTGCCTGCTGCAAACCCATTGCACACCTGTACCATGTGCAAATGAAAACATTTCAGCCAACCGTCATGGTTTGATTGTGAAAGGTATCAAAAATATTTTGGTTGTTGGATTGTGAAATAATGCTGAACGTGATAATATGGACGTGGTGCAGGCTAAAGGCATCAATTTAAATGAAAACAGTGCCTGAAATGTTCTAGAGGTTTCCAAATATACACGTTAGGGTTTGAAAAACAATGAAGTTTATCCAAGAACAACATCAGTATGAGATGTATTCCAAGCAAAACAAGTTTTGTGGTTAAATACATCTTATCCAAGAGCAACATCAGTATGAGAAAGCTTCAAAAAAGAGTCCGATGAAAGTAGTGGATTGTAGGAAGATATGCACTTACACTCCAGCAATACGTGGCTGGAAAAGGACCTCCCCTGTTTTAAAGCGCTCCTTTGAAAGAGTGAACAATCCTTCTCCAGGGACTTCAAATGATGCTTGAGTATCTTTATACAGCTCAGCTTCATAATCAGCAGCTACATAACATAGATTCTGTATTTCCATGGTCCCAACAAAACACGAGAAGAAAAAGGTTCACCGATACAAGGTTATCAGCACAGCTAAAAACAACTTAGTTATGAAGGGTAGGAGAACTAGTAGAAACACTGAAATAGCATACCTCTTTCAATGTGCGAACTGTGTAGAGTGATTCGAAATTAAGATTATTCTGCTGCATCTGTTCTCTAAGGAATCCTGTTAGTTTTAAAGCTCCTACACCCATGACTTCCACGCCCACAGCACGCATTACTTTACCATGTAAAACTGTAAAACGCAACAGTCAGAATGCCAAAATCCTAAATCTAGTTCAATTTATGCAACAACAGATGAGCGCTAAAGTTGAAAATAATCACTTACTTGGAACAACAGATGTGACTTGAAAACCAATATTAACAACAATTCCTGAAGTTCGTTGTGCTGCATACAGTGCTAAAGTTGCCTGTGTTTATAAAAAAAACACTATTAACAACAATTCCTGAAGTTCGTTGTGCATGCAGTGCTAAAGTTGCCTGTGTTTATCAACAACCATATCACATTAATGTGAAAAGTTAGGCAGAACAATGCCAGAACTTTACATTCTCTCACTGAAACTAGGAAATGTTAACAATTACCAACAAAACATGTAACAGATTAAATTTTCCCACGTTTCAAGATGGGTATGAAATTGCATTTCATACAGCTACTTTAGCAGAAACTTCCTATTCGTAGAAATCTTTGCCATGAAATGATAATCAAGTCCTTGTCATTCTTGATAAGTCCCATTTGCTTTAACATATATATCAGTTTGACCGGTTGAAAACATTGAGAAACGAGAGGAATAAGTTGACAAATCAAGGCAACACACCTGGTTAATGGCACAAACAGCTGGGACGTTCATGTCAAAAAGAGCTGCGTAGATCGTGTCCTTTAGTTGCCTTCTTGATGCTCTAGCAGATTCAGTATCTGCAATCATAAATATAAAGAGCAAGTATAGGGAAATAGATTATATAAGACCATCGAATCTAAATTCTTGACATCATGAATTGACTACATCTGGTCAGACAAAAAGATCAACAGAATTCTTCTACCCTAAGTAGATAATAGAATAAAGCCATCAATTTCAAAAGATAAGATTTAAAACACACAATGAAAAAAACAGTGTAAAGACATTCCTCAATGTAATTTAGTTAAAGTGGTAGCTAACCATCATAATGGCAAACTGGAAGGGAGACAACAATGGGGTGTGCAGATGCTTTTACCTGCATCCTGTAAAGACTAAGAGATATTTTCAGCATTTTTGTACATATAACACAGGTTCCCGCACGCACTGAGATAAAAATGAAAAAGGGGACATTTGAAAAGTGGAATTGGCTAACAAATTTCAAGGGGGGGGAGGGAGATGATGGACCTGCTATAAATAGTAACAAAAAAATGTCGAAGCCTGGAGTACATTGGAGATTCAATGTTGCCAAATTCCTGCTCGTCAGATAATTTCATTACATGTTGTCAAAAATGAAGTAAAATCCACATTGGTAACTATGAGAAACGCGAAAGATCATCCTTCTGGCAAAAACATTTCCACAAATGCCAGAATGGCTGGCTACAAGAAAAAGCTCACCAAAAAAGTAGCTGACCGCCCAGACGGACAACCATACTCGCTCCAGCCAAATTTGCAGTAGCCCGAACCACCTTTTATCAAGAATATGGTGGAATAAAAAAATGCATAAAATCTTTCAAAAATATCAGTTTAAAACTTTAATAGAATGGTTAATTAAGTAATGGAATGAGTCCTTTTTACACATACAATGCTTACCATCAACAATAACAGCACCCCGTGCTTGCACCCTTTGTCCATATATACGCATGAATGACAGCTCTGTTGTGGGACTAGAGAATGTCCTGTATAAAATCACAAATTCATTTCACATATTTTAAAAGAAATAAGAAAAAAACCCTTCAAATTTCCATTTCCAGTAAGTTTCATATTATCCACTAATCTCTCTCGGAAAAAAAATCCCAGTTTTATTCCCTCACAGTCAAAATCACTTAATCATCCACAACCAAGCAATCGATAATTGAAGAATATCTCACTTTTACTGCGGTAACATGGTCTAAAATAATATTTAATTTTGTATTTCAAAATTATTATTTTTATATTGTTTCGAACAATATTAAAAATAAATTTTAAAGAATAAAAAATCTTATTTTACAAAAAAATATATATGAAAATCAATCCCTCCTACGAAATCAAGAAGTTCTAGAAAAAATGTTATATATTTTTTAAAAAATAAATCGAAATGAAAATCGAGAAACTCACTGGATAGGAAACCCGGGATCGGAGATGAGTCTCAGCAAAAAACACAGAATCCCAGGTATCATGATAATTTTGAAGAAAATAAATCCACAGGCGATTATCAGATACAGATGACCTCCATGACTTGCATACTACCCTCAATCTTGCTGCATCTTTTGGCCCCACCAGTTTCACTATTTGCAGCACCACGTCAATCGGTAGCCGATCAAAATCTCCCAAGGATGATGATGATTCTGTGTGACTCAGTGGAGTCGCCACCGAGTCAATGCTCGAAGTCGAGCATGAACTCGCCCTATTCGACACCGATTCCCACACTTTCTTTAATAGCATCGCCATAGCAGAAATGGGCCTTCGCTGATTCAATTCATGGCGGTGAAATTCAATGAGTTTTACGGGAAAGTCCTGAGCTTTTTTCTTTTCTTTTCTTTTCTTTTTTGTGCGTTTTGAAAGAAACAAACAGGAAGGAAGAATTGAAGGAGGAGTTGAGGTGCACGAGATAGGACTAGTTCACACTGACGTGGATGGATATGATATCGACACGTGGATGAAGAGCGACAAGAGATAGTAACTGAGGCTTGCCCTTCGTGGAACCAGACAGGACAGAAGCGGTGACTTTCTTGATGTTTGTGTAAGAGCGGTGATTTTGATGAAATGAAATGGTACGGTATGTGCTTTAAATGATGGAAAGGATGTACCTTTTGGCTTCTTGATTGATTTTTTCTTTTTTCATTATTATTGGCAAAAATCATTTTCCTTTCTTGCCAATTTTTAGTACAATGGAGAATTGATTGTAATAATTTATTTTATGGTGGTAGGCTCTTTTACTTTATTTTAAACAACAGGATAATTACAAAATATCTAATAAAATTTCTTAAAAACACAGTTACATTACTCGTGAAATGATGTGGTTTTAAGATTTTTTTTAAAACCTATCAAGATCAATGTTAAATAAAAAAAAATCGAGATTGTATTCTTGAACTTTTTTCAGAATAATTTCTTAAAATTTTAAATTATTAGATTTGTAAAGTTTATTAGTGAATTTTGTTTATTTAATGTTTGAGACTTTCATTTTATATATCCTTTATATAATTTAGAAAGAATATTTTATAAGATTGGCATTGCTTTATTAATACAACTTTAGATAATGTCATGAATGGTGGTTGATGATTCCTAATATATCAACTTGATTTGGAACTTCATTAATTGGTGCATGGAATGAAATCGACAAAACCAATCTAGTGGGCGTTTGTTTTTGCAATGACTTATATGGTAAAGGCTAACCACAAAGTCAAACATGTTTGGTAAATTTCATCCCATGATTTTTATAACTGTGGAAACCCATAAAACTGAGATTTAAACCTCAATTTAAAAAAAAAATATCATTTTGATGTTTTTCGCCCAAAACACACACACACACACACACAAAATACTCACTACCCTCAGCTATTTCTCATCATTTTGATTCTTTTGCACTACGGGGAGAACAAATGATTTTGGCAAAAAAAAACAAACATAATAGAGAGGAAAAAGACGATGGCATAACATAGAAAAAAATTGTAGCATAATTACCGCCTAACAGCCACCCTTAGCATCGGCAGTGACCACCGACAATTTCCCTCTCTCCACAATGTAGTTATAGTTCACTCTCTCTCTCTCTCTCTCGATCGGCATTTCTCTCACACTAGAAACAATCACGTCGGTAGCCTTCTCTCTCCTCCAGTAGTAACAGTCACCGACGAGCACCAACAACTGTTCTTTCGGCACTGACAACCTCTCCTCTTCACCGGTAGCACCTGCACCAGTCCAGTCTTCTCCCACAACTTCGGTGTCAAGCAACAACAACAGCCCATTGTGACGCTTCTCTCGGCCACCACAAGTCACCATTTCCGACGTCGTCACAACAAGAAGAACTATCTTGGCTTTCTCTACCCGACAACATCGGTAAGTGAGGCTCTTGTCATCGTCGACCGACCACCCTTTACTATTCATGTAGCATGTGAACAATGCAAGAGTGAATTAATTTACTCTACAATGTTCACGCAATACATGAACAGTGCAACGACCCGATTTTCTATTTTATAAAAAAAACTCTTGGGTTGGCCTACTCTAGGCCCAACCCAAGTCTAATAGAGTTAGGGCCTTTTGGGCCCAACTTGGGCTGGTTTCTGCCCATTTAGTTGGGTTAGGTCCCAATTCGATTTAAAAATATATATAAAATATATTTTTAAAAATAAAATAAAAAATATGTAGATAGAGATCAACTCGATGAAAGGGAAAAGATGCGTGACTTTGTTTCACTCCACATTTCTTGTTGTTTTTCGATTGATTATGAGTGACAAAGTTGAGTAGAGCCCTGGATCAAATTCAAAACTTGCAATTGGATTTGGCCTTAGAATTATACCTCTACAAACATATAGATAGTAATCCTAAAACTCGGTATGGATTTTTTTTCCATGAAATATTTTTTTTGTTGGTTATATTTTTTAAATTTTTTAACTTATATATATATATATATATATATATATAATTGGGGTGTCGGGGTAGCTAAAGCATCATGATTAATCCTCAAATCCAATTTTTTTTATAACTTTTTTTTTGCTTTTTTTCCTGATTATGGTTTTTTTTTTCATTTTTTCTGATTATATATTTATTTTCATTTTTTTTCCATGAAACATTGTTTTTGCCGGTTATACTTTTTATTTTTTTTCCCACTTATATATATATATATATATATATATATATGATCTAGGTGTCCGGGTTAGCTTAAGCGCACTACAATTAATCACCATATCCAATTTTTTTTAATAATCAGAGTGTCCAAACCAGCTTATGCGTATCACGACTAATCCCCAGACCCACTTTTTTTTTGCTAAAGTGCTTTCCTGCTGGTATTTTTTTTTCTTATTTTTCTTATACTTTTGTTTTGTTCACTTATATTTTTTTTTATAACCGGAGTCTACGGACCAACTTAAATACATCACGACTAATTCCCGGACCGAATTTGTTTTTAAAACAATATGGATTGTTACAGTGCTTTCATGTTTATATTTTTTTTGTTTTCTTTAACTTATACATTTTTTATAACCATGGTCTATAAGTCAGCTTAAGCTTCTTTTTTTTTTCTTATATATTTTTTTTTATAACCAGGATCTATAGGGGCACCTTAAATGCACCACTAATCCTCGGATCAATTTTGTTTATGATAACCAAGGTGTCCAGGGCAGCTTGTGTGCACCACGACTAATTCTCGGACAATTTATTATTATTTTTTTTTAATTTTTTTCCTTATATTTTTTTCGTTCACTTATACATTTTTTTTTCTTATCCCTCGAACCAAAAATATCTTTTGATAACTAGGGTCTCCGGATCAGCTTAAGCACACAACTAATTCCCGGACCGAATTTAATTTTTTTTAAACAATATTAACAATACACTAAATGGTGTGGGGAAAACATCGTAGCTCCCCACACATTTCACTGTGGATTGCTATAGTGCTTTCCCCTCTTTCTTTTTTTCTATTTATGTTTTCTTTTGTTTTTTTTTCTAATTATCCTTTTTTTTCGTTTCTTTCTTTTTTATATTATGTTTTTTTTCGTTTTTTTTTCTAATTATTTTTATCATTTTTTCCATGAAATATTTTTTTTGCTGGTTATATTTTTTTATTTTTCCACTTATATATATATATATATATATTATTTTTCTGCATAGTACAATAATCATAATATTCTCAAATAAGACAAAAATCAAGAATTGTTAGTGGGGGTGTCCCGGTAATTGTACTTTTTTAGTGGATAGTAATAAAGCTTTTGTAGCCTCAAATAAGACAAAACGAAAGAGTTGTCTGCGGTGATGTTTCAAATATTTCATGTTTAACTATACATGCATAAGAAAAAGTTTCATTCTCATTTTACACTACCAAATGCTAAACTTACTAATTTTTTTTTAACGCGAGTTGCATTTAATACAAATACAAATAACAATAAAAATTAAAAATCTAAACTAAGAACAAAGGTTTATAGATACAAACAAAAAAATTAAAAGTATTTTAGAAAGACCGAGAAAATCAAGGGATCAAAACTTTAGTTTTGGTTTTTAGTTTTTATTATTTTCTCTTTTTTTGAGATAACATTTTTTCCAAAAAATTTGTTCTCAAATTTTAGTTTGTGTTTATGATCATTTGAAAATTGATATTTCTTATTTGTTTTCTTTTGTTTTTTCTTTTGGTTTTTTTATTAGTTTTCTTTTTTTAACCTCAAATGATTTTTTAGCTAATATTTTTTTTGTTGCTATTTTATTAAAGTTTTTAAGCTTTTTTATTCTTTTATTGAATGTATTTTCCCATTATTGACGCAATAATAATAATAATAATAATTTTAGTTTTTTTTCTTACTTACTCTTTTATTTATGTTTTTGAGTTTTTTCTTCTCGGAATAATTTAATATTTTTTTATTGTTTTAGCAATAATAGTAATGATATTTTTAGATATTAAGTCTATGATGTTGCTGTTGTTATAATAGAATGTGTTTCATTTTATCAAACCTTGCATGTATAGATGTTATATTTTATTTTTGAACTAGCAAAATCTATTTAATTATTTCAATTCCCAACAATAATAAAAAATATTTGCTCCACCCGCAACGTAGTGCAAGTAATTAACTAGTAATTAACATATTTTGATACTAGTGTCGCTGCTTTGATAGTAAAGCCCTCAAATTTCTTCCCTCCCTAGTTTTAGGAAGAAACTAACTTAGTCTTTAAACCTAAAGATGGAGAATATATGTGTATATAAATATATTAAAACCATTCCCTATTTTTATTTTGAGTCATTTCAATCTATCTCTAATATGGATGTAGGAGCTAACTATTCATGACCTTTATGAACCTATTCTTCAAATATCCTCATCATATCTTCATCTTTTAATCAGTATTACCGATGATTCAATATCAATATTGAACATCTTTTAGGTATCTATTATATCTCATATTTTGAGAACAACTACTTTATTTCATAAATAAATGAAAGCATAATATATATTAGTTTTTATAACTATAATAAATATTTAGTAATTTTTTCTTTTTTGAACTTTATTTTTTTAATTTCATCCTTAGACTATTTTAATAATTGTTCATGTTATCATTAGAACAATCAAGTTGACTTGGTTATGTTAGAGCAAATCCCTTACCATTTATTTTTTAAAACTTGAACCATGTAAAAATATATCTTTTAGATGAGTGAGTTGCTTATTTATGATTTTATAAATCAATCAATCAATTCTTTCTTGCCCTTGTTGTACAAATAAAATTAATAAATAAATTATAGTAGGAGGAGGAGTATAGTAGAGTAAAAGTATATGATAATTAAGGGTAACAAACAATTAATAATCCATCCATATAAATTATTATTATTATTATTTAGTCCCTGATATTTTTGTCTCTCTAGATCCACACAAAGGAGCTTCTTTTCTCCCCTAATTTGCAACTCTCACACGCAGGTACAATTTCTCATTTTCATGCCCTATTTCTCTTCCCCTGATCTTAAGGTTCCTCAACTTTGCCACTATTAACTTCCAAAAATCGATTACAATTTTTTTTTTTTTATAGTTTCTCAATTTAGGGTTTCAATCGATTCTTCTGGTCTAGGTTTGTGATCCCTTTTTGTATTTGTAATCGTAGCTAAGCTGGGGTTTTGGTTTTGTTCTCGTAATTTTACTGAAATTTAAATTCATTTCGTGTTTTGGTGAATTGGGGTTTCGATTTTCAGGTGCCAGGATTGTTTAGTAATGTTGTTTTGTTTAGGAATTGAGAAATTATGAGCTAATTCTGGATTTTTACCAAGTAATTGAAAATATAAATGGGGAACCTGGAAATTTCTTTGTAGAATTTAATATTTTTTAATCAATTTCCGTTTAATGTTTGATGCTTTTTAGAGAGATATGATGGAATGCTGTAATTACTAACTTATCGAATGCTTAGATTAATGGTTAACCTAAATGAATAGGATGATTTCTTCTTTTTTTTTGTGCCACCCTGTAATAACTGGTTCTTGGGTGTTAATTGTTTAGGTGTGGTGAATTAGTTTTTCTATATTTGGTCAGTGTCTGTTGTTGCGCAATTGTTATTGGTTATTTAACATTTAATTCCACCTCAAGTACCTACTGTGTTTCAACAAGCAGTGAAAACTAGCTTGTTCATTGAATAAATGATTGTTATTGTTTGTTTCTTCAATGTATCATGGAATATGAGGAAATATATTTGGATGTTCTGTTTTAGTTGTTTTTTGCTGAAAATTTCCTGCACATCATATACATGGGAAATTATGTGCTCTTTACATGCAGATATTCGTATAATCCATTCTTTCTTATAGACAACAAATCCACAGCTTTATGATTTTCCCAAGCATTTTAATTTTTTAAATTCTGCATTTAGTCTGTGTGTTAATTTTGCTGTGTGGTTATGTTAGTTCCTGTTGATGCATGACTGATTGGCTTGAGTTGATATTGTTGGGTAGGTGTGGAATCATTAGTAAAATATGTCCCATTACCAAGGGGATGATGCTGAATACATGGCAGATGAATATGAAATGGAAGATGTTGATGATGACATGGACGAAGAATTTCGTGCTACGGAGATGGGCTCAGACTCTGATGTTGATGAATATGACTACCCAGTTTGTGATCTCTACTACATTATTCATACGTGCAATCCTAGACAATTATTGCCACTTTTACCTCAGTGATTTAACATTTTTGTGTTGTTCTGATGCAGAATAACAAAGTAGCTGACATGTCTGCTGCTGACGCTAGAAATGGAAAAGACATCCAGGGAATTCCTTGGGAAAGGCTTAGTGTCACTAGAGAGAAATACAGGGAAAGAAGGCTAGAACAATACAAGAACTATGAGAACATACCTCATTCCGGGGAAGTTTCAAGAAAGGTGATTTCTGATTTCATCTCTTTTCTAAGTGCTCTGTGTAAGCAAGATTACTTAACAGTTTCATACTCTTGCTGCATGCAGGACTGCAAAATTACTAAAAAAGGGGGCTTGTATTATGAGTTCAGACGAAATTCTAGATCTGTCAAATCAACCATTCTTCATTTTCAGGTTAGTGAGAAGCCAGTTTTTTCTACAGAGAAAATTGTGACAAATCATGGAGTCAGCATCTAGTATATCATATATTTATGATTGGGTGAAGATAGGCATGAAGTGATTGTGATGTTTGATTGACTGACATGCATGTATCTGTGGTTTTGGTGATGCAGTTGAGGAACTTGGTTTGGGCCACAACAAAGCATGATGTCTACCTCATGTCACATTTCTCTGTCACTCACTGGTCCTCCTTATCTTGCAGCAAGTCTGATGTTCTTGATGTTTCTGGACATGTGGCACCAACTGAGGTCAGTTTTCATGAGAATAACTTACATAAAACAAGCTCCACTTTCTTTATCTGTGTTGCAGATGATATTTAAATTTGATTTCTTCCATGAAATTGATCAATTTATTCTGTCTTCTAGAAGCATCCTGGAAGTCTGTTGGAAGGATTCACGCAGACTCAAGTTAGTACTCTAGCGGTAAAAGGTAATTTGCTAGTTGCTGGAGGGTTTCAGGGAGAACTTATTTGCAAGGTAAGTTCAGGATTTTTCTTTTGCAAGTCTTTTTCTTGAAACAGGTAAAGAGATTTTGTAAAATGAGTGAACATTGTTAGTCGATAAATGCCACTTGTATGAGGTGTTCGTACTTTCGCAGCTTGTTTTGTCACTTGGAAGGATAAAGTTTTTTCATTAAGTTTTTTGAATAAAATGTAATCATGTCACCTCTCGGATTTGATTTTAATGATTTTCTCTGGTAGTAACAAAAAAGGCTAACAATCAAGCTTTTTTCTGGAATGCAGCATCTAGATCGGCCTGGAGTAAGCTTTTGTTCCAGAACAACTTATGATGATAATGCCATCACCAACGCTGTTGAGATTTATGACAGTCCAAGGTATTTATTTTCAATTGGACTGATGGTGGCCTATAACATTTTGATGCAGAAATAACCTACCTTTGTTGCTTAAATTGCCAGTGGTGCAGTTCACTTCACTGCTTCAAACAATGACTGTGGAGTTAGAGACTTTGATATGGAGAAATATCAGCTCTCAAAGCATTTCCGTTTTCCTTGGCCCTGTGAATGTGAGTAAATAATACCCAGTTTGGTTATTGTCCATGTTATTTCTTGTATTTGAAACCCATGCTCCACAATTTGTGATGCTTGGTCTTGCACTGATTACTCCTATAACAGTGCCACTCATAGTTTCATCTCTGTCACCACATGCAGGTGGGTATTATGGAATTAGTGGCCTTTCAGATAAAAGGCTAGATTCCTCTTGTAGAAAGAGGAGATCAAATCTTAGTAATAAATCTAAATCCTGTTTTCCACAAATACAGATTAGTACTGCACTTAAAATGTCAGGTCTTCTTCTTAGATTAACTGGTTCTGAGCCTTGTATTTATACAAATTGCTCATGTATCATCCATTGGGATTTAATTTATTGTTGCATCGCTTTTGCAAGGGTTGCTCCATATGAAGTAATTCAACTGTTATCAGTATTGTATCTTTTGCCTCCTCACCGAGTGGTTGTTAGGCACTGGGTGAGGAATGACACACCAAGCATTCATGGAATCAGCTACTTTTGATGTTAATTTGATGGCATACTGACAATTTGTTGAATAAAGAACATGATTGAAGCATATTATTTCCTTGTCTCTGCAATTTTGAGTCCATTTTGCCTGATTGTATAATGTTGTTTTCTTGAGTTATGTGTTTGCCAAGGGAAGCATGATGATGTAGTTGTTGCATTTCATGATAGTAGGGATGGCTGAGGCCACATTGCTTTAACAACTGGAACATGCGTAGAAACATTTGATGGTGATATCATGTTTTTTGTGTCATATATGCAGCATACTTCCCTTAGTCCGGATGGAAAGCTTCTAACAATTGTCGGAGACAACCCAGCTGGTATGTTGGTGAACTCCAGCACTGGAAAGGTACTTGTCTTTCCTGGCCATCAACTTTCAATATGAATTCTGCATAGTATACGCGGTAATTTGAATTTTGAATGCTTACAGACAGTGGCATCCTTGTCTGGGCATCGGGATTTCTCTTTTGCATCAGCGTGGCATCCTGATGGGGTAACCTTTGCTACTGGGAACCAGGACAAAACATGCCGCATTTGGGATACCCGAAACCTGTCCGAGTCAGTTGCTGTTTTGAAGGGAAATCTTGGTGCAATTCGGTCAATTCGTTTCACATCTGATGGCCAATATATGGCAATGGCTGAGCCTGCAGATTTTGTGCATGTTTATGATGTGAAAAATGGGTATGAAAAGGAGCAGGAGATTGATTTCTTTGGTGAGATATCTGGCGTGTCATTCAGTCCTGACACAGAGGCTCTTTACATTGGAGTGTGGGATCGAACATATGGTAGTCTCCTTGAGTATGGCCGTTGCCGGAACTATTCATACCTTGACTCCTTTGTTTGAGTCGGCTGCAGATGTGTGCTTGTATGGTTTTTCTTCCTCGATGCAATTCAGGATTGAGGAATGCAATAAAATCATACAATGTAGAATAATATTTAGGTGTATATGTATTGCTGTTGTGGAATTTTAGGTTCCCGTGGCTCTATTAGTCTTGGTGCCACTTCTGTTGGGTTATTATAAGATGTGTAGAAGGGAGGGAATGTACAGGAGGCTAGAAAGTAACATTCAATGTGAACAAGAAAATGAGATCAAACTTCTGCTTCTTCAGGTAGAGGACATTTCGTAACTTGCTTTCTGATATGGACCGTTCAATTCTTGACGAAACATAGAAAGTTATCAACAACAAGGCGACATCCCTTGGACAGGTACCTTTTCGGAGACTTAATATCTAAAAACATCCAGCTTTTCATCTTCTTGATCGTATGATCAAGACTGCTACCTTTGGAAGTAACCATCTTGATTTTGGTGTTAGCATCTGCAGCAGATCCTTTAATTTACTTTCTTCTTGCAGCAATTTGCGCTTTTATGATCTCCACATGATTTTCCATCAGGAAACTGTTTCTTGTGAGCTTGACTTATTGACCCCTCTGATTCAGGAGCCATAACTACTGTGTAGTATACTAATTACTGCTGTTCGAGATGATCAACAAATTAAGAACACTACCAAAGTTCGATGATGGGATTAGAGCGGTGGTGACATTTGATTGGGGGATGACGTGAGTATCTATTTATTTACACATGATTAAGAAGGAAAGGCAACCCACCTAGGCTTTGTTTTGGCTTCTTGTTAGTGATTGTGTCTGACCAGGAAAAAAGAAAATTCAAATAGATTTTTTTTATATTTTATAAATAGTAATTATAGTTTATCTCCGATTTAATTCTGGGATTCCAAGTCGAGGGCAAACATTGAATTTTGCTTGTCTTTTTTTTTCTTTTTTAACAAGTCCTACTAGAGGTTAGACAGAGTGGTGTGGAAAAATCCAGGGACACCGCTGGCATTTAGGGCCAAAAATCTCTAATCCACAAAGAACCAATGAAGCAAGGCCAGCTCACCTACCAAAATCTTCTTGCTATCATTTCCATCCTCACAACATAATCTCTCTCGGCTACTCTTTACCACCACTAGTTGAATATATGATCTTTATCCACCATTGCACAACCTCATCTTCTCCAAACTTCTCATAATCCAAACCCTCTTCACCTCTCAAGGCAGGCACACTTCCACCAATGGCAACCTCTAGCTTTCTCTTCACGCCCACTATCCAAAAGAACCACCACAACCTCACCCCATCCAACCTCTCATTCCAAGGCCTTAGACCGCTCACCAAGGCCAAAACCACCTCCCTCTCCAAGATAAGCTCCACTGCAACAACAAAAAGGAGCTTAGCTGTGAAAGCAGAGCTTAACCCATCATTGGTCATAAGCTTGAGCACAGGGGTGTCACTTTTTTTGGGAAGGTTCGTGTTCTTTCAACTTCCAAAGGGAGAACGTGGCAAAACAAGTGCCTGAGCAGAATGGTTTGACTCACTTTGAGGCAGGAGATAAGCGTGCCAAGGAATATGTAAGCCTCCTGAAATCAAATGATCCAGTTGGTTTCAACATTGTTGATGTTCTTGCCTGGGGATCCATTGGCCATATTGTTGCCTACTACATCTTAGCCACAGCCAGCAATGGCTATGACTGGGACCCCAGCTTCCCATGTTGCTTTTAGATTTATTGTTCTGTCTTCAATTGATCGTGCTCCACTTGTGTAAGCCTTGTATAGTGGTTCATTAGAGATCCTTTTTTGGTTTTGTTCTTCTTTTGGGAAATTCAAGGTTTGGATGATCATCTTAAATATGTGTAATCTTTCCCTTTCCTTGATCCGTGATGTTCTATTGAAGCACCAGAATAATTAACACCCTGCTTTGTTGTAAAGTGAAAAATGAAAACATATAGCTTTGAACTTAAAACGAACACAACAAAAACAAACGATTGAGTTGCAGATGGTAAATAACGGGAACCTGTAAGGAATAGCTTTGAACAGAATAATTCATTTGCAGAATAATCAACAGCACATCGGCTCGGCGATGCACTTCCGATCAATAAGGATGGCAGTGTTAATAGTGGCCTGCCGTCGGTACTTTTTTATCTCCTGGAAAAGTCTGTATCTTTTATCTATCTTTTACAATGCTGGATGTCGTCCACCAGCTGTAATAAAACTTCTCATCGTCTAGCTCCATGGCTCAGCTGAAAAGTCACTTTTTCAATTTTAAGTTTTTCCACTGGATATGTATAGCTGGATACTATTTTGTACTTTCGAGTTTCGTAAGTGGTCAGCTCTGAGAATTTGCCTACGCAGGTGCAATATTGGGGCACCATAAAGCAATTTACTAAATTCATCCTTGGTACTGACTTGATTTGCTGAATATATCCATCAATACTGCTGTGCGAGTGAGTTGAATTGCTTTTCCCTCAATCTACTGATGAATCTTTCCAGATGCTGTGAAAGGCGTGCAGTTTCCGTTTGCTTTAATATATATACCTAATGAAAATTATTAAAGAAATTTGATGTGCTGCTGTTCATCTTGCTTTGGAAACTCGGTTTGTTACTTTAAATTGTGCATCAATGCTACTACCTGTTGATGTGCTGAACATAATGCACGACTATAAGGTGGAATCATTGATGGAAAATTTTCAACATCAGGAAGTCAACACTTGCAACTTGGCTGTTCAATGAGTGGAATCATTGATGGAAAATTTGATAATGGATATCTGGGTTACTGTGAACCTGGGCTCTGATCTGTTTGAAGGTGTTCTATACCATATTCCTCGTACATTTCACGAGTCTCATGGTTCTCGTGCTTCAGATTTACCTCCTCGGCGGCTCCGGCAGAAATCCTAGTTAGCCTTATGTGATCTCTCAGCCAAGGCAAACACTTGTTTCTTCTTGGCAAGAAGATTGGGCTCTCATGGAATAATCTCCAAGGCAGAAAAGCAGGTATGGAAAAAAAACATTTCTATCGTCAATCATAGCTGAGAATTTCTCTATTAAAATCTTCATTATTGATCATATATACCTGCTGCCTTCCATTGCCATTTCATTGAATTGCGTCTCATGTTCGTCGCCAGTCGATATGAATAAGCAGTACTGTCCTAGCTCAAAGTTCCAAGAAAAAAAAGACAATCATTCAAGGCCATGAAATTTGTTTTCTTCTTCTTCCTCCTTGCCTCGGGTTATTACCAAAGTCTCTATCATTCTAGTCCCTGATGGTATCGAATATGGAATCTGCACGTTTGATCTTGAATTTCCCCAACAAGCTCCTTCCAAGATTGTGTTTTTATTGACATAATTTGAAAAGTTGAATTGCCATATCTACTTGCTGTATACTTGCATGCCTTTACGTGGTCAAATCCTTTGCTCCTAATGGCCTTGAGATTGTCTTGACAAAGGTTGACCAATTATGGATAAATCTCATCTACTAAATAATATCCCATTGTATGTTCATGCCAATTAATTTGTATAATTGACAAGAGTAATATGACCTCTAGCAAGTGCAGTAAGACAGGTGACCGATCAAGAACATTAATATAATATAGTGCTCCAGATATTTCAAAAAAGACATGTCATATCCAAAGATCTTGTAAAGTCATCGTCTTTAGATTTATAGTTGGTTCACGACAATGACCAATATACATCTCGTGTCATGCAATTAGATATTTTCTCTCATTTACAATGCATACAATCAATGCTCCCTAACATCCCTAGAAAATCTAAATTGCTCTTGAGTTGATAATAATCGACAAATATGAGTTTCGTTTGGTGTCTTTAAATATCATTAATTAAAAACTTTAACAACTGTTTTGACAAAGCTCTAAGACTTTTTATCGCAATACTTTCCCCAATTCATAAATATTCATCAGTTAGACCTATAAGAATATCATATGCAAGTATCTTACGAGATGCAATTATCTTTTGAAGACAAGATAAGATAGGAACACCAAAAACATCTTTCCTTTGTTTAAAATATCGACTATGAGCTTCCACCGTAAATTCAAAGGAAAAAAAAGACAATGACTCTTCATAAATATCATTTGAAACAGACTTTAAGTTTATTTTTGGATTTTCAACAAAATTATTATTATATAGCCTTAATTCACCTTCATTTCTATTATGATTGATGATATTGTGACCAAGAGCAAAGTTACGAAACTCTATTCTCCACCCATGATTGATTTATTGATTCTTCTTCGGCAACCATTGTAGTAGCAACATAGAAGACAAACATAAGTGTCATCATCAAAATCAAAGACATCATAAAAATTGAAATTAGAGTGATTTATGATGAACTATAATAAAATAAAATAAAGATTGGAAAGAAGAAAAATATTCAGGTTTATGATAATATTTATATATGATATTGTTTTTTTTTTTCAAATTTTGAAATGTTAGACGGTTATTTTTTCAAAGCTTGAATTTTTATTTTTCTAAAAATAAAAATTTTAAATGTTGGTTGTTTTTTAAGTATCATATAAAAATGAATATTGAAAAAATTCATATAAATAAATTTTGAGTTCAGAAGTTTAAAATTTGAACATAAAGTTATATCTTATAACTTTCACGTTACTTTATTAATTTTGTATTTAATTATATAATTACCCATAGTAATTATATAATTAATAAAATAATTAATTATATAATTAATAAAATAATTAAATATTTTGACACTGGTGATTTTATATACGATCTGATCTGGTACTCTGATATATTGGATTTGAATGCGGCTCTTGCACCTTTTTTCTTCTTTTTTTTTGATTCTCTTCATTGATATGCAACAAATGCATCTATCTATTCTTTATGTGCTCGAATTGTGTTTTCCTTGGTAAAGCCCTTCGGAAGATCGTACATCACTGCAGTCAAGGCCCCTTCAAGCTCCCGCCACCTGCTAATAGTTTGGCTTCCAAGAAACTGAACGAACAAGAAAACAGATAACCTAACGAAAGCAGCTCTATTCACTCTGCCATCCACTATCACTTTCATTCATACGAGACCAAGGACTCAACACCATTTCACGGTTAACATTGGACACTAGAATAACTTGGAATTAAAATCCCAATCCCCCCCTGGAAACCATGTTTTTTTTTTTATGATCAATCACACATGATTTCGCTTATTTAAGAGTAGCTTGAACACAATCCGAGTTTCAACTCAAAAGGGGGCATCATCACAGAGAGAAGGAAGAAGATGAAAAAGACTATCATCTTAAGAGCTTTACTCAACAGAAATATTAAAGAAAATGAATTACAAGAGCGACAACGAAAATCAAAAACTTTGTTACAACGACAGCCCCCCATCTTCTACTCCAACCCCCCAAAAGGTGAGAACGTTCTACGTCAAAATATGATATTCAATCTTTGCTTGGAAATGTTGAGAATGGACACAGAAAAAAGACTCCTATTTGTTTTATTCAAGTGGGCACAAACACCCCAGAAGAGGTTGATAACCGCAGCACTAACAGCCAAAAAACCAAGATAAGCAAAATCAACTCCGTGAAAAAACATGCAGTAACCTTACATGCTTTGCTCTGCATCTCAACCACCTCTTCATTCCCTAAAACATCTCCACAATATTTTTCTAACTCCACTGCTTGTTTCTTTAGAGACGCAGCCTTGATTTCTGCTTCTCCTAGCTTATTCAGCATCTGCACTTGCTCACCAGCCAGGGCCTGTTGTTCCTCGAATAGGGTGATTGGATCACCTGCAGCAACTCTCAACTTCTGCAGACTCCTTGTTAATGCCAGACACTTAATCTCAGCCTCAATCTTTTGCATGAAAAGGCCCTCAATCTCCTTCTCAATCTCTCTAGATTTCTCTTGTTGCAATTCTGTGGCACTCGCTGATTCTTCTTTTGGTGACTTGTCACCATTCAAGGAGGCTTCCAGTTCAGCAACCATCACCTCCTTCATCTTGAGCATTTGTCTTCGCCAACTCCAGGCTGCTTTCTAAGTACTTTACATTCTGTGTTAGCTCCATTGAACTTGATTCTTTGAAACTTTCAGAATCAAGCTTTTCATATAGGCTCGATCCATGGATTTCTGGATCAGCTAAAGAGGAAACTTCCACTACGTCACTAACTTTCCCAATCTCCCCCAATTTTTTAACCTCTGCAAGAGAAGAAATAACTCAGTTAAATATGCTATTATACTACCATTCCATTTTATCTTGCAGAAAATGTACACAAGGTCTTCATCCAAAACAAATTCATCCGACGCAACAGATGTGCCATCAACTACTTGAACGAAAGGACAGATACTATCTAGAGGTATCAGCATAAGAGGGAAAAGGGAAATACCAGGAACCAATTCAACACCAGACAAGTGACCCAAATTAGGAGACTGGCCATTATTACCCATGACATGGATCAATTTCATAAATAAAATGGGGTGAAAACACCGTGTGCCACTGACTGGAATACAGTATGAATGCCACTTCAAAATAATGACCATGTAATTCAAGCCCATATCTTGCTTCCAAGCAGCACTTACTATAAAACGATAATTAAAGTCAAAGTAATTGGCAGTTGGACTGCCCAGATGAACAATCCTGAATTGCATAAAAGGGAGATTATTGTTTTTACTGGAATCACCTAACTTTTGCTTTCTTAGATCGGAAAGGTAAGTGGAATTTAAACAAACAATATCAGCGGGAAAGTAGGGTTTGACTTCAACAGACTGCAAGTCCCAATGTTGACCATCACCGGCAGGCGTTAAGGCCTGTGCTCAGCCAGGCACATCTCTTACAGGGAGGGCTCTGGGCCTGGGTTGGTGGAGGATTAGTCAAGTCCAAAAATGGATACCCCAACTCCTCCAGATTGAAAATTGATACAAAGGGAGAAAGAAGCATTCAGCCAGTAGGAGATGATTGTTCTTATTGGATGCCCTAACTTTCGAGTTTTGGATTGAAGATTCAAGTTCCAATAAAAAACAGACACAGGCAGAATAAGAAACACTCAGCCTGTTAGAACACAACCTAAAGTGTGAGATCAATGTTTACATCCCAAAGAACAGACTGGCTAACCATGTCCTCATGCAAACAAGTTTTACCAAGTACAATACAAAATACAAATCTTTGAATGTTTAACAGGTATAAACAGCAGGGATAGAATTAGCCTTGGAATACAAATCTTTCTACCTTCAAATTGAAATATGTCTAGTAAAATAACACCAAAATCCTATTGATAGCACGTATGCTAAGCTACTGCTCTCCTTCTAAGAACCATGCTTCTCATTAATTTGAAAATTGCATTACTGAAAAATGCTGATTATTATCAATTAGGTACGTGTCTATAAGGAGGAAAAGGAAAAAACAATTACATAGATACCTGGAAAAAGCATTTACAGGACTATACACAAAAAACTCATCAACCCTCTAAAACCAAGCAGCTATAGCAAAAACAAATTATGAGGTATGATACAACTGCAAATCAACAGTACAATACATGATAGCACACAAATGGCATTTAAAAAGGATTATTGAATCTGATAAAAGATAGTCAAACCAACCGTTTTCAAGAGCTTTTTGCACAGATTGGAGAGAAAGTATAGACTCAACCCACTGATCCTGATCTGCCGAGGGTCGGTGATCAGCCCTTTTTTCTCCCTTATCTGTCCAAGATGCTTCTGCTGCTAATTCATCTTCTGAAACATCTTCAGCATTCTCCTGCCCATAACCAGAATGAGGTTCCCCGCTAAATTGTTGTTCACCTTCATGGGCTTCATCACTGTTTTCTCCATCGTAAATCATTGACCTTCCACTTTGCTTTCCGTTACTGGTCACAGAATAATCACCCTGCATAAAGACAAAGTTGGAGCTTCTTGAGTCAGATTCCATGCTGGAATGAGAGTTTTCCTTCTCGATTTTGACCCTTTCTCCTCTAGGCTTCTTACC
This sequence comes from Salix viminalis, assembly GCA_029228465.1. Lineage (NCBI taxonomy): Eukaryota > Viridiplantae > Streptophyta > Magnoliopsida > Malpighiales > Salicaceae > Salix > Salix viminalis. The sequence continues at coordinate 30,334,777 of CM055441.1, forward strand.
ATTTTCTACCCATTCCTTCCCTTGTTGAACCCTTTGAGCTGAACTACCCACGCCCTTCCCGCTCAAACTTTTCACCCTGTTCCTGTCCCATGAATACCCTGACACTGTAGGCAGGTCATGCCTCACCCTTGGAGCACTAGCTGCTGTTGAGGACTTGCTACTCCGATCCTCACTATTCTCAGAATCCATGCCAGCAGGGAAAGCAGATTCAACCACAAATCTGGATTCCAAACTAGACCCATGGGTCACAAACGCATCACCAAGAGCCACATTTCTAAATAGATTAGCCGATCCAACAGAACCATCACTGTTTTGCAAAACCTCAACCGGGTTTAAATTTATTTGTTTAGCAGGATTCACAGCACCAGAGAATACTCGTTTCAAAACTTTACTGTTATCTGCATCGGCACTAGCATCCTTAACAACATCTCTCCTAATTCGCCTCCATTTCTTCAAGCCAAATCCTTTAGTTGGAGGTGACCCTCCAGCAGGAGAAATGGCAGTTGAAGACGGTGACTTCCCCACTTGCTCAATTCCCACACCTTCCTTAAATTCTCCATCATGAGGCAATGTATTCGTATCATCATTACCATTTGTGCCCATGTCATGAATTATCCCATTTGAACATGATCCGTTAGCATTTATCTTACTGTTATCACCATCACCATCTCCATGATTAGAGGCACAATCAGGGGTTATAGTTGGAATGGTGGTGGTTAATTCATTATCTTCAACAGATTCAAGTGCAGAACTTTCACTCTCCAAATCCATAAATTAGAGGTTTAAAGGGTGGTCTCTCTGGATCAAGATCAAGAACAAAGAACTATCATTCCAGCAGTATCATGTCCAAAATCTGGAAATCGAATAAAATAGATAACACTTTGCATCGAATTAAAATAACCCTTTTGATAACATGATTCAAATTTTCAATCCATGAGCAGATTTAAACGAATCAAGCAAGTCCATAAAAAAAGCATAATTCAAAAGAGAGATATAATTGAAGGGAAAAAAGAGCGAGATAAAATGACATACCTTTTTATATCCATAAAAATAAAAATGGAAGCATTGGAACGAAAATTAAAGAAGAAAGGTGAATGGAATGATGGGAAAAAACAAAAGGAAATAGAAATCCTAAACTGTGCTTGAATTTGCAATTTTGAACAGAGTCAGTGCGTCCTGCCGTCGCTGGAATGAAATATTGTAATTATTTTATTAGCGACAATGCTCCTAGTAGTGGTCTTTCTAAAAAATAAATAATATTAGTTAGAAAAAGAAAGAATGAACGTGGAGAGAGAAGATAGGGCCACATGGAAGAGGTAAGGATGGCCCACGAACTCAACGTGTCCAAGTGGGCATTGCTGGCCATTGGATCACCACCACCATCATCATCTGTGATTCTTTTTTAACACTAACAAAAGTGTCGGTCTAAAACCTTAACTAGAAAAAACTTGTATTTCTTAAACCTGAGTCATAAGAAATAAGGATTACAGATATAAATCTTATTTATATTAGAAGACTGTGGATTGTTTTTAAAAATCCAATATTGATTAAATTGTCTAATTCCTAGAATCAAATTTCTCTTTCTATATGAAGGGCAAGATTCACATCCATCACATCTCCTTTCATATAAATTATATTAGTCGCGTCTATTAATGATGATGTCCACTTGATTTTGCTTACCATTTATTATCTAATATACTAAAAGAGGTCAGAGTCGGTTATTGTAGCATGTGAGTGAAATTACTGTGGATTGTAATAGTATTGCTCAGTTTTCGGTTCGGTTCGGGTTGGGTCGTTGGTTCGATTATTGTACTATATTTATATATTCTTGCACAAGGAATTACAAAGAAAGACATTTAGTCCTTAGGAAAACAGGCGCCTCCTTTACTAAGGAGGGTAGGGGTTCGACCACTCCCAGGCGAGTTTCCCTTTTTTTTCTTTTTTGATTTTTTTTCACTTATGATTTTTTTCTTTTTTTTTATTATCTATTTATTTCGACATCAAATAATTTTTTTTCCTTATAATTTTTTTTTTTTAGTTTTTTTGTTATAGTTATTGATTTTTTTTCTTTCAATGGATGTTTTTTACTATTATTAACACAATAAAAATAATAATTTTAGTTTTTTTTTCTTACTTTCTCTTTTCCTAATGTTTTCAATTTTTTTCATCCGGGTAATTTAATTTTTTGATTTTTTGATTTTTTTTTCACTTATGATTTTTTTCTTTTTATTATTTATTTATTTCGACATCAAATAATTTTTTTTTCTTATATTTTTTTTTTGTTTATTTTTTTTGTTATAGTTATTGATTTTTTTCTTTGAATGGATGTTTTTTACCATTATTAACACAATAAAAATAATAATTTTAGTTTTTTTTCTTACTTTCTCTTTTCCTAATGTTTTCAATTTTTTTCATTGAAAAAAAAAGGGAAACGCGCCTGGGAGGGCAAAAAAATATTTACTCGGCCCGCAACGTAGTGCGGGCAATTAACTAGTTAATATCTATAATATCTTGTATTTTAATATTAACAATAAATAGAAAATACACTAATAATATTTTTTTGATGAAATTAAGTTTATATACAAACATCACATCAACAATCATATGAAATTGAGTAAAAAAATGTGAGGATCTTACTATGTAACTTGTCCGCGAGCTGCGCTAGGCTTTTTATTTATATCGAAACTGATTGATTTTTTGCATGCTATAATTGATTATCTTAATATTTAATTAGTAAAATTATAATAGATAGAATTTGATAAATGTAATATAAAACACAGGGGAAGTGGTTCGTATATTTTTTAATTGTAGATAACTTGGGCAAATTTATCTACCCATTTTGGTTACGTGTTGCCTCGTATTTTCTTACATAATATTATATCTGAAATATTATACATTAAAATATTGTAAATGTTATTTTTTAACTAAAACAACTTAAAATCTAATGATTGTAAATATTGTTTATGTATAATATTTTAGATTTCAAATATTGTAAAAATTGTTTAATAATTATTATTTTAAACACATTTTCCATAATAAAATGAATATATAAAAACCTAATATACAATAATAATAATTATTATTATTATTCTTATTGTAAATATTTTTGCTATAGTAAGATTCAAAAGTTTTGTAAGCTGATTATTTTGCTAAGATATATAGCATTATAAAAAAAATTTCTAAGACCATTAACATTGTATTGCATTTTAAAAAAAATTTGTTTATAGGTACGACGCGAAGTAAAGGGCAATTGACTATATTTTTTCATTGTAGATAATTTGTCCCTAATTTTTCCACTTGTTTCATCCACATGTGACTTCATATATTTTTTGTTTATGTGATATTTGATATGAAATATCATATATAAAAAAAAATCACAAAAGTCAACCTCTAAGAAAAATAACATCAACTGATGAATTATATCGATTATTATTGTCATTATTATTATCATGATTGTTAAATTGTCACAATTATTGTAGCTGTCATTATAAATATTATTATAAATAATTCATATTCTAATTATTATTGTTCATACTATCAATGAAACCACAATTATTGTTAGAAAAAAAAATAAAATTATTTTTTTGTTTATAAGATTTATTCCTCATATTGTTATATTAAAAGTATTTTAGAACACTTATATGAATTTTTTTTCTTAAAAAAAACTAGATCATATATATATATATATATATATATATATATATATATATATATATATATATATATATATAGGCATTAATATTAAATAAATATAAAAATATATAAATTAGTCTCACATTTTTATAAGAAAAAAAACTTACAAATAATCATTATCATTATTTTGAATGTCTTATCTATAATAACTAGAAATTTCAACACCTAAAAATATTAACAAAAAAGCAATTAAAAAACAAAATAAATGAAAAAAAAACATAAATAAATATTATTAGATTTTTAAAAATTATTTGACTTAAAGAATAAAAAAAAAAAAAATAATAATAAATATCAATTTTTAAATGATCACCAACACAGATTAAAATTTAAACATCACATAAAAAAACCTTAATAATAGTAGAAATAATAAAAATTAGAAACAAAAACTAGGAGCATGTACATATAAACATAGACAAAAATAGAAACCATTTAAGAAATATATATAAAAAAAACAAAGGAATTAAAATGAAATCCAAGATTAAAAGTATAAGGGCCAAAATGGAAAACACATATATAATAAATTTCATTTAAAGGACAAAATTGAAACAAATCAAAACTTTGATACCGAAAATAATAAAGAATTTAACACAAAATCGGAATTAAAAGATTATGGACCGAAAATGAAACTACAATATATAATCAATTTGAATTGAAGATTACAATTGAAAACACATCAAAACTCTGATACCGAAAATATTAAGGATTTCAAACCAATCGGGAAATTAAAAGACTAATGACCGAAATGAAACTACAATATATAATCAATTGCAATTGAATGACCAAATTGAAACAAATCAAAACTTATATAAAAGAAATAAGGACCATAAACAACAATAAAAAGATTAGGGACTACAATGAAAAGTCAATAAACAATGGGGGTTGATAGGTTTTTTTGCACGCGGGAGAGAGAAAAGGGGGGGAAACTTTAACCAACCATTGACACGTCTCCGACCATCTTATACCCCTACGACCTGCACCATGAGGAAGATAACATGGTGGAGAATAATTCTAGATTCCGGTAGGGTATTTTTGCACGATTGAAACTGCCGCAAGCGCCATCTGAAAAATGCGTGAACGCGAAAATGGACGGTGTGTTCGGTGACGTGCCAACAGTACCACGTCAAAATATATATTAAAAAAAAGTAAATTACCAGCACGCCCCTGCAACTAACTCTTGGATTTTGTCTTATATGGGGGTACCATTTGAAAAAACATGTGCAGTTACCTTACTGCCCTCGTGGTTTACTGTTCATTTTTGTCTTATTGGGAGGTATTTTTGTATTTAGCCATTTAAAAAAAATATGTGCAATAACCTTAATACCCTCGGCGGTAACTGTGTATTTTTATCTTATTCATGGCTATTATGGTTATTTCGCTGTGAACAGAAAGGCAAAAAATAAAAAATACCCCTTGACCCAAGGCTAAAGACGCTGGTAAACAAAGGGACAAAATAGTAATTTCACTATTTCAATATACAGTGCCTCTGAATCTGGATGAATAGTGCAAAACATTGTTTATTACTATTGAAATCCCTGTCCTCGTTTAACTTATAAGATAATTTGTTAAATTTGTATATCTTATTCAATAACAAACTAAAATGAACTCACACACTTAACACTGCGTGCATAAATATGATTGATATATTTTTTTTTATCGGCTTAAGATTCACAAGTTTAAAACTATCAAAACCGGTATATAAGCTCAACTAGTATACCACTTAGGCATACCAAGTTAATTGATTTCCCATTGATCATCCGTGAAGAGCACTTGAAAGTTTTGTAGGAACCAATCGACCACATGATATGTTTATTTGAACTAGTCGACCGCAAAATATGATGTTAACCTATTTTAGGCTGTGCTGAATTAAATCTTTATATTCTAGTGTATGAGCTTGGTGCTGATTCATCAGTGTCATTGTATTTTTAGCTTGTATTAGTTAAAGAATACAATATTTAAGTATAATTGGTATTTGAGGTGTGGATGTAACTTTGTTGAACATGTTAGAAATCAAAGTTTGCAATCTCTCTTTCCTTGCCTATTTTGTTTACAGCCTCTGCCTTTTAGTAGAGTGTACGTACGTAACCATTGGAACTCAGAAATATATGTGCGTACAAATTTAGACTTTCCTCCTCCTTTCGCAGGATAAATACTTCCTCCTTTTCCCTCTCCAGTTTTTCGCATGAATCTGCCTCTACTTGCCGACTCACTGCTGCTAATTAAAACCCCACTCACTGCTTCCATCGACGACCATGGCTGCGGAGCTGATGATAAAAGAGAAAGCATTGGCACTCTGATATATCGACGCTTGCATTCCATCTCTCCTTGAAGGTGCTCCATCAGCAACTTCTTGCATCCCTACTGGGGTTACGTTGAGACCATAAATAATTTCTGCCAGGTTTTCTTATAATTAATTCCCTTTCATTATTAGCATGCATGGGCCGGGGCAAGATTCTAAATTACAGTGATTTAGCCCCGATCGACTCATCAACTGATCATTGTTTTCCTAAGAACTAATAATATGAACTTTCTGATGGGGCCGGATAGGGAGCATGCATGGCGAGTGATGGCGACCCCATTGTTTTTTTCTTGAGAAACATTGTCACATATATAGAGAGTTCTCCAGTTTTCCGGCCAAAAGGGAACGTCCATGCCCTAACTATCCACCATGCTCTGGCTACTCGTGACTATGAATGGGATAGGCATGCTTGGAGATTCAATCTGCTAATTAGTGCTCTCTTTCTTTCGAAAGAACTTTTCATTATATAAAATTAATTTCAAGATTTTTATTCGAGTTTCCCTTTCAACAAAACATTGTTATTTTCGAGATTGTTTTAATTATCTTCTTTTTTTGCTTCAAATTATTTCCTCGATCTGAAATAGATTTTAATTATTAAAATTCTATTTTACCTTAACTATATATACTCCATATGCCTTAATTTTAGGCCCACTATCCTATTCATTTCTTTTAGTCCCAAATTAATTCCTTTAAGAAACTCATTTGGATGGATAAAATTAATTCACAGGGAGGTTTGGCTACACAAAATTAGATTTTAGAAAAAATAAAGTTCCTTTATTTTAAAATATATAAATAAATAAGTATCAAAAGATCAGTTTTCTCAGTGCTCACCCTACTTATCCATTACAAAAAAAAAGTAATTTCTTGGGAGGATTATTATGTCATCTCCATACACTGCACTTGCTAATTAATTATTAGTGTTAGTGGTGGTGCATGGATTGATAGGGAGAGAACTCGTTGAGAAATGTAGTCCGTGCGTGTGTGTAGAGAGAGAGAGTATGTGTGTATGTGTATGTATGTTTGTATGTATGTATGTATAGACACGCATACATATATACTCTCTGTGTGTGAGATAGTACATAGTACATACTGTCTACACACACAGCATAGATACTGCATGTATTTCTTAAATGAAGTACATGGTAGACAAATCAAGGGCGGCATGCAGCAGGGCACAGAGAGAGGAAGCAGCAAATACATCAATCATATTTTATGGTGTAATAAAGATTAAATCAATAATATAATACATGCATCTATACAAATGAAGATGGTGATGGATATTCAAGAGAAATGGACCCCCGATGGTGAATGCTAAAGCAAATGAAGAGATAACTAAGGAGGAAATGGAAGAAGCAAAGGGTGCTCATAATAATGGCAGCTAGCTGGTAGAGGACCGCAAGTCAAAAGAAACAATATCATCAGCTTAGATCGAATGACACATCTCGCTATGATTGTAACAGCCACCTTTTGCTGCTCAACACACTAATTAAGTTTAAAAAGAGAGGTTGAATTCAGCCATCCATGCCTATCAGAGGACAGCTTCGGCTAAAGCAAGCCTGTACGTGGGTTTTGTAAAGCAGGAATATATATATATAATAATGACTGCTAGAAAAGAAGGCTTTATGGTAGGGAAAGAGATGATCTTTAGGGTTCGGGATGGGCCAAGGAGTCGAGTTGACACACGCAATCTTAGCAAGCGCAGCCTTGTTGGTTGATTAATTTGATCCTGTTAACCTGTTAGTTTATCTACTTGTATTTGAATATTCGCTAAGCCATATATATCCATACATAGTTCAGGTTGATTAAAACAAAGTTGCAGGAAACTCTGCAAGTTCAAATATGGCGATCAGAGATGAAGTAGAGTTTGAACAACCTCTACCAATCTCGTATGCTGCTGATGCTTAGGTTTTGTGCCCGGATGTACATTCTGCGTAACATGTAGTAAGAAGTGGCCCCTTGCCTATGGAGACCTATGCAAGTGGAGATACAAGTAGTTGGACTGGTCTTGGCTCCAATTTCCAGTGCACAATGGTTTCAAATTTGTGTCAGATAAGTACATATGCAGACAGGGAAAGCATCGATTAGTTTATTTGAAAAGCATTGCTAAAAAACACCCCCACTACGAACAAGGTCTGAGTCGTGGTTGCCCTCCTCCCGATGCCCTTTCTCTGAGTAAATTTCTGACCCCTTGTTTTGGCTTCCGTGACAGTTTTAGAGAGAGGAGAGCCCCATGTTTTATATTATGATTTATGAATTGAGAGATTAATTAGAGCGTCCAGCAAATCAAACAAAAGGATACGTAGGGTAAGCCCTAGGCGAGTTATTAAATAATGCTGTACAGTGCTGCGCCATTAGGGCTCTCCAGATTTCTTTTTAAGCACTAGTTTAATATTTTAATGTTCAAAAACCTCGCAGATCCAGCACCTACACTAGATTCCCTCGTCTTCTACACGGCTTGCTGTGAGAGAGAGAGAGAGAGAGAGCATTTTTGAAGGGTTGCAGCGAAGGAGGGCCTCTCTTTTCTTCTGTGTCTCCACGTACTTGCACCAAAAGGTTAAGGTAATTTCATTTTGCTCTTTGTGTTGTGCTTTGTTTGCATCATAACTGGCTTCTCATGGTCTAAAGAGCTTTTGCTTTTACTCGGTTTAATCAATGACACGATTCGAATCCCCTTTCTGGAAGCTGCTTTTGTGTTTTACTAGTCTGATGTATGAAATCATCTCCTACTGTTTCAGAACAAAGCTCGAGTGTTCCGCATCTTCAAGTGTTCATATGTGAGCTTGAATGGGGTATTCTCTTGGTGGGTACATGTTAAAGCTCAACAGTGTATTGGTCAACATATGCTCCGAGAGGCCAACAGAAGAAAATAGGTGTGCAGTCTGACTGACAGAGGCCCACAATGAGTGGTGATATGTACGCACACCACATGCAAATTTCTCCTTTGTGAGCCTTACTGTTGCATTCATCTTCTGGCAATAGTTATCGGTCAGAACTGCCCATTTCAACATCACTGTCAGCTTAAATTAATGGGAGCAGAGAATCAAATCCAATGAAGAAAGGAAGAGCTCATCTTCTTTTCTTGACTGCTACATATTTATATTTAGCCAAATAGGGTTCCTGTAAGGGCATGTGATGCAAATAATGAAGGGCCTTTATCACCTCCCAGTCTGTGACATTACTCCAAGTACAGCTACATAGAGGTACTAAAGCGGTAAGATTTTGCAGAGAAGAATATTGCCTTCTAAGCATAGCTTTCTAAGAAAAAGTTGCATTCATGGCCATGGATGGAGAAGGGTCGCGTGCTGGTAAACTTCCTCAAGAACCTCCTAGCGGCCTCACCATCAAGATTTCTACTTCTGGCAGCAAAACTGGTAAAAACATCTCAGCTCCCCTAGGCTGTTCGAATTCAGATTCAAATTCTCCAAACTTGAAAAACTCAATTGAATCATCCCCATATAACTCCCCACTAGTGTCACCACCTTCATCAGCCTTTGTTTCAGCCTTACAGTCACCGTACATATCACCAAGGGCTATAACCCCCAAACCCCTAGAGAACCCGACCCCACCTGAGAACCCAACACCAGTCTCCCACTCCTCGCCACCATTCTCATCATACCGTGGTTCACAATCAGATGACATACCAAGCAGCTCTTACACTCCCCCATCAGACCAATATGAATACTCTGATGACCCCACAGAGGCCAAGCTCAAGTATGTTACTTGTGTTCCAGTCCCAGATCCTGCTCCTCCTAGAATCTCCTTCTCTTTTCCAGTCCCACGCATTTCCTTCAAAGGGCCTGTTTCTCCAGCTTCCAATGCCAGACTCAGGAGCTGTGATGTTTACATTGGCTACCACGGTCAGAATCCTAATCTTATGCGCTTCTGTAAGTGGCTTAAATCAGAGCTAGAGCTTCAGGGAATTGTTTGCTTTGTTGCGGATAGAGCCAAGTACTCGAATACTCAGAGCCATGAGATTGCTGACAGAGTTATCTGTTCTGTGACTTATGGAATTGTGGTCGTGACTAGCTCTAGCATCCTCAATCATCCCAGCTTGGAGGAGATTAGATTCTTCGCTCAGAAAAAGAACCTGACTCCAATTTTCTTCAACACGGGCCTTGCTGAGATCACTGGTCTTATCAACTGCAATTCAATTGATAAAGAGTGCAGAGAAGTGATTGACGGGCTAGTGAAGTTTAATGAGTTGAAGCTGGAGGTCAACGAGGGTAACTGGAGGAGTTGTGTAGCTAAAGCTGCTGGGATATTAAGAGCAAAGCTCGGGCGAAAGAGTGTGGCCGAGAAAGCTGCAGAAGGATTTGAGGAGATTCCATTTCCAAGGAACAAGTGTTTTGTAGGACGAGAGAAGGAGATTATGGAGATTGAGACTGCATTATTTGGATGCACTGATAATTCTGAACATGATTATGCTATGTCGATCATTAGAGGAGAAACCAGTGGGCAATCTGAGGGCCTAGCAGATGAAGAAAGTGAGACTTTTAGCAGCCGGGGAGGGAGATTTATTAGCTTGGAATTGGGAGGGAAGTGCAAAGAACCGACATTGGAGGCTTGGGTGGAGCCAATTACGGGAAGGAATTCATTGAAAAGATCAAAGTACAAGAAATCGAAAAGTGGGAATTACAAGACCCTGGATAGCAGTGTGTTTTGTATAAATGGCGTTGCTGGCATTGGAAAGACAGAGCTTGCACTTGAATTTGCTTATAGATATTCTCAGAGGTATAAAATGGTCTTATGGGTTGGCGGGGAAGCTAGATATTTCAGGCAGAACTTATTGAATCTATCACAGAATCTGGGGTTGGATGTGAGTGCTGATGCCGAGAAGGACAGAGGAAGGATTCGAAGCTTCAAAGAGCAAGAAAATGAAGCATTTGAGAGAATCAAAAGGGAATTGTTTCGAGACATGCCATATCTGCTCATTATTGACAACCTTGAGACAGAAAGAGAATGGTGGGAAGGGAAGGATCTGCATGATTTGATTCCAAGGAACACTGGAGGGACACATGTGATCATCACAACAAGACTATCCAAGACGATGAACTTTGACATAATGCAGCTGCCACCACTGGAATTGACTGATGCAATGGTCTTAATGAGAGGGAAAAGGAAAAGAGATTATCCAACTGAGGAGCTTCAATTTCTTCACAGGTTTGACGAGGAACTGGGAAGGTTGAGCTTTGGCTTGTGGTTGGTTGGATCACTTCTTTCTGAGCTTGCAATTTCTCCATGTGCCCTTTTCGAAGCTGTGAACCAGATTCCGGTGGCAGATGATTCTGCTTACTCCTTTATGAGCATGAGTGATGAGCAGTACTGTAAGAGCAATCCTTTCCTCATGAAACTTCTCCATTTCAGTTTCATTATCTTACAGCAAACCAATGGAAGAAAGAACCTTCTGGCCTCGAGAATGCTTCTTGTTGGTGCTTGGTTCGCCCCAGCTCCAATTTCCGCAGCTTTGCTGGCCACTGCTGCTAAGAAAATGCCCGCAATTGGAAATGGATTCAGAAAATGGACCAAATGCGTGAGCCTCGCATTTTCTTGCTGCTCTGGGTGTGGATTAGCACCTCAAAGCGAAGAAGATTCAGCCACTCTTCTTGTTAAACTAGGCTTGGCACGGAGAGCCAACAGACAGCCAGGTTGTTGGATTCAATTCCACCCGATAACTCAAGTTTTTGCAAGAAGAAAAGAAGGATTATCCGCAGCCAAGGCTACAGTCCAGGGAGTGAGGAAAGTTGGCAATCCATCCATCAACACAAATCATCTGTGGGCATCTGCATTCCTTGTCTTTGGATTCAAATCCGAGCCTCCGCTTGTTCAACTGAAGGCTATTGATATGGTTTTGTACATAAAGAAGACAGCTGTGCCGCTAGCAATTAGAGCCTTCACAACGTTCTCGATGTGTAATTCAGCATTGGAGCTTCTAAAGGTGTGCACTAACGTGCTTGAAGAGGTAGAGAAGTCATTTGTATCTCAAATACAGGACTGGTGTCATGGCTCACTTTGCTGGAAAAGGAACATCCATGGACATCAAAGGGTAGATGAATACTTTGTGGCAAGATGTGACATTGTTGAAGGCTTGCTTACTTGAGACTAGAGCGAAGTTGCTGCTTAGAGGTGGTCATTTTGATGGTGGTGAAGAGCTGTGCAGGACTTGTATAAGCATCCGGACAGTGATGCTTGGTCACGATCATGCTCAAACATTGGCTGCCCAAGAAACACTAGCAAAGTTGGTTAGAATGAGAAGCAAAGTATGATCCTAGTAATCTCTATCAAAGAAAGAATGGATTATCAGATGCCATGGAGAGCTCAGTTTTGTTCACATTGTAATCATGTTCTTAGCTAGAAACATAACCATTAAGTTGGTCATAATGTAGTCTTCTCCACTGCACATTATAACATTTACTTCGAGTTGATGAAACCTTAATTTGTTTGTCACTTTCTGTATATTTTGCATGAAAATATGTTCAATTAGGATTTTGTTTTTTTTATTATTATTCCTTGGAAGTGTGGATTAGAGATTAGAAATTGAAACAAGAACACTTCTTGGATGTAACCCATGAAAGCAAAGGGATTGAAAAGGACAGGTGAAAACAACAAACAAGAGAGGTGGTTGAGAATAGTTAAGGTTTTTGTCTAAATCTGAATTATCATAGTTCTAAATGACAGCTCTGGTAGATAACTTGATAACGACACACAGATTAAGAAATTAAGGCACTGAAGTTGTTTCTTGAGACCATAGGTATCTGCAATTCTCATTTGTTTCAGATAAATGGCTAAAATAAGTTCATCTTGATCTTTCAAAAAGAACAAAAAGGTAATTTCCATACCACAACTTAAAAAAGAATGTTTGCAGAAAGATTCACCATCATGAGGAGAACCCTTAAGCTTAGCCTGGAAGTTGACATGATGAACAAGGTCCCTGCCAAAAAGCATTTGTGCAGACACCACTTCCACAGTCTCAAGATCAGCACCTTGATTAACATTACACTCATAAGGAAATTAATCCAAAGAATGAAAAGTATGTAAATGTATTTACTTAATCCTGAGGATGGAAATCAAAACGTCAATAAAAATGAAATTAACAAGCAATTACTAGTACGTACTACGTGCTTTTCAATGTAGAATTCAACAGCCTTCTTAACATTACTACGGGAGGAAGGTATGTTTCTAGATACAGTCCTAAAAAATCTCCCACATTTGTCCAAACTCTGCCAGGGGGTCATATTTTTGTCATCTGACCACTCACTTCGCGAGCAAAGAGACCTCAACCCTTTGTAATCATCATCCTCACAGTACTTCTCCTCCTTCTCATCTCGATTTTCAACCTCATTCCACTTTTCCAGCACAAAAACATGCTTTCATCTTCCATCTCTCTTTTTCGAGCCCATTTTCCAATCTGCCTTCCTGAAACTTGAAACGCTACTCCCAAAGGGATCTAAATCGGGATTTCACCGTTTCCTTAATTGTTATTTATTATTTAAGTCCATGGCCTGGCCTGGCCGTTTTATTTATTCCTCTTCATAGTAACGTGTACAACTACTAGTTATCAAAACGAAGATTATCTTTTGTAAGTTTACATTTCTTTGGAGTCCTTCGATTAAGCATTTGCCAGCTCTGAGGAACCCGACCCGACCAAAGAAAGAGCCTTTAGGAACTTTCATCATGTTCCTATGACGCAATGCATGACTGCTCTCATTCTGAGTATTGCCAGAAGTCGCTGCAGAAATTTTCGAGTTATTTTGAGCACATGGCCGGTACTTGTACTAGCCTAATAATTGGCATGCCTGCATTATACATCATCATCATCTTTATTGACCACCATTAAATGATCTTGCCCATCAGCCCAAGTACAGGATTCAAAGCTGATGGATTAGCAGAATCAGTATCTCCACACGCTAAAAACCTCTCAAGTATCTGGAGAACCACCTTTTCAGATCCAGAAGCTGGGCGATAGTTCACTGGAACTATTTAAGCCCTCACATCCAAATTAACGAAGTTGATCGTTGTTTAGAATTGCAACTTATTTGATCTTCCACAGCAAGTACAGCCATTGACGCCATTTCCTTGTTCAAATATCTTCCCTTCTCGATCCAATATCCTCCCTCAACTTTTAATTAGTGGTGGATCATTAAACTGAGATTAAATCCTAAGGCTGGTACCATTTGCATCAATATAAAGAGGATCTGCTTCACCAGCATCCTCAGGATGAATTGGTGACACCCTTTGCATTTTTCCTTCATTGAAAGCATTCTCTGATCAATATCCTGAGCAGGCAAGCTTGAAACAGAGACCCAGTTTGTACCTTTCCTCAATCAAGCGCTTCTGACATGCAATGAGGTGCTGCAGCACAAATATTCACCGCCAACTTTGTCATTCTTGGCTTAATTCTATATCTTGTTACCAGAACCTGCTGTCCACTTAAATATTGCATTCGATTCCATCCAATAACTCTTGTTTTGCAAGGTGAAAGAGAACTGGTAACCCTTTGATCAATTCACCCATGGTCATAGGCATTTTGTCTTCAGATTCAAATACAAACCCAGATTTCCCACTTAACTTATTATGGTTTGTACACAAACAATACAGGAGTTGTGCCACGGTTCACTTAGTTGGAAAAAAGAAAATGATGGGCTACTCACCAGGCAAGATGTGACATTGTTGAAGGCTAATTTACTTGAGATTAGAGCAAATTTGCTACTTTCAGGTGATCATTTTGATAGTTGTGAAGAGTTATGCGGGGCTTGTGTAACTAGCTGAAAAGGCTAAATCGAATGAGAAGCAAAGTGCGATGCTGGTAATGTCCATCAATGAAAGAACCAAACATCGTACCATGGAGAGCTCAGTTTTGCTTACATGGTAATAACCTATGTTTAGTTAGAAATATAAGCATGAAAATAAATATAATTTATAGTAGTTCTCACTTTACATCATAACATCAACTCCAAGTTGAAGAACCCTTGGTCAGTTTTTGTATATACAAGATGTTCAATCGAATGAAAAGAACAGGAGATAAAACAACAAAGTGGTAGTTGAGAATAGTTAAGTTACTTGTCTGAATCTGCATGATCAAAATTTAAAAGGTCCCCGTGTAGTAGATAGAAGGTGTCTGGTCTAGACTCTACAACGACAGTTTCATAACCCCCTCATCATCATCCATCTATTACCTTCTCCTACCTAAGTAGTAGATAACTTGATAAATAAATAGATTAAGGAGCTAAGGTACAGTAAAACACAAATACTATCATAAACAACAAGACATTGAAAACAATGGAGAATCCCTCTTGTCCATGTCCAGAAACATACTTACATAAAAAATGGTATCACAAGACAGGAAGGCAGTAATTGTTGAGATTCACACTAAACTACATTGTTGACTTTAAGTCATAAGTAATTTTTTCCAGTCTCATTTTGTCTCAAGAACCGAAAAGAGACAAACTTTCAAATTCCAAAAAAAACAGAACAAAACCAAATCACACAAAACTCTTCACAAGAATCATTATAATGTAAAATAATAAAGCAATCAATGAAACTATGTAAAGTCAGTTCCTTTCAAGGACTCCAATTTTACTTGATAAATTGACCACCACCATCACCAGATGCTGATAAAGCTCCATATGAACCGGACACATAGCCTGACCCGACCAAAGCTGCTTCCTCGTTGGCAACCAACAACCCGTCTGAGTTCCTCAAAAAAGCATGGGCCGCACATACCAGAAACCCAATTAGAACACCCCAAACCAAATTCCAGTCTGACTCGCTTAGCCAAACACCCAAAACAGAAACCAAAATCAAACCAATTAAAACCAGGCGATCACTCACATCGTAGCCCCATAACACCAATGGGTCTTCTCTAAAGAAGTAGAGGAGAAGCCAGAGAGACAGCACAGAAGCAAATATTAGGAGGGAAACTGGAGACCCGATTAGAGATAAAGCTCCACAAGCAGAGATGATTATTAAGTAATTGACTCTGAAATAGTGGAAATTGGCCCGGAGTTGGGTCAAGGCAGTGGCGAATGAGTCAGGTCGGGTGAAGGATCCGGAAGTGAAGAGCTCGGGCCAGGGGCGGAGTATGGAGAAGGAGGAGGTGAAGTTTTGGAGTGACCGAGAAATGACGTCCCCGGCGGAGATGGGGATGGTTGTATAGGTGGTGGTGGTGGTGGTTGAGGGTGGTGGTGGATGTGACATGGTGTTTAGGATGTTTTTCAGTTGACCCAACAACCCTTCAAATCCAAATTCTGTATGTGCTTGGATTGGTAGGTAAGAAATTGTTGACTTTTATGTATTTGCTTGTTTAGTCAAGTGAATCATCCCTAGATAATCTCAATCTGACTAATTGAGTCCTATATTATCAATTTGATTCATTGAGTCCTATTTAATTAAAGTAATAATCATGATTATGTGATGGAATATGGAGATGATGCAGTAGTAGACTAGAAGTGCTTTTAATACGTTTTCAAAATAAATAAATAAATAAATAATGTTTTTTTCATTTCATATTGTTTTTTTTTTGTAATTGACAAATTGTGGCATTTTAGTCTTTTAATTGAAATATAATAATACTTTAAATAAATAAAAAATATTGACGTGTGTGGTGTCTCCTAATGACTAAATATCAAGGAAGGTGTTTGAGGCGTCTGGTTGTCCTCTTCATGTTGATACGACACATTTAATTGTGACATGTATAATAGAGCTCAAACAAAAAAAAAATTCTTTTCACGTTCTTTTCTATTCTTATTTGAAAAAAATCCATGTATGTGCTCTTGTAAGGTTAACTTATTCTAGAAGATAGATGAGTTTTTCACGACTCGTGTATTGTTATAAAAATATACTCCCAACTAAATATTTAAGATAAATCTAATAATGTTTTGGGCTAATTATTGATTTTTAAATATCAACATACTTATAGGTCTAGTATTTATATAAAACTATTTCTTGTTAACTCTAATGAATTAAAAAAAAATGATTATTGAAATATTGGTAATAATCCTAAAATGTATACAAAAACTATTTTTTGGGGTTTAACAAAACGAAAACAAACGCACCATATTTTTATTTTTTCCAGCAAAAATATGAATTTATTTTTTGATATATTTGATCATATGCAACATGAAAAAACACATTTTTATAGAAATATATTTTTTTTAATATTTTTTAAATCCTATTTGGCAAAACTAGATTTTTATTCAAAATGAAACTGTTGAAACAAGCTTAAGGAGGCATTTTCCAAACACACCCATAAATCAAGAAATGCTTAACAAAAAAAAAAGAGGAAATAAATAGGTCTTCAATATGAGGTTAAATTTTGATCGGAGCAGGTTGACTCAATCAAGTTGACCCCATCGAGTTAACCTGAGAAGAAAGTCAGCATAGATTAAACTTTAAAAAAACTTAAAAAAAATAATCAAACAAAATAGATCAAACACATGAACAATGAAGAACACAAAGAAAATTCATCAACGAACCTAGTAACATGAATGTCAAGTCAGACCAGTTGTCAGGCAACAAAAGACATGGTTATGTTCACAATCAAGAATCAAAGGTCTATATTGGCTTCAATTATTACTCAAACATCATGATTTAGTATAAACTAGTTAATTGCCCGCACTACGTTGCGGGCCAAGTAAATATTTTTTATAATTGTTAGGATTAAAATAGTTAATAGATTTTGTTAGTTAAAAAATAAAATATAACATTTATATATGTCAGGTTTGATATAATAAAACACATCAACACATCCTATTATAACAACAATAACATTGAAGGCTTAACATCTAAAAATATCATTACTATTATTTCTAAAACAATAAAAATTATTAAATTATTCCGAGGAAAAAAAAACTTAAAAACATTAATAAAAGAAGAAGCAAGGAAAAAAACTAAAATTATTATTATAATAATTATTATTGTTATTGCGTGAATAATGGGAAAATAAATTCAATAAAAGAATAAAAAAAGCCCAAAAAAATTAACAAAAGAGCAAACAAAATAAAAATGAATAAAAAAAAATTATTAGCTAAAAAAATCATTTGACGTGAAAAAAAAACTAATAAAAACCAAAAGAAAAAAACAAAGAAAAACAATAAGAAATATCAATTTTCAAATGATCATAAACACAAACTAAAATTTAAGAACAAATTTTTTGAAAAAAATGTCATATCAACAAAAGAGAATAATAAAAATTAAAAACTAAAACTAAAGACACACATATATAAACATAGACAAAAATAGGAACTATAAAAATTAAAGGAATTAAAATCAAAACTCAAAAGTATAAGGGCCGAAAACAAAACCAAATACATTATCAATTTCAATCAAATGAAAAAAATTGAATAAAGTATAACATCTACACATGCAAGATAATGAAACACATCAACACACCCTATTATAATAACAGGAACATCGAAGTCTTAACATCTAAAAATATCATTACTATTACTGCTAAAACAATAAAAATTATTAAATTATCCCAACAAAAAAAATCGAAAACTTTAAAAAAAGAGGAAGCAAGAAAAAAAAACTAAAATTATTATTCTTATTGCATTAATAATGGGAAAAAAATTCAATCAAAGAAAAAAAAAGGTCAGTAACTTTAACAAAAAAAAACAAACAAAAAAATGAAAAAAAAATATAAGAAAAAAAATAATCTGAAGTCAAAATAAATAAATAAAAACAATAAAGATCAATCAAAAGAAAGAAAAATGAAAAACAAAATGCATAAATGAAAAAAAAATAAAAAAAGCAAACAAAATATGAAAATAAAATAAAATTATAAGCAAAAACAATACATAGTAGGCGCACTGGAAGGGGTCGAACCCCTCCCTATCTGCTTAGAAAACAGATTCCTTTCCACTGAGCTACAGGCATTTCATCTATGTGTACTCCGAAAACTTAAATCAATATCAGAAAATAGACGAACCAACACCACATAAGGCAAGTACGAAAGACTTACACGCATGTGTTCGTGCTCTGTCGGTTCTAAGCTAACTTAAATCTCTCAAGGACCATCCACAAAAACATGTTTTCATTTTCATTTCAAAAACTTTAATCTGAACTCTCTAACCCAACTTCACCTCCTCCAGCTACTCCGAATCTGGCTCCACCTCCTTGTACTAGGCTCCACATCCAGTGACACCTCTAATAATAGCTCCAAATCAGGCTCCAGTTTCTGCCCGACCCCAAATCCAGCTTCAGTTCATGATTTCACTCCATCTCCGACCTTGACGGCCTCTACTATTACCCTTATGTCTCGCGTTTATGAAAATATCTCCTTCTCAAAGAAAGTAGTGGAAAAAGGTGAAACCCTTTACAGGCTTGCATTTTGTTCACTCTTTCTCGAAGAAAGTAGAGAAAAAGGTGAAACCTTTTACGGGCTTGCATTTTGTTCAAAGTCTAGGTTTTGATTATTTATTTTTTAGGACTATTTGAATGGGTTTCTGATTGAGATTTTATTTTGCATGGAATACAAAGTTTGTATCTTGAAGCTTTCCCCCCCAACCCCCATTTTTCTTACGAAACAAACAGAAAAAGAAATTAAGTTGAATAAGCTTTAAAAAATCACAAAACCGGGACCAAACCGCCGAACCAAACCGAACCGAGTTAAAAAATGAACTAACCCAAAATCACTATTACAATCCACAGTGAATGTTTGATCTTTTTTAGTATATGTTATAATGAGTTTCAATTCTAAACTTAAAATCTAAGATAAAAATCCTCAAAATATATTGTTAATGCATAATGACCTAAATTATTTACTAATAATGAATTACAAACATGAAGGAACCAAAAATGAATCAAAATTAGGACTAAAACTAGCACTCAAGACAAATGTTATTCAGATAAACACTAAGAACAAAAACCCAAATTTGCCAAGAAAACACCAACAAGGTTAAGACCCCAGAAAACATATTTGAAAAAAAAATGGACTAAACAAAAACAAAAAAAATCAAAATTATTTTTCAAACTATATCACCAAATAAAAACAAAAAGAATGCTTAAATAATACAAGCTCTAAAATCTACATTTTGACATTTTATAACGCTAAAACATAGCTTAAGGACTTGGAAACATGCATCAATTAAACATATAAAAACATTAACAATAAATTGTCATATTTAGCAATTTCTAAGCCAAGTAATTATAGCATACAAAAAAATATTTAAACATGTTAACACATTGCATTTAAATGAGAAAAAGAATAAATATGGAAGGCCCCATGGACTTCACCCTTAAAGTTTGTAAGAGTATACCTTATCAGCTTGTAACCTTCAAGCAATAATTGTTAACACACTCCAATGCTCTCTTTTTTCTCTCCAAACACAAACTAGAGTTTCTTCCATTTATTTCTTTCCCTCCTTTCCTTCCTAATTACTTCTCCTTTTTATAGGTTAAACTAGAGAGTTTAGATTAGGGTTCTGACATACCAAAACCTGATTGGTTTTACTGGTTTTTAAATCTAAGTGGTTTTATCACAAACTAAAGGTCAATAGGATGTGTTTTTAACCTTTCATGGCTTGTGTAAGTGAGTGTCTTAGTCAAGATTAACTAGTCACTTTCATGACTTTATCGAAGTAACTCTTATGTCAGCGTTATCTGAGATCATTTGAACTTGATAGAGAGGGTGTATACCTTTCTATTGGATCCGCTCTTGCATAATGTAAGGGTATGTGACTCTATATTTATTTGCTTAAAAGTGTCAACCTAATCAACACAACACTTGACACATGCAGTATCGGAGACAAGATGTTGTGATGATCAATGAAGAACATGAAACATAAATGTTTGGTTCCAAGATAATAGGGTTGTAAAAGGGCTGCTTCTTAGTTGAACAATAGTGGTTATAACGTTAAAGGTGGTCAAAAACATGGCATCCGATCGTTTGCCTATTTGATGAGCCAAAGAAAATGCATATTGTTGTTGAACAACCTTGTTTTGGATAATCCCTAACACTTATGGCTTTTTATTTAAGATTTGGCAATCTTTAATTTAGCCTTTGTTCTTACATTTTCATATTATGTTACCCGTAATCACTTATAAACTTTTAATTGCATTCAATTTCACCCCTTTCGAATTCAACTTCCATCCCTAGATTTAAGTATCTTTTTCAATTCATTCGTTGGCTTTTGATTTGTTTAATTGAAACCTTGATTGGTCAATAAACTCTTAATGCTCTTAAATTTGGTCCTTAATTCCACTGATTCTAGTCCTCAAAATCACGCGTCTTTTTTGAGTTAGTTTTTGGTCTGCAATTGGTTCAATTAAGTCATTACTTCATCTTCAAAATTTAATTTTCATGCAATTAAACTTCTCATTTCACTAACTTAGCGTTCCCAAGTCTAACTTTAAACCCAACTTTGATTTCTTTCAATTAACACTCAAATTGTCTCTAAGACCCAATTGTTTTGGCAAAGTCCTCAATAATAAGTTGGTGTTTTATTTTATGATTGTATATTTTTATTACCATTTAGTTAAATTGAAAATATGTTTAGAGAAAAACAAATTATAACCCTATTGAGTCCATAATATGGTTCATGGATTTGACGTGTTATATCTAGTTTATAGGTTTGATGAGTTGACCCAATGAATAAATATTGTTTTTTTTACTTGTTCCTTTAGTTGTTGTTTTTTAAATTATCCTTGAATATTAGATTGATTAAGAAGTAAACTGCATGTTTTATTTTTGTTTGTTTTCTATAAGATTATCATTTTCTCAAATAACTTTTTTATTTTTAGGTGGATGCTAAATGTTGTCACCCTATATTTTTATCATATAATTAAAGAGAATATTAAAAAATCTTATTAAACTCAATGTAGTCCGCAGCATAAGTTCCTTGAAATGGATTCAATCTAGCACTTAAAAAAAAAACAATTATCATCATTTAAAATAAAAGTCATGTTTATACATATTTCATGAACTCATGAAATTAGAGCTAGATCCTACTTGGTTTAATTGGGAAGTAGAACCCAGGAAATAAATTACAAGGTTTGAAATTATTCACACTTGTTGATCCTACTAGGTTTAGCCTACAAGATATTAGACTCTAGAGAGAGAGAGAGACTCACTCAAAAGATTTGAAAGGGCAGGGGAATGGTAGAAGAGATGAAGAAAAAGACAAATGATGGCCCACACGTAATTAAGAGCACAGATATTGGACCCTTTCTTCCACACTTGTCTTTCTGCCCACCTTTGCAGTAAAATAATGAAGTAGCTAGCTGCTCTTGTGAGTTGTGGCACCTAAAAAGCTTCAAACAAACTACACAGAACTCAATCTCTCCTCTCCTCCAATCCATGGAAAGGGCCCCCCTATATGCCAGGCCATCATGCACCATACATCATCTCTTACTTCTCCTATACTATACTATACTATACTCTCTCTCCCCCCATGATCATACACACTGCATAAACCCCATGCAAGCTCAACACATCTAGCTAGCAGGAGAATAAAGGGGGTCTGCATTGGACATGCATCATTCTCATTGTTTGTACACGCCCTATCATGAAAATGACTTCCAAGTACACAAATTTATCCATCCATCATACTTGTATATGCCAGGAAACCAAGAATTAGCAAACACAGTCATGTGCTTGTACATAGATCGTGGAGCAATGAATTATTTTGTCTGAAATAAAATATTTATAAAATCTTTCACTCGTATCCTCAGCAATGCTTTTATTCAAACGCATGCCCGTTGCCTTGCATGTTCATGTGTAGTCAAATGTAAGTGCAAGTAGTTCAAATGTAAGTGCAAGAAGTATAAACTCGCGTGCATAAAACCAGAAACTATGACAAAATGCAGCTCGAATGATTGTATAAACAGGAAATAAACATCATGAGAGAGAGAGAGAGAGAGAGAGAGTTAAAACGAGATGGAAATTTCTCTTAGGAACACTTGACTCCGTTGTCTTTCAGCCATGTTCCAGGTCGACTATTATTCAAGGATTTGCTTATACATTGTCCAGTTTTTGAAAGCTTTGAGATTTGTTTGACAAGCAGAAAAGTGCCAAAGACTCAACATCAGTAAATTGGAAATAAATACAAACTTCGTCTGAGATCCCAACTGCAAAACTCATGCAGGTTTGTCTTTGATTAGACCACCACTATTTCTTCTATAAATTCATTTCCGAGCCCAAAAGTTTCAGGCAACGGTACCTATAGGAGAAAATCGAGTTCAGTGCCTCGATGTAAACCTGCTGAAGCATAACTGCGCAGAAATGATCATGCAAGCTAACCGCGGTGACTATGAAAAGCTTCGAGAGTAATACAGCGATCTTGGATGACCAGATGAGTTTGATGCAGCCACGAAAGGATTCTGTTGCAACACGCTGGGACCTTCCGATGGACAACCCCACCTAACAGGACTCGTATTAACTAGCCTAGTGGAAGTTGCATGAAAGTTGCCATTGTGCAACAATGGTGTTCCGCCAAGTGGAGGGTGGTCTTGTGACTGATAACAAGTAAAGGGATTCACGTTACTCATGTTGTAAACTGGGATGGTTGGAACAGAGATGCCAGATGGAACTACTTGTCTTTCCCTCCAGCCTTCATTGTATTTTGTAATGTCACTGAGCACAACAGTTTGACTCTCAGGAACATCATCAATGATGATAACTTCTTTGACAGATGAATCTGCACGCTTGCACTGGCGGTCAGGAGTTTCTGTAGCTTTCTGCATTGAACAGGTAGGAAACGCATCTAGTCTTCTTTTTAGCGTGTTCTGAGAACTTGAGAAATTATAATCATGTTTGCACTGCTGAGGCTTCATGGATGTTACAAAACCACCATCATTTTGTTGGTGACAAAACATGCCTGCCGGTACCTGCGATGGTGCTCGGGGTAGCTTAGAATGATCACTGCAGCTTCCAAAACTGTTGGACAACCCAACATTAAAACGTTGAACTGACGTCTGGTATGGATCCCGACTAAAGATGGCAGAACATTGCGGGGTGACGCGATGAAATGAATGACTGTCCTGATTCTGAATATTGCCAGGAGAGACTGCAGAAATTGTTGGAAAGTGAGGAGTGAGATTGATTGTTTGGGCACAAGGTTGGACCTGCCCATTTGATATGGGTACATTATCATCTTTGTTGATCACCATTAAGTTCTTCCCCATTAGTCTGAGTATAGGATTAGAAGCAGATGGACTAGCAGAATCACCATCTGTACGAGCTAAGAATCTCACTGCAGAATTATTGGGAGGGTCCTTCAAAGGAATAGGATCCACGGGGGGCTTGATAAGTGGGAGAACCATCTTTTCAGATCCTGAAGCTGGGTAACTGTTCAGGGGAACTAATTCAGGCCTGACATCCAAATTAATCAGTGTTGGGTTTGAATTGTAACCCATTTGCTTGTTAACAGAAGGAACTGTCATCAATGGTATTTTCCTCCGCCTTAATAGCTGTGATTCTTGGTGATTTAGAGCAACACTCTCAGCAAATCTTTCCTTTCTTTGGCAACAGCATGGCTGATCATTTTTTAAGCCAAAAGATTCCTTCTCAATGGAGAGCCTATCAGGTTTCACATACTCTCCTGGGAAATTAACTCTTTCAACTCCTGTAGCTGGTGCTTGTGCATCAGCATTGTGTGTCAAAGGTTCAATTCCAGCAGACATTAAGCCTGGCCTCTTACTGTCTTGAAAAACATAATGTCCTGCAGATAATGGTGGTTCTGAATAATTGAAACTAGATCTTCCAGCCATGGAGTTAGAGATGGTCGACGCTGCAGATAGAGGGGAATCTGATGAATCTCCATCTACCACATCATGCTGATCTGGAGATGACTGAGCCTGGCTACTAGTCAATGATGAGTTTCCTTGAAAATCTTCAGAGCCCATATCTCTAGGACTTGGCAAAAATGACCCCGGTGGTCCTGGAATAAGAATGGGATCAACCTCAGGAAAAGAGTCTACTTTTGCAGCTTCAGAATCCAATTCCACCACCCTCATATCAGCATTTTGCCCCATCATGCCATTGCCAGCTTCAGCAGCAGAAAACATCCCTTGGTCGTGAACAAAACCTGGTTCAGTTGGACCAGTCAACCCATCGTTTCGCCTTAAAAGTCCTTCGTAATCTTCAATAGACCGAAGACATTTTGATGGGACCTTTGAAGAAATACCTAGCTCATAGAATTCAGTGTCGATGGATTTACTCGTACCAGAGGCACTCGTTCTCCCATCCAAAGTCTTGGAAGATGGTTCAACAACAATGTCATCATGTATTGGAACTTGTGTTCCAGGAGATTCTAGAGGATCAATTTTATGTGAATAATCATCATCATCAACTCTAGCTGAAGAATCCACATTTATCTCCTCATCATGACCATAGTGAGGTGTAGATTTTGAGCTCCTCAAAGAAAAGGCTCCCAGCCTGTCAGAGCTACATGACAATCTTTTTTCTTGCCTAGCTTCCAGGATGTAACCCCCACCAAGAGACACCTCATTAGTTATTTCTTCTCTTTCAAGTACATTTTCCGTGTGATCCTGCATCGAATCATTCTGTTCATCAACCTCAGAATGCCTGCACATTGCCTCTTCATCTATTTCTGTTGTCAAAGGCTCTTCAGACTTGTCAAGGGTTGACCATCTCCTAACTTTGCTGGGCCTGGATTCAGTCACAGAAGATTGGCTGCTGACAGACAGTAAACTTTTCCTAAAGGAGGAGAATCTATTTGCTTTAGATACAACTGTACGAGAACTCCGGGATGATCTTGTGTTAGCAATGGGAGAGGTATCTGAATTATTACTTGTATCAGCATTAGTATAGATGGTCTTCTTGGTTAATGAAGAGACCTTTATCCTGGGAGAGTCTGGAGGTATTAGCAAACAGCTATCACGAATAGAAGTGCCATCTTTGCTCAACTGATTAGCATTTTGCTTCATTGGTGGAAACAACTTATCCACTTTGCCATTAATCCTGTCTCTCACTAGGAGATTCGTTACCATCTTTCTTCCAGGAGAGTGCTCCATACTCTCATTAACTTGTTTTTTATGAAATGTCTTCTCCGTCCTCTCATTGCTTCTATGAGAAGAGATTGGGTTATCACACAAAATGACAGATTTCTGAGCGCGGCTCCTCTCTGAAAGACTACCATTCTCAACCAGCAAATCTTGACCCAAATGCCATTTACATCTCACAGGTTGATGACCCACTTGAGATGGAATCTTCTTTGGAAAACCTCTTCGTTTGGAGCAAATCCATGGTCTTAAAGCCCCGCCATCACTGGGATTGATTTGCTTCAACATGCGTTGTTCTTTCTCACAACTTTTCCCCTCTCCGTTAAATTCTTCTTGACATCCAGAAATCTGTTTAACAGCAATATTGAGAGTCGTATATAACTGATATTATGTTACTGAATTTGCAACAAAAGATGGTGTAAAATTTGTAAATTAAAGTACAGGATAATCACTAGAAATCTACAAAATATGTTTTAGAAGAGCTTGAGGTGGAAAATATAGTGTTTTAGCAATTGTTCTGCACAATAATTCCATACAGCTTACATAAACACTACACAGATGGACACGACACAATACCAGATGAAGCATCGAAGATGCATTTTGCCCCAAAACATAACATGATCAAGCTTCTCGATGACATTAGAAAACAAAACAAAAACTAACTGGTCTATCACATACTAAAATTTCTTGGCGATTATATAATGTTTGGGAAGGGAAATAAGAATGTGTAGTGTGAGCAAGAGACTGTACCTGAGCGCAAGGCGCCTTGTGGAACAAAATCTTTTTGCTCTGAGAAGCAAGTTTTAGATACTTGTGATGCTTTTGTGCTAAGCGTTTTTTCTTTTTCTTTGAAATGTATTTGCTTGCTTTGCCTCCTTTCAACGATCTCATTACTCCAATATCCTCCCTTCTTGCTCCAATATCCTCGCTTGCTTTTGTTACTGGTGGTCTATCATTATACTGAGATAAAATCCTAACTTTGGTACCATCTGCATCAATATAAACTGGACCTACATCACCAGCATCCTCAGGATGAATTGTGGACACCCTTTGCTTTTTGCCTTCATTAGGTGCGTCATTCTTCTGAGTATCTTGAGCAGGCAAGTTTGACATGGTGGCCCAGCTCGTACCATTTCTTCGATCAAGCTCTTCTAACGTGCAATATTGAGCTGTAGCATATATATCCACCATCAACCGTGTCTTTCTCGGCTTAATTCTATACCTTGTTGGCTTAGAATCTGCAGTCCACTTCGGTGTTGGCTCCACAGAAAGGCACTGATCAATGTGAGCATTTAAGGTGGTGTTTGATGAGGATGAGAAAGTTTTGCAAACAGGACAAACTTTTGAAGCCATTGTTTCTGATGTAGTAGTACAATTCGAAGCAATATCTTCGGCTGAGCTACGATCAGAGCTGCCACCAAATTTCACAATCAACCTGCACTTCTTAGCTAACGGCCTAGAGGTGCTTCCAGTCCTGTGCGTCACAGGAGCTTCAACTTCAACAGCGGCTTTGACCAAAGTCTGAGTTTCTAATGGTGATCCAGGTTGCCTGTTATCAGGAACTGAATTTATCTCACTTGTTGTTGTGGATGGGAAATCATTTTCTTCTTCAGATCTACATGAACTAATGTCTACACAGGATTCAGCTAGCTTGTTGTTCAATTGAGTATCATCAAACGAGTCTAGCAGCACACGATTGACCGGCCTAGAAGCCTCCTTGTCAGAATTGCTTCTTTTGCTGATGTTTTCCTTCTCAACTGAACTGGTTTCGCCTATACATCTCTTAAAGAACTGGTTTCTTACAGTGTCAAAAGGCTGAAATTGTGGCAACACGTCCTTCACGCCATGTTTCAAACAAAGTTGCAATTGTTTTTGAGAAAAAGGCCAGCTATTCTTGATATCCTTGCTCCTGGCTTTAAATACATAATCTCTGCAGTGCAAACCACTGTTTCTGTTAGTATTAACGAAGATCAAGCTATCTATAGCAAGCTAGAAAAATCAAATTATATATGTAAGCTATAACGATCTTATTATGTACATAACTGCAACCCTTAATTATATCATATGTTAAAAACAAGGTCGAAAGGGAAAATCAGGTTCATGGAACTGGAAGTGAAACCCAAAACAGTAGGAAAATAGCCAAGCAAAATCCAAGTGAAGGGGGGATTCGAAAATCTAGTGACTGAGAAAAAGTATGCAGGTTGCAGCATGATATGGTTAGAACAAGAACAGATTGTTTGTTCAAAGTGACATGAAATCACAAGCAAGAATAATTAACAAAGATTGGAGGCAGTGAGTATTGACTCAAAAAACCATTAAAATCACAAACACAAGAACCCCAAGAAGAAGCCTTGAATATGATCATTATAATCAAAGCAAGAAAAAGTTTTCAAAGACCAAACAAGAGACAAGATGGGAGGTGTGCCCATGTTGAACTGAGCCATAAGGGGGGCATTTTAACTCTGGATCTGGCCCAACAAAAGATCTCAAAGATCGATTAGCTGGCTTTGATCAGATCACCACCATCAGAAAGACAGAAACGGAAAGAGGAGTGGTCAGCTCAGCAAAGCAAGAGAGCCACGACAAAAATGAATAAATCAGATAAAAAAAAGTAGTATTTATATCCCTGAAAGAAAGGATCAGATAAGAAGAACGAATTGTTTTACCTTATGGAGAAAGTAGGAAGTGAGGGAAGATGATGAAGCGATGGGTTTGTGTTTGGCAGATTTACTACTACTACTACCTCTGACAAATCAGGAGAAGGAAGGTTATTGTTAGTACTGGTGGGAAGCTGAGAAGCCCTCTCATCACTAGTATTCAGTTGGGAAGAAGAACATGAGGGATCAGGTACTGGAGGGTTTTCAATGGATAACATCTGATGCTATTATTCTCTCTTCTTCTTGTGCTGTTTCTGTAACAGTCACAAGCAGCAGCAGCAGCAGCAGCAGCAGCAGCAGCTTCTCCACCACTGTATCCTCCTTGCCTTATCTTTATCTTCTTAGTCTTCAGCATATAGCTACTAACTAGTAGTATATCACTACAGCCCTTCTCTTTTTCTTTCTTTCACTTGTAACTTGGAGTAGCAGTAGAAGTATTGCCTTTCTTTTTCTCTCTCTCTCTCTCTTTCTATTTCAAAAAACCCCACCACCAAAGAACTCTCGCCACATGCGATTGACCTCCACAGCCGCAACAGCAACAGCAAAGACGCAAACCATTATTTGAATCTATATTTGTACACCCGAACAAGAAGAAGATCAAGCAACCCCATTTGAATCTTCATCCATTTAACCTGCCTGCAAAGATCACAGAAAACAAGAGGAAAGAAATCATGAGATCATTAACACTTTTAGCGAAGGCCATGGCCAGAAGTAGAAGATATTAATATCAGTGGAGGATTAGAGGGTAGCTAGCTAAAAATTAAGGAGAGATTCGTCTCTAGAAAACGTTATTTTATGTGGGAATGAGTGAAACCGAAGCATCCTGTAGTGCTTTGATCGATCAAGCAAAGAAAAGCACCAAAATTGAGTTTTCGCAAAACAACAGATACCCACTTCAGCATAGATGATGTTGAAACTCTTCCCAAAACTTTTGATGAGTATGCGTTATTTTATGCGGGGAAAATAAACCCACAAAAACAAAGAAAAGATGAAGTTGAATGTTCAAAGTACAGTATCATCAAATCAAATCAAATCTCATATGATTACGATAATAGATAGATAATCGTCGAGATTAAAAACCTTTTTTAAGAGGTTGTGATTTGCATAAACACAAAACTTTCAAAATCCAAAAGGAGCAAGGAATATTGTAAGAGAAGCAGCTAGCCAGTGAATTGTGAATGAAACAAGATGAAGACCAAAAAGAAACTGATAAACCAAAGAGAAACTACTTTAGATAGATGGATTGAATTATATGGATAGCGGAGCAGCCATCTGAGAGAAATCGAGAGAGAGAGAGAGAGAGAGACAGACACCCCAAGATTTCAGGCATCTCTATATTTACAAAGTGAACAGTGTGAACTGACCAAAAAAATCCAGGAGAAAATCTAATCTAAGAATGGAAAGGCGTGTTATGACCAGAGACCAGACTGAAACTCTTGACTAGTTTCAAAAATCAAGGGAGAGAAAAATGAAAGACAGAGAGAGATCATGAAATCACACGAACCCATAGGAGCTTGAAGGCGAAAACAAGAAAAGGCTTCACTTTGAGACAGCATCAAGCAAAACACTAAATTGAAGAGAAAAAATAATCATTAATAAGTTAAACAAACCTTAAGAAGCTTTGAGATGGTATGGTATTGAAGAGCAGAAAGTGGAAGAAAAAAGAGAAAAATTAGGCTTTTCCAAGTTTCTTTACAATAGAGAAGGGAAAGGAACGAAATAGTACAAGTGCCTCCCAGAGAAGAAGAAGAAGAGAGAGAGAAGGGGGGTATAAATGAGAGAGAAGAGCACCACCCACTCACACATCAAAAGACGCATCACTGCCTCTCTTCTCTGTCAAAAAAACAAAAATTGAAGTCTTTAGAGTACATTTTATTATTATTATCATGAATTTATCTGCAGAATATAAAAAAAACAAGCCAAGTAAATATATTTTATTTGAGATTAAGCTAAACTAATAATTTATTCTAGTTTGACATTAACATATTACAACCATAAAAAACATTACAAAATAATTAATTTAATAATTTAAAACACGTAAATATATAAATTACTACACTCTCATGAATAGAGTTTTGAGCAGGTATAGAGGGAGGCTGTGATTATTATTATTATTGTTGTTATTATTATTATTAAATCGAGGATGGTAATAAGAGTTAAGAGTTTTTGTTATTTTTCAACAAGAAAGAGATAAAAAGGGTGTCCTTCTCCTTCCTTCCTTTGCTAGCTATCATCGTCAATTTTGTCTATGCCTCCCAATAATTACCCCGCTGCAACATTCACCAAAATTCATGTCATTTCTTTATTGCATAATATATATATATATATATAGATATATAGATATATATAAAATGGGGGGTTTGGCCTTTCTTTCCTATTTCCCCAACCTCTCCCATGTTGGCTTGTTTCTTGCCCCATGCTGCACGACAAAACCTCTCTCATCTCTTGATTGTTGACAATTTATCAACCCCCCACTGTTTGATTTCTCCTCTTCAATTAGGAGGGAGGACTTCCTGCTTGTAATACTTGGAATTCACATCTTTATATATATGCTAACTTGTACGGCTGCTGCACTGAGTTTTTTTCTAGGTAGAAAACTGATTGTTTTTATGTGTGCTGTAATTGGTTATTTTAATATTTAATTAGTAAAATTATAATTAATAAAATTTGTTAGAAATAGGGCTTTTTCCCGTCTAAAAGTGATTGATTGTTGTTATTGTTAAAATTATTTTGATAATTATTTAATCAGTAGATTGTATAATTAAAAAATTCTGTTAAAATGAGTCATGTGTTCCGTGTAACATACTGATTGATTGTTGTTTATGTTTTATTTGTTTTATGAATTATTTTATTTGCAAATAGTAAAATTACAATTGTTGAATTTTAGCACAAATGAGTGATTTGTTTTATGCAGCAAACAATTTGATTAGTGGTTTTGTTTTAACTACTTTGATAATAATTTAATTGATAGATAGCAAAACCGTAATTGATCAAATTGACTAAAGATATATCATTTGTTGTCTACAACATACTAATTGTTTGTTTGATATGTTTTAACTATTTGATAAATAATTTATTTAACAGATAAAAAAAATGCAACTGCAAAAATTTATCAAAGATTATTTTTTCTTCATATTATTATATTAAAATTTTTTTAGAGCACTAAGATTAAGTTAATATGAGATTTATAAAAAAAAAGTCAGTTCATTTTTTTATATATATTTTAAGACATTAATATCAAATAAATATCACAATATATAATTAGTCTATCCTATTTTTTAAGGAAAAGTCCAAAAAATAGTTATTATCATTATTCTGTTTTGTCTTATATGGGGTAAATTTATAGTTATCCATTTAAAAAAATATATGCAATAAACTTTATGCCCCCGACGGTAACTATATGTTTTTGTCTTATATGTTAGTATTATGGTTATTTTATTGTGCACAAAAAAACAAATACTCCCGGATCCCAAGGCTCAAAACGCAGTAAATAGAGGGGCAAAATAATAATTTTACAATTCTAATCCACAATGCCTCTGAGTGTAGATAAATAGTGAAAATCATTGTTCATTTACTGTTTCAATCCCCGATCTGTTTTAGCTTTTACTAAAATTGTAATTATTATTATTATAACATGAATAATGAGAAAATAAATTCAATATCAGAATTAAAAAAAGGAAAAAAATGATAAAAAAAAATATTAGCAAAAAAAAAATCATTTCACCTGTAAATAAAATAAAAAAAAACCAAAAAAAGAACAAAGAGAAAATAATAAGAAATATCAATTTTATTATTTCTATTATTGCTAAA
Source organism: Salix viminalis (assembly GCA_029228465.1). Classification (NCBI taxonomy): domain Eukaryota; kingdom Viridiplantae; phylum Streptophyta; class Magnoliopsida; order Malpighiales; family Salicaceae; genus Salix; species Salix viminalis. The sequence continues at coordinate 30,367,192 of CM055441.1, forward strand.
ACAATAAAAATTATTAAATTAGTCCCAAGAAAAAAAACTAAAAACATTAACAAAAAAGAGGAAAGCATGAAAAAAACTAAAATTATTATTATTATTATTATTATTATTATTATTATTATTATTATTATTATTATTATTATTATTATTATTATTATTATGTGAATAATGGGAAAATAAATTCAATAAAAGAATACAAAAACCCAAAAACTTTAGTGAAAGAGCAAACAAAAAAAAGAGAAAAAAAAATAGCTAAAAAAAATCATTCGACGTGAAAATAATAGTAAACAAACGAATAAAAAAACCAAAAGAAAGGACAAAGGAAAAAAAAAAGAAATATCAATTTTCAAATGATCATAAACACAAACTAAAATTTAATAGCACAATTTTTGGAAAAAAAAATGCTATCTCAACAAAAGAGAAAATAATGAAAATTAAAAAAAAACTAAGAGAACATATATATAAAAATAGATAAAAATAGGGACTATTTAAGAAATATAAAAAAATTAAAGAATAAAAATTAAAAATTAAAAGTATAAGGATCGAAATGAAAACTATATATATTATCAATTTCAATCAAAGGAGAAAATTGAAAAATTCAAATCTTCTATATCGAATATATGAAGGGATTTAAAATCAATCCAAAAATTAATATGAGGATCGAATTGAAATCTAAATATATAATCAATTTCAATTGAAGGATCCCAAATGTAACATATCAAAACTTACATAACAGAAATAAGGATCACACAACATAAGTAAAAAAAAAGGGACTACAACAAAAACTGCCATATGGGAGCTGACGTGTAGTTTAGGTTGCGGGAGAGAGAAAAGAGGGAAAAAAAATTTCAACCGCCCACCGGCTCCTCCCCGGCTATCTTGGGAGGGCACACGCCGCTCCATGAGGAAGAGGACACAGAGGCGCATCGACTGAGACGTCGGACGAACATTTTCATCCACTTTAATAGGCCTCACGCGCCACCCTAAGAGAGCTTGAGGCCGAATATTGTCGGTCACGTGTGCCACACGCGCCGACGGTAATCCAAGAAAAATAATAAACAAATATAATCAATTACCAGTCTGCCCATGTATCCAATTATCCACGGCACCCGCTCTGCAGGGTCTGTTTTTTGTCTTTTTCAAGAAATATAATTGTTATTTTACTGTGCAAAATAAAAAAAAATAAACCAGCGAATCAACCAATCAATGAGCAATACTATTGTAATCCACAGTGATTTGTCTCACAAGCTACAGTAAATGAACTATGATATATTTTTTTGTGTGTGTATGTATCTGTAATTTACTAAAAAAAACCCATCATGGTAACTAAACCATGATATTTTTTTATGCCATTTTAAATTTAGATTTAAATCTTGTAGACTTTGAATTAGAAATGAAGAGACATAAAGTTTGGATTTCCAAAATATATGGAATATTAGACATGTAGCTAAGCAGGAGGAGGATGGATACAATAAGGTATCTCCTCTCGAAGCAAACTATATATGTAAACGCAATGCAGCAAGCCGAATGTGTGCATATCTCAAGGTCGAGCTATGTGTTCGTGTATATATATATATATAGTAGCAAGCACAAGTACAACTAATCTCGATTGCATGTTTACTCTCTTTTCGTCTTAGTTTTTTTGTGTTCTTCACATCTCCCTTCCATGCATTCCCATGATCAATTCGTAGAGAGAGACCTTTCAAAGCGTGTATTTATTATATATATATACAAATCATTTTCCTGTGTTTTGCAGCGGTCGAAACCATATTTTTTTCAATACAAAAAATATTAATAATGTAAAGTTTTTTATATTATAATATAAATTTGGACAAAATAATAAATATTTGCAGAATTCCCATGGAATGAGAGTTTCTTATAAAAGCAAGAAGATTTAGATACCTGAATTATCAAATTCGTTGTATTAGAATTAATTCATTTTATAATCCAATTTAAATTAAACACAACAAACAAAATATAAATTGTGAAAACACCTACAATAGTCAAATAACAAAAATAAGTAGTTAATTTTCTATCTATAAAAAAGAAAACATTATTAAAAATCCATTCTTGCATTGTCATCATTATCATGACTATAACAGTTAAAATTATTATCAACATTACTGTCCAAACAATTCAAAATCATTAAATTGCCCCCAAAAAAAATAATAATAAAAAAAGATAGACATTTTTACCAAGAAAAAAAAACAATGAAAAAAATAATCACTAAAATTACTATGATTATTATACAAACTATGAAATCATAAAATCATCTGAAATCAAATTGTTGTGTAATATTTTTTAAAAATTAAAAGAATAAGGATTGAAATGAAGGGTAAAATATATGAAACATTTCAATTGGAGCACCCAATTAGAACAAATTAAAACTTGCATACCGAAATAATTAAAGGAACCAAAAGCAAACCAAAATCAAAAGAATAAGGACTACATTGAAAACTAACATATATAATTATTTTCAATTGAAGGGCACAATTGCAACAAATCAAAATTTTCATTGAAGAAATTAGTAATAAAAGCAAAAAACAAAAGCCCAGGGATGCAAATAAAACATTCACAAACCTCAAGGACTGAAATGTATTTCCCGGTGGCAGGAGAGATAAAATGGAGAAAAAAAAACAAAACCATCTACCGACAATTCACCGACCAATATAAGCCGACACATGCCACACCGGGAGGCAAAGGACATATCGGCGCCTTAGGTGACACAACATAAGGTTTGTTTCAACAACCGGAAGATGTCGCACGCATTGCCTTATAGGGCTGAGCATTGGGACATGGATGGTATTTCCGGATTTGTTGTACAGTAAAACTATGAAAATAGCCCCCCTAAACAACAAAATAAGATAAACTAGACCGGGGGCACTTTAGCAATTTCAAGGTACATGGATTGTATTTTCAAATTTATGCACAATAAAACTACAAAATTAATCCCTAAAAACGACAAAAATAAGCGCCATATCGAGGGGTATTTTTGAATTTTGCTATGGTGGTTTTTTCGTAGTTATCGGTGGGTTCAGGGGTGTATAGGTAATTGTGTATTATTTTAATATTATTTCTCAAAGACACTGCAAGCGCGTCGTACGGATGCGCCTGCTGTGTCTTCGTCGCACACGCCCTTCGGAAGGCACGTGCGACTCTTTACGATGGTGAAAAAAAGCCTTATGTCGTGTCACATGGTGCGCCGACATGTCCTCTTTCTTCCTGTGCGCTGTGTGTCGTCTTATGGTGGTCGGTGAAGCTCTGGTGGATGATTTTAAGTTTTTTCTCCCTTTTCTCTCCCGTCGCCCGGAACTACGCTTCAGTCCCTAAGGTTTGTGAAAGTTTTAGTTTGGTCCCTGCTTTTTGGATTTCTCTTTTATTATTGTTTTTTCAATATAGTTTTTGATTTGTTGTAATTGTGTCCTTCAATTGAAACTAATTATATATATGGGATTTCATTTTAGCCCTTACTCTTTTGATTTTTGGTGTGCTTTTGGTTATTTTAATTATTTTGGTATGCAGGTATTAATTGCTTCTGATTGGGTCCTCCAATTGAAATTTATCATATATTGAAATTAATATTTCCCCCTTTTTTTCTTTTTTTTTTGTTATTTTTATCTATCCTTCGGATTAATTTTATGATTTTATGTTTGCGTCATAATAATGATAATTTTAGTGATTATTTTTTTTTGTAAAATTGTTTTTTCTTTTTTATTTAATTTTTCAGGATAATTTAATTATTTTAATTGTTTGGACAATAATATTGATAATAATTTTAACTGTTATTTTTTTGAAACCTACTAAATATATAAACTTATATCAGTTTAAAATTCATATATTGTATAGAAAACTTGCATTTAACTTGAATTATGTACATATTTATTATTTTATCTAAATTTATATTATAGTAAGAAATATCACATAATTAATTTTTTTTTATGTTAAAAAATATGATGCCGTTGGCAACATAGCGCGGCGGCATTGGCTAGTATATATATTGATTGTTGAGGGAATTTTGTACTTTATATAGCACAAAAGCTAGAGGGGGAACAAAGAGAGGCCCACAAGCCACTAAAGTGACTCGATGAACGATCTATTTCTAAAGAAACAACTTATAAGTAATTAATTTAATCCATAATAAATATTATAAGCTTGACCGATTACTATAGCAGTACTTTTCTTTTTGGTTTCTTAGTAGATTCTCTCTTTGATTGCAATCAGAGTACAGGTAAGAAAAAGGGATCCAAATGCAAAAAAGAATCAAGGTAGGCACCATTCACCTTTCCTTTTCTTATATTATATTCTTCCAATTATTTACCATGCTTCAATTCCTCTTGTATATGCCCGTGGGTGTTCTTCCAATTAAATCGCCTCTGCAGATTTAAATGGATTTTAACATATAAAAAAATAAAAAGATTCAAATACTTGAATTATTGAATTCACTGTATTATAATTAATTTATTTAATAATTTAAATTAAATTACAAACAATAAAAAAATATAAACACCTACAATAATTAAACAACAAAAATAACTTGTTGATTTTATACATATAAAAAATAGAAAAAAATTATTGAAAATTCATTGTTACGTCACTATTATTATCATGATTATAACAACTAAAATTATCATTACTATTACTGCTCAAATAATAAAAATTATTAAATTATCCCTAAAAATAAAAACAAAAGAGCAAGCAAGAAAACAATTAAAAAAACAATCACTAAAATTATCATCATTATTGCATAAACAATGAAAACCATAACATTATCTCGAAGAATAAAACAAACAAAAAACTCAAAAACTTTAACAAAAGAACAAGAAAAAACAAAACAAAAAGGCAAAACCAAAATAAATATTTTTAACATAAAAAAATCATAGGATTTGAAGAACAAATAAAAATAACAGAAAAACTAAAAAAAAACAAAGAACAAAGGGAAAATAGAAGAAATAACAGTTTTAAAATGATCATTAACATAAATTAATATTTTGGGACTAAATTAAATTTTAAAAAAAAACAAAAAGAATTAATGATAAAAGTTAAAAACCAAAATTAAGATATAGATACATAAATACAGAAAAAATAGGGATTGTCACAAAAGGACTGAAAAAATTAAAGGAATCAAAACCAAAACAAAAATTAAGAGAATAAGAGAATAAGAGCTAAAATAAAAAATAAAATATATGATCAATTATAATTGAAGGACAAAACTGAAACAAATCAAAACCTTGAGACCAAAAAAATTAAAAAAAAAACCCAAAAATGAATAATTTCAATTGGAGAAAAAAATTGAAACAAGTCAAAATTTTGAGACCAAAAAAATTAAATTAATTAAAAACAAACTGAAAAGCAAAAGAATTAGGGTTGAAAATAAAAATAGTATAGATGATCAATATCAATTGAAAGAGAATATTGAAATAAACCAAAAATTCTATAGAAGAAATCAGGACGAAAAGAAAAATCAAAAGACTAATGAGTGAAATGAAAAATAACATATATGATAAATTTCAATCTTGATTTTTAATAAACTCATTATTAAAGGTTGTAAATAGAAAAAAAAATCAAAATGACTCCAATCTAATCGGGTTAATTCTTGAAATATGTGACGTAAGTCATAAGACTATGATAACCTTATATTAAACAAACCAAAATAAACCATGAAATCTAATTCATAATCAACCCAATACTAAAATACTTATAAAAAATATCAATTAAAAAAACTCAGGCCAATGGAATTAACCCATAAGCTCATAACTTGGTCATGAGACCGAGCTAATTTTCAAGAAAATAAATTAAAATAAATCATGAAGTACAATTTCTAATAAACTAAATATTGAATTAAAAAATTAAAAAAAAATTAGAACTAATTACATACAAAACAAACCACAATATATTATAAAGCTTAACTTCCAATACATTAAGTATTAAATTGAAAAGCAGTTTTCACCATGTCTGTTATATAAACAAATTAAACCTTAATTATCTAGCAAGTAACAATAAAAATAAGATGATCAGGTGTATATTTAATATTATAATATAAAGTGTTTTTTTTTAAAAAAAACTAATATATATTTTTATAACACCAACAAATAAAATTTGATTAGTTGAAAAGAACACAAACCTTGCACTACCTTGCTTACGAGATGAGTGGCGATGATAGCCCTACGAGGTTTGAGTTCTGAATTAAAACTATGGACAAAAGGACGACATGATAACTTTGTGGTTGCTGCTGCATCATTATTATCATATGGCCTTAAAGCAAGCTTGCTAGCTACCTGTTGGCAGACCTTCTGGACTAAATATGATTGTGTTTAATATTTTTTAAAATATTTTTTTTGTTTAAAAATATATTATTTTTAAAAAAAATATTTTAAACATTATCATATAAAAATAATTCAATTTTTTTTAATTTTTTTAAAAATATTTTTGAAACGCACAACACCTCGAAGTAGCGGTTGGTGCATCTACAGATTCTAGACTAAACATACACTTCCATGTCCATGTATTATCATATGAAAAGTTTGTTTTCTTTCAATCATGATCATTATAAGATGAAAAGTTAAGCCCTTTTTTGTCAATTTATTCTTTGCTTAGAAAATGATTTGTAAATATATTAAGTAAAAGGCTATATACACAGTTTAATTTCAATTTTTATAATTTAGTTATTTGTTTTGGTTTATAAAAACGAAGTCTTTTTGTTTGGTGTTATGATCTTTTTCACTAGTCAATTTGTCACTAAATGATTGTTTAAGAGCCTATGTATCTTTTACAAGATTTTTTAATTGATAAAATACGATTCTGCTCATGAAGTCAGAGAGAAAATGAATTGTTGAACATGGATATTTCAGATGTTTTTATGAATAGTTAAAGAGCAAATTTACCCTTCGAAAGGATAAAAATAAGAATTGTCACGCATAGATGTTTTAAGGGTTTCCATTTTCTATGAACATTGAAAGAACCAATTTACTCGTGGGGGTATTTTGTAGGTTTTATACAAATTGTTTTCATTTTACAATGGACACAAGTGTATTTTGGTATTTTTCATGTTTTTTTTTATAAAAAAAACAATCAATCAAAAAAGTTATTTGCACGTGTTCTAGACACGCCAACAATTTTGAGGTGTCCGCCCTATACAAGCAGCGCATGAAACCCTATATGGTGGCAAATTATGGACATCTGTCATCTCCCTAGGTGCGCAACCATATCCTCTTCTACATGGTGTGACATGTGTCAGCATATAATTGTCAGAGTGTTGCGGGTGATCGATTTTCCTTTATTTTCTCTCTCCTGGAAGTTAATATTAATACATGTCCTCTTTGTTTATGACTTGTACATTTCAATTATTGGTCTTTTTGATTTCTTATTTCATCCTGATTTATTATATATAAATTTTGATTTGTTTTGATTTTGTACTTTCAATTAGAATTGATCATATGTTTTTTCTTTTCTTTTTAGTCCCTACTCTTTAATTTTTAATTTTATTTTTTATTTCTTTTTATAGTTTCAGCCCTCTAAAACAACCCCTTATTTTTTGTTCATATTTATGTGTCTATTCTCTTAATTTTTGATCCTTTTCTTTTTATTGAAGTTTTTTTTTCTTGTTTTAATTTTTGTTCTTCAAATCAAATCACTTTTTTAACACTGATAGTATTTATTTTAATTTTATCCTTTTCTTTTCAATTTCTACTTTCTCTTTTGTCAAAGTTTTAGTGTTTTTGATTTTATTCCTTAGAATAATTTTATGATTTTTGTTGTTTCAACAAGAACAATAATAGTTATGGTAGTTGTAATCATAATAACAATAATAAAAACAATAATTATGGTAGTGATAATTATAATAAACATTAATTCATATAATAATATTAAGAATATAAATAATAATAAAAACACTTTTAGGGATGATATTAATAATGATGATAACAATAATGATAATTCTAATGATATTAATAGCAATAGTAATATTAGCAATAATACTAATGATTATGATCATGATAACTATAGTGGCTGTGAAGGTTTACGGTTGTCAAAACCTCCATATATTAATTCTGATTTTACTTTCACCAAAACGATAATTTTAGTAGTATAGTGGTAGAGTCCAGGACAAACCCAAGGGAAATTGATTTATTTTCCTACAAAATACCAAATTCAAAAGAACAAGGGGTGGTTTGAATCAACAAGAATTAAATAAATAAAAGTGCTAAATCTTAACGAAGGTTAATCAAGACGTTGACAACTCGGTTCAAAAGGGGTGATTCCTCCTTTTCTTACAAATTGATTAATCATAAAAGTTAAATTAATATCCTTTCACATCAAGCAAATAAATTAGGTTTCCATTAAAGCTAAGAGAAATCTAGAGACATGTTAAACTAATCCGAATAAACTTCTAATTAATTCTTTATCGTCAAGCGAATTAAGTATTGAGAAGCAATCCTTTTTCACTCAACGGTAGCCTTAAGATCAAGATCTACGCAATTTATTCCTAGCCAACATTCAAAAGCTTGAACATCTACTTGTCCTATTCATCCTAAATAAATTAATGTGATAGATAAGACAATCAAATTAATTTACTTGTTTCTTATTCTTGTTCCCCACAACAATTACATATTGAAAGAAACATAGAAAACACATAAAATAAATAAGAAAGATTATTGATAGGATGTGATACGACAGGTGGGATATATATATATATATATATATATATATATATATATATATATATATATATATATATATATATATATATATATATATTAACAGATTGGTTAGTGGTTTATATAACAGGTAGGGTATTACTGCAGCAGTTTCAAAATAAGATGAAACACCAAACACCCCCCAACCAAATTTTTAGTTAATATATAACACACTCTAAATGACCAAATATGGTTTGGGACATACATATATGTGATGGAAACAATAAAAAGAGGCAACATGTGCCTTTCTTTTCAGCAGTGATATCACCATTACTTTAATCACTTAAATGAAATGGCACCAGTAAAATCTACAATGTCCACAGAGCTTGTAATGCCCCCAACCAACAACACCCAGCCCAAGATCATTAAGGGTAAAATCATCAGCACATTGTTGGAAATCTACAATGAATTACCTCACATGCTATAGTGCACTACAAACTAAAACACCCACACCTTTTATATATATATACTAGCCATGGCACCCACGCCTCGTCGCGGGCGAAACTATATTTTTTCAATGTAAAACAAATATTAATTATGTATGATTTTTTATTATAATATAAATTTGAGCAAAATAATAAATTTGTGTAGAAATCCTGTGAAGTGCAAGTTTTCTATTAAATATATGAATTTTAAATGGATATAAATTTATCTATTTAGTAGGTTTCAATGAAATAACCAATATAAAATTATTATTATTATTATCATTAAAAAAAACAAGAAGATTTGGATATCTGAATTATTGAATACATTGTATTAAGATTAGTTTATTTTATAATTCAATTTAAATTAAACACAACAAATAAAATATAAATTGTGAAAGAACCTACATTAATCAACTAACAAGAATAAATAGTTAATTTTTTATCTCTAAAAAGAAGAAAACATAAGTTGAAAATCCATTTCCATGTTACTGTCATTATCATTACTATAACAGTTACAATTATTTTCAACATTACTACTTAAACAGTGAAAATCATTAAGTTGCCCCGAAGAATATAAAAAAAAGTAGAATATTTTATCCAAATAACAATAAAAAAAATCACTAAAATTATCATTATTACTGTGCAAACAATAAAATCATAAAATCATCTGATTTAAAAATAAGATAAAAATAACATAAAAAAAGAACAAAAGAGAAAAATGGAGCAATATTAATTTTAAAATGATCACCAACATAAATTAAAATTTCTAAATTGAACCGAATAAAAATAAAATCCCAATAAAAAATAAAATGACAAAAATTCAAAACAAAAACCAAAAGTATAAATGAATGAATTCGGACAAAAAATAAACATTGTCCAAGAAAGATTTAAAAAAAGAAAGGAATCAATACTAAATAAAAAATTAAGTTACAAAATGAAAAACAATATATATAATTAATTCCAATTGAATGACAAAAACGCAATAAATCAAAACCTTGGGAATGAAAAACAATAAAAGAATTTTTAAAAATAAAATGCATTGTAACCAACATAAATTAAATTTTCAGAACGGACGTAATAAAAATAAAACCCCAACAAAAAAATAAAATGACAAAAAAAAGAAGAAGCACAAATGCATAATATATGGACAAAAAATAAACATTGTCCAAGAAGGACAAAAAAACCAAAGGAATCAATACAAAAATAAAATAAAAGAATAAGTGCCAAAATGAAAAACAAATTCCAATTGAAGGATAAAAATGAGACAAATCAAATTTTTGGGACCAAAAAACAATAAAGGAATTTTAAAAAAAATCAATAAAGTGCAATTGTTGAACAAATCAAAAGAATAAAGACTGAAATGAAAAGTAGCATATATGACCAATTTTAATTAGGGGAAAAAATTAGAAAAAAATTGAAACTTGCATACCAAAATTATTAAAGGAAACAAAAACAAACCAAAAATCAAAAGATTATAAAAAGAATTTGGATATATTAAAATTCCTTCATATATATTAAAAAATATAAAAAATACATATTAAAAAAATTATAAAAAATATATATTATAAAAAAATTATAAAATATATATATTATAAAAAAATAAAATTGTTTGTGTTGTAATTTATATAGCATATCAACAAAATATTTATTTTAAATTTGTTAGTTTTTACCTAATGAAATTTCTATGGACATAACTTTGTTTTGTGATGTATTTTTAAGTTATTTTGAATTATATATGAACCTTAACTAATGAAGTTTTATGACCATAATTATGTTGTATTGTATTCAGAAAATATTTTATTTATGATTTTATGATTTTTCTACCTACACGATTTTAGCTGTGATTTTATAATTTTTTGTCCGGAAAAATTCAGATACGATTTTATGATCCGATCTTGCGATCCAAGTTTCCGAACCCCCTTCCATGTCAGTGTCAAAATCGCTGATTTTGACAACCATGCCTAAAACTATATGATTCACATGTTCGAATTATTATAACCAGCCATTATTCATCACCCTCTAAACAAACTAGAAGGAAACAATAAGGTAGCAACTAAGAACATCATCATAAAGAAAGAGGAAAACTCCAAGAAATTCTGATTTAGGTTCAGAAAACTGAAAGTTTGTCAAAAAGTCAAAGGAGCTTCATGGGAATAGCTAGGAAGTTCACATTGTGCTAGATATAGAAACTATGAAGCCCCGCAAGTCCAGAACATTCCATGATGAGTTATATACACAACAAAACTAGCTGTAACCCACCAAGTCGATTTCCATTCAAGTAGATGCTGCTTTCAGGGATTATCGTATTGAAAATTAATGAAGAATATTACCTTCATATTCTGCATGTAAGAACATAGCATCAATCTAATTCTTCTGCTACCAATGAAAAGAATTTATGTGTGCACATTACCACTACCACTACCACTACTTAAATCAAGAATTAAAATAACTCGTTTTCAGGTGGTGTTTGCTTAACAATTCATAGCATTATTAATAATCACAAGGACTACATGAATTAATAGCATTATTTATTGCTTAATTGAAGGAGATGTCGTTTTCAGGCGGTGTTTGCTTAACGTAACCATGCAGTTTTTTTCCTGCAAGAAACTTCAAATTCCATCCATGTCGTCTATCGATCGTTTCCCAGCTCGACTTGGGCCTGTTTGGTATTGCGGTTGCGGTTGTGGTTGAGGTTGAAAAAAAGCAGTTTCATAAAAAGTGCTTTTACTGCGGTTCAAAATAAATAGTGAAGTGTTTGGTTAAAACTGTGGTTGAGTTTGAGGTTGAAAAAAAAGCAGTTTTAAAATGTTTGGTTACCAAACTTTTCATATTGCTTTTAACTTGTGAAATTACTTTAAAAGACATATATATGTATATATACATATGTATATATATAATTTTTTAAATATTATAGATTTAATAATTATAATAATAAAATATAATTAATATTTCAAATAAATTAGACACTTGTTTTTATTCTTTCATCAAGCTACTTGTAATTTTATCACGAATTAAATTTATCCCGGAACAATAGTAAAATATCATCTAAAATAAAATTAGAATTGCAAGACAAAAAATTATATTGTGATATTCTTATAATATATATATATATATATTGTAATTAATTTTTAGATTATTTTAAGATATATATGGGTTGGGGGTGGGGATACAGGATATAATAAAAAAATAGAATTAATAATTCAACTAAATTAGACACTTGTTTTTATTCTCTCATCAAATTACTTGTAATTTCATCCAAACTAAATCTATACGTGAAGGGCTTTTCGATCCCAAAACAATCGTAAAATATCATTTAAAAAAAAATTAGAATTGGGAAACAAAAATTATATTTTTTATAAATATATATTTATATATATATATATATATATATATATATATATATTTATAAATATTTATATATATAAATATAAATATAAATAAATAAATATATATATATATATATATAAATATAAATAAATAAATAAATATATATATATATATATATTTATTTATTTATTTATATTTATATATATATATTGACCTGAGGGGGCGCATAGCTTAGCGCCCCCTCAGGTCACGGTTTGCGGAAAGCAGGAATTTCCTGCTTTCCGCAAACCATGGTTTGAACCTTTAAATTGATGGGTCCCACCATCAATTTAAAGGTTACCAAACACTAAATATTGGGTACAACCTGCGTTTTTAACAAAACGCAGGTTGTACCTCAATACCAAACGGGAGCAAAGACATCTAACTGTGCCGTTTAACACCTAGCTGGGCCACTTACATTACATAACTCACCCCGCACATGTCATGCTGATCTCTCACTAGTGAAGGCAGCACAGTTCAAGCACTTTCTCTTACGACGACGAAGAAGAGAGACTCAGTATTCGAGAGCTTCTATCACTAACAAGTGATTTGCCAGATCTTACGACTCTCATGCATGGGCTATGGACGAAGGGATGGTAGAAGATAATTCCAATCCTGCCATGCAAAAATTCAAGCCTAACTTTCTTTTCTTCTCTTAACACCAGCTGAATTCTCTTCTGACCTAGGGCGGCTAGCACTATGGGCCCATTTTATTTGAGACAACACCGCTATCGAGTCAAGACCCACCAAACTAATGCCAGCATGTAACTACAGGCTGGAACAGTGGCTTTACTAACACTGGATGTATGCGTAATTGAAGCCCGAAACTCAACAAACATTCAGCGAGACGAGTGAACAATCCTGGAAAATAGGAGAAGAGTACAGAGTGCAGATGAAGAATGATCATTGGCACATTACTATTTCAGTTTTAGTTGCTTCCTTCATCCAGTCCTAATCCATCTCCATAGCATCCAGAGCCAACTTACCTTTTGATAGTTTCATCTTATAAAGAGGCGACAGTCGCTGTTGTTAGCAGAATTATCATGTCCAGCATGACTTCAACAAAAACCATCTCTTGAAATGATCAGCCTATTCCATTTACATGACTACACACACATGTAAATCACTTGAAACTTTGAATAGCCGATTGTTCTTCACTAGAAATTTTAGGATTGTTGTGCATGGAAATTATGTAAAAGAATACTTGATCACCAAAATGCAATTTCCAAGAGTGCCTGCTTAAGAATGTTGCCCATAAAGAGGTACCTATGTCATAAAGGCTTCATCCTTCTATGCATCTATAATTGAGAGGCGACATTTCTCCCAAGGCAACTTGCAACCAGCTGCGGTGGCTGATGCACAATGCACACGGAAACAAAATAGAAAAAGAAATGAAGTCGCTCAACGAACTGGCAATTGGAAACTACAAAGCAAATTAATAAGATATTAGGTCTAGGAGAAACTATTTATTCCTTGTAGGTAATCGAAATATGTTCACAGGCAATACAATCTCTAATTCGAAGCCAAATGTCAAGCTGCTGTTTGCACTTGAAAGCTACATCAAATATGCTATATATATATGCTTGAGGTTATTTGAAGAGTACAACATGACTTTATTTACATAACCAAGTTGAAAAGTCAAAGGAATACAAAACTTCAGCAATATTCACTACTGAGTTCCAAGTATCCCTCTGGAGGAACTGAAATCAAAGAACGAACCTAGAAGGCATATGTAACATGCCCTTTCAGAATCTGCAAGAAAAGCTTATCCATGTGATACCCTGTGCCTTGATAAACCGGGTCAGTGAACAAAGAAAAAAGGCAGATTGATTTCTTAATCAATACAACAAACCTCTTTAACCATATAATGAAGAATCCCAACAGCCAAATAAAAGAAAATCATCCACCATTCCTATAAATTCCTACCAGGAAAGTGATTTCCTGCATTATTTATAAACAACATTGAAAGGGAGGAAGAAAAAAAGGCGGAGGACAGTGGCATTCAGATTGAGCTAGTCATTGCAACAAAAGACCCCATTGACTGATAGCAAGCATACCAAGCATTAGTTCTTGCCGATTCAAAGAAACGCTGAATCAAAAGGGCTTCTCATACTCCTGTGGCGTTGGCTGTTTCCAGGCAGGTATGAAGCCTACAAGAAAAACTAAGAGACTTAGTTGAGTAGAAAAAGATGGTGTCAGACAAGATGCTGCAAAATATTAACTGATAAATTGATAGGCTATTAATTTGCTCAGAACATCGGCAGCATGCATGTTAAAACAAAATTGTTGTGCTGCTTGATGAAGATGAATGAGAGTTGCCTAAAATACAGCATTAATGAATATGATTTAACATGCTTGTATGAATTACAACCGTGTTCTTAGTTGACCAAACAGTTTTGCTATGCATTTGAAATCTGGATTCCTCTAGCCAAGGAGAGTGATTAAAAATGAACTAGTAGGACCAGCCATCTAATGGCTCATTTCATATAGACATTACTTATATGACATTCACAGGACATCAATGTTGTAAACTTGCTTTTTTGAAACCAATACACACTCCTATTATATTTTATGTAGCTAGCATATATAAATATCCTTGCCCCTGCTGAGTAGCTAACTTCTGCTTGTAGGCCAAATTTACAAGAACTTAAGGCAGTCTTTTAGTTTTACTTTGAAATCTCTTTGTATTGGTTTCAACGGACAAAAATATCATTAATTTGCTTGTTTCACAAGATAACTATTAAGGTATTACCATTTTAAGTTCTATGATGAAGACAGTGATGCAACTGAAAAGAACTCATCCAATTCTCATATAGCTGCATCTCTATGACATGGCAAAAATTTGTTGAAGACATGTATAAAGTTTCAATGTAGGAGATGATTTTAACCTGAAAGTAAATCAATAAGAAAACCTTTTTTCTTGGTGAAGGTTGTTATGATAAGGTCTAAAAATTTGAAGCAAAACATCGTTTATAGGCTATCAAGCACCCTGGAATCCTGGAGTACACTTAAATTTATTAACGGTCAATTCCATTTCAAACAAAATTGAAGCAAATAAAGTTAATGCAGCATCATGATTTACTATTTCCCCAGCTTTAATTAAAATCACACATTTTTTGGAGTGCACATCATGTTTTTGGTAAAAGACTTCAGCTTTCATTTGAATGTCAAGGAGAAACAGAGAGGTCAGAAAGTTATTAAAGGGAAAAGAAGTTTCTTTATAATCCTTTCCCTCTCCAATTTATATGCTTTTGAGATCCAAATAGAGCCATTATGTATAAATATATTAGTTATCTATAGATCTATGCACATCTTATAGTCGAAAAAGATTTTTTTCACAATAATGTGAACAACCATCATCAAATATACCTCAGATGGTTAATGATGGTATAAATGTGTTTGCACAGCCTATTAGCATGCAATTTAACACTAGAGTTAGGCAGATCGACTACATAAACTCTAGATTTATAAGAAATCAAACCAAGAAGTTAAATATGTGCATACTTAATGGTATTTCTCCCAGGGACATATAAATCGAGTCATCATCACCAAGAGTCCCCTGAAACAATCAGTAATACTAAGTGAGTTATTCATCAACTATATGATGGAAATGTACTTATTTATCTACCTTCCACTACCAAGAAGATTAATTCTAAATCTTAGTGCCACATAAATGCCATGAGATCATATGCATAGAATTAAATTTAATGAAGCAATTGGTTGGAATATGAATGGAATGCAAACAGCATCAAGTAGCAAAATGCATACATCTTAAAATCCTTTCAGACTTTACTTTTTTAATTCAAAGAAAGGCCACTTAGTTTTCATGTTCTATTCATCCTAATAGGCTACTTCTATCATACCTCGCCATTGTCAAGGCCCATTTCATTTTGCAGTGGATTTATGTTCTCTGGAACAGAGGTACAATTTGAGAAATCGTTGAGAAACTCTGAAAGCATAAGACCATCATAGTTATCCTGAACATCAGTAACATTACCAACATCCTGTGAATGGTTGGGAAAACCTTCTGTCCCATTAAATGCAATCTCCGTCCTAAGAAAGTGGACAAGTTAGGATCAAGTAGAAAAAAACTACATCCAGGATCTGAACAGACTCATATGAGAATATCATAAACACAATAATGAAGTAAGCTTCTAGCAAGGTACCTGCCATTATTATTTGACAAGTTGAGAAACATATAAGAGCAGAGAAATGAATAATTATAAGAGGAACGTACTTTCTTTGTGATCTATCAAAATCCTTGTCTTCCAGGGTATCATTCTCTAAATCAATTATTTCAACCACCTTACCATCAGTCAAATGTCTAGCATATTCACCAGACACGATGGAATTACTCATTGACAAATCAATGTCAACCTGTGGTGCTTCTTTTCCAGTTGTTGTAATAGATGGATATGTGAGAACTGTATCACCACGATGAGTGTCATTCATATCAGATGTTTCCATGAGATTAAGATCAACGATTTTAAATGAACTAGGAAAAAGCTGCTTCTCTTGTGCACACTTGACTCCTGGTTCAGCACCAGTTCTTGGAAATTGACAATTACTAACATAACTGTCTTGAGTAGCAGCCATGGTAACCTGCTGATCAGGTGAAACCCTCTCTTCTAGAGAAGTCCCTGTATTTTCATTCAAATTAGAGAGGTGCAAGAGCTCACCAGTGGTGTTAACCATGGATGGAAGCCATTCTCTAGGTTTCTTCACCACCTCGCTAAAATCACTGCCTTCTGCAGCCCGTTTCTCACCTCGCTCTTTGACTGAGGTGGACCTTCCAAAACCTGAAGGCCCCGGGCTTGATTCTTGTTCAGTGTCATGTGTAAAAGCTCTAACTGGAAAAGAATGAGACCTCACACATTTTCCCTGCACAGAACCATACCCGGGGCCTTCTCCATCCACATCCTCGGCAGACAGGACAACAGCTACTTCAGTTAATTCAGAGTTGGGACAATTTGAATCACGAGGTGCATTTGCTAGCACATCAGCTGCAGAGACATTGTCCACGCCATCTTGAAGTGAATCTTCAGATCCTTTGTAATGCCCAATATCAGAAATGTCTTCCTCTTCATTATTGGGAGCTTGATCAACCCTGGAGGACCTACATGACAATGTAGACCGTGTTTTCGTTGGCACATTAGCGAACTTGCTCAAAGTTAGTAAATCAGATCCATTCTTGCCCGAGATATCACCCTCCATGGCACTCTGCTGGATAGGTAAATCCTCTGGAACAATCTGTTTCTCAGTTTCATAATCATAATTGCTATCCTTTATTTCCCCGTTCCCAAGATTTAAATTTGCTGGATCACCAGAGCCCTTGGAGAGTTCACCATAAGTCTCTTCTTTCAGAAGACTAGAAGAACTTGCCTTGGAGCCAGTTTCATCAGGGTGGTTATACTTGCTCAGTCCTGATTCTATATCAGCAGTTTCTTCACTTTCTGGTGCCACCCCACTCAGACTAGATTTCTCCATTCCATCACCAACATCATTGCTAACTTGCTGCTCTTCGCAGTGTTCAGAAACAGTATCACTCTGCCCCTCCATATCAGGGGACACTCTATTCCTATCTGACAATGGCCCACTCCTCCTGTATTCTCTACCCCAATCTGAGCTATAACCCCGGTAATGCTCTCCTCTCCTCTTTCCTTTCACATGATTTCTCAAATTGAAGTCATCAGCGTATCTTCTCCTGCCCAGTCCAGTATCAGAAGCACCACTCCCTAGCCGAGAATGGGCAGATGTTCGGCCCTCATGCACAAGTTCTTCTTGTTGCCTAAAGTCCTGATAATCCCCAGCTTGCATTTTGAAACCACCATTCTGCCATTTACCAGAAAGTGCACTCTGATGTAACAATCCCTTGGAAACTAAATACTCAGCTGCAAGCCTACCAGCTTCCATCAAAATGTCACCTTTCTGTGGCGGTGGCTGAGGAGGTTGACGAAAAGATTTGGGGTGGCCCTGGCCACGGCCAGAGCCACGGTTATTGAAGCTTCCGTGTTCAGAATTGTAAAAGCCATGGCCTCTAGTTGAAGTATCCGGTGATATCCTGGATGCACCCACCCCCACCCCCATGGGACCAGACCTGTATCCATTTCCAGGACTTCTATGCCTAGCATGCATGTTCCTGCTTCTGATATAAACCCTACAAGCAACCAATTGTCACAAAATTAAATGAAAACCCATGAAAGCAAATACAATACAAGTAGCATAGGTGATTGTAGCTCCGAGCAGCAAGCCCGTAATCAACCCATCTTCAATCAGGGAATTTACAGACAAGACTAAGTCTTTCTCATTTTAATCAGCTACAACAAGAAGGAAAAAAAAATCCCAGAAAGAGATTATATGGTAGAGGTAAAAGGCAGGTAGCTAGGAATAAAAAAGTAAACTTAATCTTAGCAACAGTGCAATTGTGTAAACTTAATCAAAAAATCAACAGATGAAAATAGTCAAAATATGAATCAAATCCAGGAAACCCAGAATCTGAAACTCAAAAATGAAGAGGGATCTTCTCTAAAAATCTGACCTTGCTTGTGTTTTGCTATTTCGGATGGTACAGTGTAAATGTCCAAGACAAGAAGAAGAAGATCCAAAGGTGTGGTTATTAGGGTTTGAAGATCCCACTTCAACATCCCATCATCACCATCTACACCATGACAAAGAAATGAAGAATAAAAATCCTCAGAGTAGTCGAATAATTATGTATCAGGGTGTAAATAAAAAGGGAAGAACTTTAAGGTCAAATCGATCACAAAGTTTGTAGCTTTCTTTCGAACAAGGAAATGTAGACACGTATAACAACTACGATATCAACCTCTTTTTTTCCCTGCTGATCCTGCTGATGGTGAGCGGCTTTTGGATTGCTGGAGGTTCAGTTTTCAGTTTTTTACTTTTTTCTTTCTCTTTAAATTGTCCTTTCTTCAAATCTCAAAAAGATGTCTAAACATGGTTTAGTGTACTGCGGGGATAAAATTGATTATAATATTATTTTTAATGTCTGCTAAATTTGTTTACAAGATGCAAACTGTGTTTGGCTTGAAAAACATGATAAATAATATATTTCAAGCTACATATAATTTGAAATGCAGCATAAACTAAACAAAACATAGGTAGATATTTATTGTCAACTCATCTCAAACACGAGCATACTTACTGATTGCCTTTTGCTCCCGCTTTCCATGGAAACAAAAGGAAGGAATTCACTGTTAAAATACGGCAGTAAGCCCGATGAAGGTAAGGCAAAGCCCGTCAGTGACTGGTGAAGGGTTGTAGCAAGAAGAGGAACATAGGGCCACAGGCTCCTTTCATCGATGGACGTTTGATGGTATCTTATTGATTGAATAGGATTTTAGGTTTAATTTGGTTACAAAAAAGGATATTGCTCGAGGTTTTGTTTTAATTTTGATTCTATTTTAGTTAAGAGCATATGTATAAAGTAGAATATCAAATTTCGTCCCTTGAATATTTTTTTTTAAATAAAATATTCATTTAATTGAAGTTATTGATAGCGGATGTTTAATTTTATACATAAAAAATATTTGGATTTTTGTATTAGATAAACATTATATTGCATAATATTTGTATATTTTTTTTTGTATGAAAAACAAAGATGAATACACACCGAAATTGTTAAATAACCAAAGCATAAAGTATTGTATTTGACGATATTCTCTAACAAAAAATTATGATAAAACAATTTATTGATATCAAAGATTTCGTATTTAGAATTGTAAGAGTGTCATGCCCTCTAGTTCAAGTATCTGATACTATCCTGAATGCATTCATGCCCAACCGTATGGAACCTGACCTTTACTCATTTCTAAGACTTTTATGCTTAGAATGCATCTTTTTGACTCACAGTATCCTAATTCAAGTGCAATGGTTATGAACTCGACAAGCAAATTAGTTGTAAGAAAATTAAACAAAATTAAAATGAAAAACCTATGATAGCAGATGAGTACAAGTACCACACATGATTATTGTTCAAAGGTGATGAAAAAACATCATATTAGTAGCCATTGACTACTTCATCAAATGGGTAAAAGTGGAAGTTTTAGCAGATATATTGCCAACAAAGTTATCCTTTTCTTATAGAAAAATATTATGTACAAATTTAGAATCCCAAAAATCCTAATAACTAGTAATGAGACATACTTTGACAACCACAAAGATAAAAGATAACGCGAGAGACTTCATATTGACCATCGACTCTCTTTAGTATCTTATCCCTAGATAAACAACTAGATCAAACTTACCAATAAGATTATGCTTAATGGACTCAAAAAGAAGAAATCAACGCCAAAGTAAGAATGAATAGAATAATGAGTTCTTATAGGCCTATTGAGCCACCTGAAAGACGTCTATAGGGAAAACTTCTTTTCACCTCACCTATGAAACTAAAACAATGATCCCAGCTCAAACCAGATGCTCAAGTTATCAAGTGGTCCCTTACACCTCAGAAGGAAATCATATAGGCCTAAAAAAGATCTTGGATATCTTAGAAGAAATCCACCTGATTACAACTATTAGGAACGAGGATTACCAACACAAAACTAACTACTATCATAATGTTAGGGTTAAAAACATGGTTTTCAATCTAGGAGATTTAGTACTAAGAAGGTTGGAGGCAATCAACAAAAAAAAATATAAACTTGTCTCAAAGAGGGATGGTCCCTTCAAAATCACCAAGGTAGTAAAGCCAACACCTATCACCTTCAGGATACAAAGAGAAATATTATTCCTCACTTATGACACTAGATCATTTGAAATTGTATCATAATTAATATAAAGCAATTTAATCACTAATTTGAAAAAAAATTCATATTTCCTAGGGAATCCCATGGAGCCAAAATTAACTCTGAATGAGAAATTGAACCACGACAATCACCTCATAACCTTCCAAGGATGATATATACCAGATCTCCCTAGTGTGATTTCATATTTACCTTGAAAGAGATCAATTGTCTTCCTAATATGATTTTGTAATTTACCTTAGAGAGGATATACATGATCTTTCTAGTGCTTTTGCAAAAATCTTTAACAATGGAAGTAACAACGTCATTAGCAAAAGGGATTGAGGCTATCTTTCTAGGAAAATCACCCCACAACCTTCTAAAGACAAGTTAAACCAAGTTCCCCTAGTGAGATTACACATTTGTCTTAAAAAAATTGATTATATCCCTAATATGATTGCACAACTTATTTGACAGGGAATATACATGATCTCCCTAGTACTTCTGTTATTGCGATGATGTTTTTCGCATGGCCATCCTCGGGGATGGAGGAGTGCATGGAAAAAGGTTTTTTATAATCATGAAATAATGATTATAAGTTCAGGAGTTGCCACATAATATTAAGCACATAATATTAAGATCACTAATAAATCTAATGGTCTGCGAGAGTATGGGTAAAGACACTTATTATGCAAGGAGAAAACTCATCACCCCTAGTACATCATACCTAAAATAAGTTGAATTGTTGTTTGATTGTTTTTCTAGGTCTGATTTCTATTCATCGATTATTTCTAAAATTCAAAGTAGATCTCTCTTGAGAGAGTCTTTACCTCATTGGATAAAAAAAAACTAATTGTTCTAAGGTTTGGATTTTAAGATTATATTTGCTGTACTTTTAATATCTAAGGACGTACTTTACAATGTATTTTTACACCTAAAATATTAAAGTTTAGAGCTAATAAAATTAACAAAATGATTGTTGAATTTTTTTTTTTTGATATTTTAGTCAAACTCTAATGGGTAACCATAAACTAGTTACGATATTTTTTTGTATTTTAAAACATGAGAAAAGATGCGTTTTTTTGTGAAAATAGTCTCAAATTTTGTTTTAGGATTCGACCAACCGTATGAACAAAAACAAAACATTTTTTTGTATTTTTTGAAATGCGAATTGTTATATTTTTTCTATTTATATATTTTTCAGGCCGATGTGACCTAACCAAATGGGTTGGTTGGCCATGTTTGGCCAAAATGGCCCAACACTACCAAGTTTGGGCTAGACCTAACCCAACCAATTGGGTTAGGCTGAAATGGGTCCAGCCTCTACAAACCCTTTTCACATAATGCATGAATAATACATAATGCATTAATTCATTATGCACAATTAACATATAATGTGAACAACGACTAATCTAGCCTTTGTTGAGTTGGTAATTTTGGATGGTAAAATAGAAGGGATACCTTGCCTTTCCAGAGGTGATTGATGGTCAAAATTATTGTTGGTGTTGTAGGGAATAATATGAATATTTGACAAAGTTGACGTCATCAGAGGCGACACAAAAATATGGTTGAAGTTGTTGAAATTGGAGGGGGGTTAATCTAGGTTTCAAATGGTTTTTTTCCCCAACTTTCACTTCAGATTTCTTCTCCTCATAAGACCATATGTTTCACCTCTATTTATAAATAGTGAAAGATGGTAATCTTATTTTTATTTTGGTAAACTTTCAATGCTTGATTCAACCAAAATGCATCCCAACTGTTGACTCAAAGTATGTACAACAGATCTGTCAGATTTTACAACTCAGGGCTGTCTAAGTTGTCACTTTTAAGGTGGCTCCATTGAGTGTGCAGTGTCAATCAACCTGAATTGACTATACCATGGTATGGTCGAACATCAAATGCTATATTTAGTGCAAGTTTTTGTCAAATTTGGTGAACGATAAAGTATTAACTACACCTCCAAATAAAGTATCAAACCTAACATTTCAAGCAAATTTTAAGGATGAAAATTAATAGTGACCACAAAACACATAGTTTGGACACTCTATTGGACCAAACAACGCGTAAGCTCTATAATTGCCTTTTCGGAGAAAGAATGTAGTCAACTTAATTAAGTCCTCGCACTTAATTAAACAATTTAATTGGATTCTAAATTAATTCCTAAACATAATTAAATTTTAATTTGGCCCATGATTAAATCAAATTGGCCTATTAAAAATATAATTATTTCTTTCAACTTAATTTTTATGCAGATTTTTCTGATAATTATTTATTTTCGTCTTGAATCTGTATTTTCCTTTATTTTTGGGAACAATATAGGTACAGTCGGGCTCTTGAATCCTTCCAAAATTTCCTACTTGATTTTTCCACCATGTCAACCTCTTTTTATTTTTTATTGTAAATTTTGGAAATAACCGAAAAATAGATTATGACAACTAGAAAACACACTTAAAGGAGAAAGTGATGAATTTGTGATGAAAAAAATGATGTTTGTGAAGAGCTGAAAGACAAGAAGATGATGAACAACACATCTAGATTAATGGTTGAGGGTTGGAAAGCAGACTTAAAAAAAAGAAACATAGGGATAAAAAAAACATTATCTGAATTGATGGTTTAGGATTAAAAAATGCACTTAAATAAAAAAAGGAGATAAAGCTAGAAAGTCCACTACCTGGCTTGATGGTTAAGGGCTAAGAAGTTCACTCAAATGAGAAGAAGAGAAATAAAGTTGAAAAGTGCAATATCAGAGTTGATAGTTGAGCACTGAAAAACACATTCTAATAAGATATAAAGCTAGAAAATACACTCAAATAAGAAAGAGAGAGATAGAGTTAGAAAGCACATTATCTTGGTTTATGGTTAATGGTTAAGGGTCAACACATACTCAAATAAGAAGGGGAGAGATAAGTTTAAAAAGCACACTATCAGGAGGATTGAGAGTTGTAAAGCGCACTCAAATGAGAAAGAGAGATAAAGATGGAAAACACACTATCTAAATTGATGGTTGAGAAATTACAAACACATTTAAAAGAGGAAAAATATAGGGTTGAAAAATGTAGTATCTAGATTGATGGTTAAGGGTTAGAAAATGTACTCAAATGAGATGAAAAAAGATAAGTATAGAGAGCAAATTATCTAAGTTGATGGTTGAGGGCTAAGAAACACATTCAAAAGAGGAGGAAAATATGACTAGAAAACATATTATTTAGATTTATGGTTGATGACTAGATAACAAACTCAAATGAGAAGGAGAGAGATATGATTGGAAAGCGCATCATCTTGGTTGATAATTTAGGGTTGAAAAGAGCACTAAAAAAAGGAAAAAGTTCAGGATGGAAAATGCATTATCTTAGTTGATGGTTGAGGGCTTGAAATAACACTAAAAAAGAGAGACAAATAGGGCTAAAAAACACATTATCTGAGAGATGAGGACTTACAAGAGCACTCAAGGAATATAAGAGGTGATGACTCGTAGACATAGTCAAAATGGATGAGAAAGGGTTTGTAAACTACAATCCCACCAATCTTATTTTTTATATCTTTATTAAGGATCTGGTGCAATGTGTGATGCATATATACTTTACCTAATTAATATAAGTCCCTTTTTTACTCTATAATATTCTTTTTTTTTGGAGTTTATATTTCTATAATTAGCTTTAATGACTTCTTTTTTTATTCAAGCCACAACTTATGATCTTGGTCTCTTAGGGATGACAAACTTTTAGATTATATCCACATGTCCCCCTATTTAAAGACCTTTATTTTGTTCAACATTCATTGTTTTCATAGAAATAGAACCATAAAGTCAATCTTATTATGCCTATTAGATTGTTGCATCTTGATCATGCCCCCAAGTGATATGGACTTTGAGTTTTCTTTATTTTAAAGATATGTAAAAAAAATATTGATTATTTACAAGGATTGCTTTCACATAATGTTTTTGGAATTTCAAAATTATTCTAAACATAAAAATCTTTTTGATATTGATTTAAAGCAAACTTGTCTTGAAAGAATTCAAATGATCCTCATTATCAAGCTTTTATAAAGGTGCAAAAGAATCGGTTTTGTTTTGGTGAAGTGATGTTTGTTTCATGTCTTGTAGGCTTAGGATGGTATAAATCAAGTCTTGTGAAGTGTTTAGAAGGCTTTTATCTGAAAAGGGCTTGATTAGACGTGTAATGTAGGCTTTCGATTCTAGGCTATGAAAAAAATATATTTGTAGGCTTAAAACATGTTTAAGAGGTTTGAGAACTAAGGATCATTAGTACTTGCTCTTAGATATCTTTTGGTTAATGGACTTTGGAACCTTAAGTCTAACTTGCAAAATGGTTTGACATGCCCCCAATGTTTGGTTTGGGCTTTTCTCAGCTTTTGTTCTCATTATTGGGTTTTGAGCACTATCATCATGTTTGTTAATTTGTCATGGTGTGCTCATATTTTTTTGATTCTAAACTCTTTCATACCCCTCACCTTTGTTTTGGGTACCTTTTATCACTGAGGACTTTTTTTGTGGATTTGGATTGCCTTTTATTCTTACACTTACTCCCAGTGTAGGGTATGATCCTAGTTAAATTTAATTAAAAAAACTTATGAGGCTCAAACAGAGACTGCAAGAGATAATTGAAAATTGTGAAGGGATGAAAATAATGACCTTCTTTCATTTAAAAAAAATATTTAGGATCAATAAGCTTTTGATTTTCCATGTAAAATGGTTTCTCGTAATTTTTTTAGTTGTCATTTCATGGTATTTAGGTCATGCTTCAATGTTTTAAATGCATAGTAACTTTTTATGGAGATCACTTGAATTCCCAGGACTCGTTTGCTAAAATAAACATCAATTTGATTTTTGTTGTCGTACTAAAACTTTGATTTTCCAAAGATTTTTGTGAAAATATAGGATCATGCCTAATTTCTCATAGAAATGGGAATATTCCAAATGATTTTTAGGTGTTATGGTTTTATAAATTGATGGAACTTTCAAGATCCCTGAAAGTATAGGGTGTGCTTCTGTATTATTTGTAGAGAAATAAAAGAGTGAAGACATATTATCAACATAAAAAATATACATGATTTTATTAAAAAAAAAAGCTCGTTTAACAAAGAAAGTCTTGTAGTGTTATAAGTCAAATTGTTAATAAGACAAATACATGACAAAGCCAAAACACATGTGTGGATATGATCAAACAAAGACAAATTCTAAAAGCAGGTTTCACCTTCCAATTCTGGGCATTTCTTTTTCAAAAACTCCAGTTGGGTTCATTTTATTTATCATTTCCATAAAGTGGTCATCCCATTTCTCGAAGCAAGATTGGACATAGCATTTGAAGCTTCCTTAAATGTTATCCACCCAACTTTAAGTAGTTGCGTGAGCTTTTTTTTAAGGCATTGCAAGTGTGAATATTCTGTCTTAGAGCACCAACATGGTACTCTCGGGTGAGATCTTTCCAACTATGAATCTTGGTATTGTCTAGTCTCATATGCCAATTCAATATTAGACCCACTCAAGCTATCCTGAAAGAAATGCATCAGTAGCTCTTGTCATGCATTACTTCTATCATTTTATTATTGTAGGATTAAGATGGGTGATGGGACATTGTGTTTTAGTATATTTGATGAATTCATTAACTCAAAACTTCTTTAGTACTACAACATTTTAGGACTATATCAACTTTTATAACTTGTACTGGATCATACAAGTCTACCCCTTTAATAACTCTTATTCTTGCTTTAGTCCTGCTATTTTACCTTGATAAATATCCCAAGATGGCTTCATTTTATGAGACCTATTGATGAATGCTTTTATAACCATAAGGGTTAATGTTGTTAATTATACAATACAAGACTATATTAAGGCTCTTGATTATGTTTACAAGAAGGTATTTTGCAATTTAAACCTTAATCTAGTGTTAGAACTTGTCATGCTTAAGTTATTGGTGTCCGCAAACTAAACCAAAACTTTTATTGTAAAATCAAAGATACCACACACACAATACTATCCAAATTCTTTTAGAGGTTTCTAATTGTTTATCACTTATTCTTGCCATGTGCTAAAATCTCATTTTAATGAATATTTACAATAAAAAAACCCTAACTCTTGTCAAAGCAACACCACTTTTATATTCATATATTCATATAGGAGGAATTATACATGTCTGTCATAACCCAATTTTTGGGTTACTCCCCAAAATCTACCAAAAATAAGGGGGCCGACATGGGTAGAAAAATCAATGTGCAAAATTTGTTTCTTTTCGAGAGTCTAATTGTATCTCTTTTGTCCTCAAAAATAGAGAAAAATACAGATTTAAGGCAAAAATAATTTATCATCGGATAAATCTGTGTAAGAACTAAGTCGGGAGATATAATTATATTTTTATGGGCCAATTTGATTTAATCATCCACCAATTTAAAAGTATAATTATATTTGGGAATTAATTTAGGGTCCAATTAAAGGATTTAATTAAGTGCAAGGACTTAATTATACTTTAAGTTGGTCAAATTAATTTTATTAAGGGCTTAATCAATGAGAAATCAAGTTCTTGAATTTAATTCGGGTTCAATTGAGAAGTTTGGAATTTTCGGAGACTGAATTGAATTTTTCCAAGCCAATTGTGCGAAATCAGGGGTCCAATTGGAAACAATTGAGAGTTTAATGGTCAATTGAGGGTCAAATAGCATAAATTGGAAGCCAGGGACCAAAATAAAAAGGCGCGCAAATTTAAGGCTGACATTGAATTTTTCACGGGGACACAATCGCACAAAATTAAAAGTTTAAAACCAATCGAGGGTGCGATTGAACCAATTAAAAATTAAGGGACCAAATTGATTTTTTCCATCTCCCCGCAATCATCGTAGGTGTGACTGCACTGTTCAGTCACCTGAACAGTGCAGGCACGCCACCTGCAATCACAGACGGCAACCCTTCGCTGCACGCCATGGGCAGCCGAAGGGTTGCCTTTCAAACCTATAAGTACATGCAATGCATGCAGAGGGAGGGAGAAAACGGGAGAAGAAATCTGGGCAAAAAACGTCGAAACGAGGGGAAAAAAGAAAGAAAAACTGGGCAGAGAGGTGAGAAGAAAACAAACAAAATTCACGTAAAAAACAGAGAGAAAGAGGGGCAGAATTTTGGCAAATCTTCATCCCCTCGTTTCTAGGCTCTCTCTCTCTCTCTCCTTCACCTCTCTCGGTCCATTTTGTCTCTCTCTTACTAAAACCAGACGCCGACGTCTCTCTCTCTCCTCAAGTAGCCATCAACTCCGGCCACCACGGATCGTCTCAACCTCACCAGAAGCTTCCCCTCGATGCCAGCAACTCAGCCCCACTCTCTTGCGAGGCAACAACCCAGGTGACAGTAGCAGCAACGCCAACACCGGCGACTTTGGAAGCTCTCTCCGGCCACCACGGTCCACCATTTTCGACGCCACCACGACAGGGAGAACCACCTCGACCTCCTCTACCTGTATCTATTAGCAGGTAAGCCTTTCGTCGTGGTCGACCATTTTACTGTTCCTTCGTCTTCAACCTTCGGCCGGCTACATGCAGCGGGACGCAATTTGCGTCCCGCTGTGCACGTGGGCCGGGCTTGATGGAGATGGGTCGGGCTTTGTGCCCGGCCCAAATGTTTTCTAGATGGGCTTCCTGGACTGGAGGCCCATGTCCATAAAAGGTGGGCTACAAGCCCACCTAGTTTCAGCCCAGCCCATGGAAGAATGGGTTGTCAGTCCGGCCCATCAGGGGCGGGACTGCTAGCCTAGTCTTGTTGGAGTGGGCTGTCAGGCCGGCCCATCAGGAGGGGGCTGTCAGGCCTGCCCGTCAGGACTGGGCTGACAGCCCATGGTTTATTTATTTATTTATTTTTCTTTCCATTACTTTATTTTTTAAAAAAAATTATAAAAATATAAAATATAAAATACAAAAAAAAACATAAAAAGGATTTTGTTTTTCATGCATACGGCCGGATTCCAAGATTTTTTCCATCATATTTTTCATAAAAAAAATATTTTGCATCTTCCTCATGTTTTAAAACAAAAATTGGATATCCTAACCGGTTTATGATTATCCGTTGGAATTTGGCTAAAATATCAAAAATAATTTTTTTTCTTCATCTATTAGGGTGTAAATTTATGTTGTAAAGTACATCCATGAATAAAAAAAAAAGGTTTTTAAACTACGGTGTAAATTTACATTGTAAAATACATCCGTAGATAAAAAAGGATACGGTGTAAAATTATATTGTAAAGTACATCCGTGGATAAAAAAGGTTTGTAACTGCGGTGTAAAATTACATTGTAAAGTACACCCGCGGACAATTTTTTTTTTGAAAATGCAGTGCAAAATCTTTAACTTAGAAAAACAATCAAACAACAATGCAGCTTACCTTAGGTAGGCTAGTGCAATGGGGGTGATGCGTTTTCCCCTTGCACAACAAGTCCCCTTACCTAGACTCTCGCAGACCATTAGGTTCCTAGTGACCGTAATACTAGGTGGTGACTCCTTAGAATTATAGTCGTAAATTTTACGGCTATTGAACATCTCCATTTTCACCGCGCACCGTTGTCTCTCCAAAGAGAGGGATGGTGGGGCGCGAAGTGCATAAAAATCGCCGTCGCGACAATGTCTTTATTACATTAGACATAAACTCTAAATTCCATTAAAAGCCTATGATCATCCTCCTTTACATAATAGGATGCACTAAATACTATCATAATAGGGTTGAAAATCAATTATCAGTGTCCAACAGATACTATAGTAATTTGTTATTACCCATTAAGCTAACAGATAAGCTTTTGACTAATACAAAGTTGGGTTCTCATTACCAATATATTTAATAATGGGTTTCAACCCCATTCCACTAGTTGTTCTCTTTACCATATCTCTAGATAGTCCTTTTATGAGTGAATCCGCTAAATTACTCATAAACTTCACATAGACAATGGTGATTACTCTATTTATAATCAACTCTCGAACATATCCATGTCGAAATACTTATATGTCTTGATTTACCATTGTAGATATTATTGTAAGTTCGAGACATAGTTGCTTCACTGTCGCAATATAATGAAATAACTAGCATAGGTTGTGGCCACAACTTAATATCTAACAACAAATTTCTTATTTATTCTGCTTCTTTACCTGCAACATCCATAGCAATATATTCTGATTCCATAGTTGAATGAGAGATGCATGTTTATTTCTTGGATGCCCAAGATATTATACCTCCTCTAAGTGTAAAAACCCATCCTTTTATGGACTCATTATCACCTAAACTAGTTATTCAGCTTGCATCAAAATATTCTTCAAACCCAACTGGAAAATTAGAATAAAACAAATCCAAATCAATTTTTCCTTTGAGATAACCAAAGACTCTTGCATTAGGCTTAAAATGAATTGTATTTGGCTTGCTTGTGTATCTTGATAAATTATATATACTTCCTAGAAATGAAAACAAAATGTGTAAATTTGTAAAGTCTTTATATGGTTTAAAGCAAGCTCTGAAACAATGGCATGAGAAGTTTGACAAAACAATTTTGTTAAACGACTTTCATCATAGTGGTGTAGATAAATATATGTATTCCAATTTTACAAAAGACTTTGGAGTGATTATTTGTCTCTACATAGATGACATGTTGATATTTAGCACCATTATGATTGGAATAGTTGAAACCAAAATGTATATCACTTCTATTTTTAAAATGAAAGATCTTGGTGAAGTGGACACAATTTTAGGTATCAAAGTTAAGAAACATAATAGTGTTTATATTATATTGAGAAAATGCTTGATAAGTTGAAGCATCTTTCAAAAAAGCTAATACTCTATTTGACTTTAGTTTGAAGTTAAATGATAATTGTGATAAAACGATATCACAACTAGAATATGTTAGTGTCATTGGAAGTCTTATGTATGTGATGCATTGTACAAGACTAGATATAAATTTTGCTACATGTAAGTTATCAATATATACAAGCAAGCCAAATACAGATCATTGGAAGCCTATTACAAGAGTCTTCAATTATCTCAAAAGAATAATTGATTTGGGTTTGTTTTATTCTATTTTCTAGTTGTGTTGGAAGAATATTATGATGCAAGCTAGATAACTAGTTCAAGTGATAATAAGACCACATCAAGATGGGTTTTTACACTTGGAGGAGGTGCAACATCTTGGGCATTCAAGAAATAAACATGCATTTCTCATTCAACTATGGAATCAGAATTTATTGTTATGGATGTTACAGGAAAAGATGCAGAATGGATAAGAAATTTGTTGTTAGATATTAAGTTATGACCACAACTTATGCCAATTATTTCTTTATATTGCAATAATGAAGCAACTATAAGTCAAGCGTACAATAATATCTACAATGGTAAATCATGACATATAAGTATTCAACATGGATATGTTCGATAGTTGATTATAAATGGAGTAATCACCATTGTCTATGTGAAGTTTATGAGTAATTTAGTGGATTCGCTCACAAAAGGACCATCTAAATACATGGTAAAGAAAACAACTAGTGGAATAGGGCTGAAACCCGTTATTAAAGATCCTTAGTAGCACTGACACTTTGTCTCCATGAATAAACACCTTAAAATTGTTAGAGAAATTTGATATGGAAACAAATTAGAAATATGAACAATGACTTAGGGGCGTGAAAGAGCATTGTCTTTAATGTGTTTATTTTTTCACACAAAAACAACACCTCAAGGATACAACTAAACCCTCTAAACGTCTTGAAAGAATAACAAGAGAAGA
Source organism: Salix viminalis (assembly GCA_029228465.1). NCBI lineage: Eukaryota > Viridiplantae > Streptophyta > Magnoliopsida > Malpighiales > Salicaceae > Salix > Salix viminalis. Next base: position 30,399,165 of record CM055441.1, read on the forward strand.
CAAAAGGAAGAAAATAGATTTTTTAATGTCATTTTATTTTGTATATTAATACTGTATATATAGGCAGACTTGGCAGACTTGTAGCACTTTAAAGAAACAATATGATTGTTCAATGAACAATCATTTTAATGAAATAATATGATTGTTCAATATTTAGTTTGATTCTAACAGTCATATCTATCAAATTTAATTACAAAATTAATAAATAAAAGAATTAGATTAATTATAATTAATCTAACAAATCTAGTTTCAAGTGCCAAATGTCATTTTTCCTTCTTTATTCACATACAAATTACACCAAAACTAGCTTTCATCACTTCCCCAACTACCCACCAAAGCCTTTACATGGTGCACCAACCATTACCATCTCTTTTGTTCCAAGTTTCAAACCATGGTAATAGAGAAGACCACCATATTTACTTTTTTCAAATGGGTCATCGTTAGCCACCACTAACATCTTTTTTCCTTCTTGGCCTTCTAGCACCAACTACGAACAATTCATCCTTTATTCAACCACATTGACATTTTCTCCAACAACAGTTTTAGCTTTACCAAAAACCTAACTTTAGCACCACCTGCACAATAACATTGATATCACTTCCTTCTAATTGTCAACCTTCACCTCTGGTCTAACAAGTTCACTATTTCCCTTTTTCCACACTCATTTAGCTTGAAAGACGTGAATTGATTCACGCTTTGCATTTGCTATCTTTTGTCAACAAAGAGGTTATGTGGGTTGAACTAAGTCCATCTCATCTCATATAAAAAAGCAAAAGATTTTATCTAAAAAATTTTGGGGACCATTTTAGAATTATTTATGGGTCTCTCTGTGTTTTTTTAATAATTTTATGCAAAATCAAACTACAGACTTATACTGTTAGATATGGTCCTGATATTAAAAATTCCTATTTTTTTCTCCAAAAATATCAAGAAATAATTCAAAAACTCATTTTAAAAAGACAAAATGTGTTTCTTATCAAGGATTTCATTTAATATCAGGGTAGTAAAATACTCATTTTTTATTGAAATTTTCAACAACTCCAAAAAGCTCTAAAAAATTCTTCACTCCAAAAATATATATAAAAAATTGTTTCATGCATACAATCAAATTCTAAAGTTTTTTCTTATACATATTCTTCTAAAAGATAAAATTGCACTTTTAACATGTTTTTAGATTTTACAAAATAGATATTGTAACCGGTTTGTGATTATTTATTAGAACGTGACCAAAATACTAAAATCTCCATAACAATTATTTTGTTTAGTCACTTTATTATTCAAAATATTGAGGTTTAGTTGTAGGCTTTAATATTTATGGTATAAAACTACATTATAAAATATACCCTCAAGTATTAAAGATACAAAGGCTTTAATATTTATGGTATAAAACTACATTATAAAGTATACCCTCAAGTATTAAAGATACAAAATAGAAAACAAATGTGATGCTAAAATTTAGGTCTTGGAACAATTAAGATTTAACCCAATAAAATGAAGGCTTTCTCACAAAGAAATATTTGTGTTGAACCTTAGATGAAATCAACAAATAAAAACATGTCTTAGATTAACAAACAATCAACGATATAGCCTACCAGAGGTAAGATACACTGAGGTGATACAATTTTTCCCTACACAGCTAATCTCCTTACTTAAACTCTTGCATGCTATTAAGTTTTCTAGTAACCATAATATTAGATGATGACTCTTGAATCCTATAACCATAACTTTATGATTAAACCTAAAAACACCCTTCGATTTTAGAAGGCAACTTCACCGGACATCGTGCATGTCACAACATTAACAATCAATCAATGATACAACTTGCAATTAATAAGGTGCACTAACGGTGATGCATCTTACTCTTGTGCAATTAGTTTTCTTATTTAAATTCTCACAAACCATTAAGTTTTCTAATAACTATAATATTAGGTGACAACTCCCAAACCCAATAATCATAGCTTTATGTTTAAACCTAAACACCCTTTCAATTTTTAGGAAACAACTTTATCATTCAACATTGTACATGTCGCAATAATTGTAATGGTCTTCCCATTCATTATTGTACATGTCATTGACAATTGTAATAGTCTTCCTTTTATTTAGATATGACAAAAAAAATATAAAACCTACAGCCACTCAAGTAAAAAAAAACAGAAAACTCAAGGTTATATTTACACTTTAAACAACTCAGGCAAGGAGTGCATAATTTTCACTACTATAATTTATTCTCAACATTTACCATACATAAACTATGAAAAAACATTTTTGTTTTTGAAGTTCAATGCTAATTTATAACAACTCCTCATGGCCAAAAAAAAATGTTTATCAAGAAATTCAGACTTTGTCACCAATCTCTAAAATTCTCAGTTATTTTCAGTCTTTTGATCTGAGTTGAACTATCTACCTGTATTTCCTTTTTTCTTTTTCTCCATCTTTTTTTAACTTTAACTATGTTTTGGACATTGAAATGTATCTAGGATATTACAGCTCCGATGTGCAATTTACTAACTAGTTTTGTGCATTGGCAAAACCCACCACATAATATTTAATTATGAGCCTGCATGCCAAAAGACTCAAAATACATTCTGGTTATATGAAGACTTTAACTTCTTCATTCCAAAATACAGACATCCAGCTATCCAGGTCTCTCTTCCAACCTGTCTTTTGCGGCGGCAGTGCACAAAACTCTGGAAACTTGACAAGCACTTTCACCACCATATCAATGCTCGTTTTCAATCATCTCAATATTCTTCTCTTTTCTGTTCTGATGGGGTGATCTCCTATGAGTTATCTCCTCTCTGCAACAGAGAAAGATATCTCAACCAAACAGAAGTTTCAGGAAACAGAAAAGGATTAAGATTCCAAGATATTGAAAAAAAAAAAAAAAAAAAGGAAGCTTGACATCAAATAACACAAATGTATTTTCCTGGTCAATAAAATAGGGCATTCACAAAAAAACAATACGATGATATTCACACATATGCCACTATGGCACTGTGTCCACTGATAAGGTGTTCACATACTTTTCAGTTACAAGCTGTATAAGAAATGAAGGAAATACACAGAATTAACAATCAAAATCTGTAGGCAAATCCAATGCCCTAGCAAGCTTGTTTTCAGGTATCCTAGCTATTGTACAGAAAGCAGGTCCCTGCAAACTCAACAGATGTAGCATGGCATGTTGATCCTAAAACACAACATTTCTTAAGCTAAAACAAAATTGTTGTATAACCATTATATAGCTGCACAAAAATACTTCATGCTGGTATATTTGAGTTATGTAACATGCCAAAATCACCTAACCATTTTCACATCGGTCATAGAGCTGACACAAAAAAAAACGTTACTTTTGATATTTCAGTGGTTGGAAGTTCCCAAGGCAGATGGCTACACTTTTAACATTAACAATCAACTTGTTGATCTAGTTTGGTGGAATCCAGTCATAAAACTTTCTGCCAAAAAGATGACTGGGTTTTACAACTCATCCAACAACCTTTCATTTTGTTTCACAATTACAGTGTACAGATGCAATAACTAGAGAACTCATTGGGATCAAATACTGGATCCTTATCATATGTAGAAAGGAAACTAAGACCAACTACATGTCTAAAATACATGACAAAAAAGACAGAATTTGAAACCAGGAAACATGCATCAACTATAGACAAGAAAGAAAGCTATAGTTGAGACAGTAAAATCAATAAGAACCTGAGGCAATTCCAGATTGAATCATAATGAAGGATAGCTACAACCCTGCGCTTCCAATCCTTTAAAGAGCCTCCGCTACGCTTAACCACGGGCAACTGCTTGATGCCTTTTGCCTCCATCAAATCCTTGGCAATTGCCAAATCAGTGTCAGGATAACATGTCAAAAGTCCACGACCTTGACCTCGGTACCTTATCTCCCGGGTGCAAACAGTGGATACAAGACAGGTATTTACCTGTACCAAATAACAAATAAATACTTCAAATATCACACTGGAGAGCATACACGAGCAGAAAGAAAGTTATCTTCATCCTTTTATACATCTATGATTGTTGAATCACCCGTGGAAGCATCACTAGATGTCTTGGAGAGCCGTCTAATGTCACCATATGTTAGTATTCCTTCCAGTAAATCTTCATCATCAACTACGAGCAAACAATTCTGTTTGCTGTCATGCATATATTTTATAGCTTCTTTCAATGTTAAGCTTACTGAAACCTTTGCATAGTTCTTTGACATGGCCTTATAAACCTAGCAACAAGCAGGAAAGAATAGAGTAAATAAATACACCTCAGAATAATACACAAGAGGGGATGTTGGTGCACAATAAATAACAAGAATAACATAAGCATGAAGCTTCATTTCTTAAATAAATCAATTCTCCGGACAAAAAAAAAGGAGAAAAATACAAACCTTGAGATTTTCTGCAAGCAAATCTTCATTAATTGCTTCATCATCAGTATCGTTTGAAAGAGAAGAATAACCCTTAGCCAAACTATGAGGACCAGGTGTTTCATTCTCCTTGCCATGGTCAGCCACAGATGGAACCCATATTGCTAACCCAACAGCTCCCTGATCACATTTCATGGAAGAAAAGATAAATTAGCATTAAAAATGTGAAAGCCAGGAAATATAGGGCACATGGTGCTGACGACCATGACATAACCTATTTACCAATGAGTGACAACAAACCTTTTTCAGACCCATTAGCAGTGATATCGGATTATTGATGAAGATAAGCAGCAAAAATACACTTTTCAGTTTCTTAAACCAAAATAGACTGTTTCATGCAGGAATATAAGGTTTATGATTGATTTTAAGTTTTATGATTGATTTTAACACAGGTTTGACCAAGAATATTATAGCCTTACAAAAAAAATATCAATGTAATCCCATCACATATCCCAATTACTGGGAGGATAAAATAAACATCTTAACAATCAAGATTATTCTGGAAAAATATCAAGTAAATCTAATTACCATGAGGGGAAGGATTATCCTGTAATCTTTTGTCAACTCAAACAGAAGTAGAACTGATGTCAATGGCACTGAACAAACTGAAGCTAAGGTAGCAGCCATTCCAACCTACAGCAAAAGATTTGAAATACTTTATTCAACTTGACACAAATTAAAAGGCACTTCAGCAAAGAGAGAGATATCATCTCATAAAAGTTACGATAGCCCAAAAACAATTACATTACCAAGGCATATGCCTGTGGCTGGGCAACGGCAGCATTTCCTGGAATGGCTGAATTGATAAGTTCTGCAGCTGAACCTCCAAATACAGCACCAACAGCTGCACCAATCATCAAACTTGGTGCATAAAGGCCACCTACAAGCAATGAACCCTTGCACAGAGCAGTGGCCACAACTTTGGCTGCTAATATTTGGGTTAATAACCAGATTCCAGGAGCAGAAGCACTCTTCCCAGTGTGTAAGATTTCTTCAACATTGGTAAAACCCCAATATAGTATTCCAGGATACTTCAGAGCAATTATTCCAGCTCCTAAACCACCTAAAGCAGGGCATGCAACAGGATGAAGGCCAAATTTTTCTTTGATAAACTCAAATGACTTGGTGAACCAGGTGACCAAGCGAGTAAAGACCACACTTACAACACCACATAGCATGCCCAATATCAGGTATAAGGGTAATTCTGCAAAGCAAAACCAAAAATTGAATAAAAATAGTCAGATTTCGCTAGTGATACCATTTTATTACTAGATAGGATTTGCACACAAAGACCTCACTGTTTTTTATCTTCATTTAGTTAAAAGGCGATAAAAAAATAAAGAAGGGAAAATCATTATAATGTGTTTTACACAGACACGTTCATGTCAAATGCCACATCAAAATATAGAAATAAATGCATCAAGAGATGAATAATACCAGCAGCAGATTTCAAATCATACGATGGCACTGTAAAAGCTGATTGTGTTCCAAGTAACGCATTTGATACAGTTGATGATATTACAGAAGCCAACAGAATCATTGCAGTTGTGAATGGAGGTGAATTTTCAGCATGGAGAGGCCTCAACACAGTTTCAATTGCAAAGAAACAACCAGCGACAGGTGCATTGAAACCTGAACAAGAAGAGCAAAAAGAAAATTTGAATGGCATTCAAATAAGAATTTGCTGGAGCAGAATGGATAGAAACAAAAGAAATATTGAGATTTGAAACTGACTTTGTTTACAAACCAGATCATCAGGGAAGCAGAGATAAGAAAATACAGTTAGATTGATAAAAGCTACAAGATGATTGCAGAAGATTTCAGTTGTGTTTGGAAATTAAAGATTCCTCCTCAAGGCTAATGAACGCACTACACATGATTGATGAGCATAGGAAATCAGTCTCAACATCCTGATTCCAGATATGCTCCCTGAAACAAGCATGTCATTTTCACATTTTTTCATTTTCAGTTTTACAAAGTGCTGTCCTCCTTCAAGCCTTATCATGCTCAAGTTAATTACTTTAAGGCTAGTTTTTTTATGAACAGTTGATCTTCCATTGACTAGAAGGTGCGATCTAAAACCTTCACTTGAAAAATAATAGATATATGAGTTGCATTATAAGTGAATGAGAGACCATATAAGGTCGTGTTGTTTTAGGCTATGAATGACCAAAAGTTGCCGGATGCCAGTAAATATATATAAAATAGATGATCTTGAAACCAAAGCAGCCAGCCACAGCCAAGTAATATCTGGCTTTTGAAATGGTGATTATCTAAAGGAAGCAAATAAGCAGAAACAAAATCTTATCATGTAAAAAAGGAGAGATACCTGAAGAAATCCCAGCAGCTGCGCCAGCGGCAACAAGAGTATTCCTCCTTTCTCTATTGTTTGCCATCATTAAAGAGAATCCATGGGCACATGATTTGCCGATGTCAACACTAGGTCCTTCAGGACCCAAAGAGCAACCAGTACCTAAAGTAACAGCTGCCTGAATGGCCTTCACTGTAGGAAACACTCCGGCGACCAAATCGAAACCTTTTCTGTGAGATGAAAGGTTCTGCCTTATTTGCTCCAATATTTCAACCAAGCCATGCATCATTCCAACAATAACTCCTCCAGCGACAGGGATTAAAAGAATCCGATGCCAAGTGTCTGACAGCCTTTGCAGACGGAGCCATGCAGCACCCTCGTTTGGAGTCCCAGCCCAGGCCCATTCATGTATTAAATGAACCTAAAGAAGCATTACCAAGATATCAATGACAGAACTCCTAAGGAAACTAGCAAGGCAAACATAAGTGCATGACAAAGCATAAGAAAGAAACATGTATAGAGGATCAGCCTCTTCTTCTTTTTTTCTTTCTTCTCCCTTGCTCTTCTTCTTCAATATGAGACAAAATCATGTGATTGTGATGTGATTGCACAGTTGATTGTTAAAAGGCTTATGGCAGGGAACTGGGTAGTAAGCAAAATCAATAATAATAATAATAATAATAATAATAAAAAAAAAAAACCTTACGCACAGCCAATTATTGAGAAATTAAGCAGAAACTGAGCAGCAAAGCACAATGAGAATGAGAGAGAGAGAGAGAGAGATCCACCCAGATGAATTAAAAAAGAGAGAGAATAAGGCAGAGAAAAACAAACCCCCTTATTGAAAGCGGCGACACAGAGACCGGAGGCGAGACCGAGAAGGCAACCAATTAGAAGCAAGGCCCATTCAGGAGTGGCACCATTCTCTAAAACGTCGTCTTCGTCGTTGTGATCATTAATATTCTTAACACGGTGGTCATAATTACGATTTTGGCGGTGGTTGTGATCTGATATAGATGGAGCGTCGTCGTCGTCGTCTAGATGATGATAATGAGGATTGTTGTTGTTGTTGACAGTGGAGGAGGGACGACGACCTGAAAAACCTCGAATCAGATCTTTGATAACAGCAGTCTTCTTATGTCCTCCTCTGCTATTATCACTGCTGCTTCTGTTGAATCCTCCTCCCCCTGCTTGTGCTGCTTCCAGGTCGTTATTTTCTACAGCAAGTACTAGTGGTTGTTGGCCATGGTCATCGTGTTGTTGTGTAATTGAAGAATTGGATTTGAGGAGAAGATGCTTCTGATCGCCGTCTTCCATTGTTTCTCTCTTTCTTTCCATTCCCAGATTCCAAATCAGATCAAATCAAATATATATGTATATGTGTACATATAGATATAAATATATATAAACGCCTTTCTTGTTCTTCTTCTTCTTCTTCTTCTTTGCTACAGCAATTAAATTACTTCTTATACTCCTTAATTTTTTGTTCTTCTCTCTCCTAGCTCTTCTATCCTTTCCATGCCCCCACGCTTTTTCATATTTAACGAACGAGCACTGCGGAGAGATAAGTTTTTTTTTGTTTTGTTTAAATATATGTAAAAAAAATTTTAATTTAGTTTTTCATCTATTTATTTTTTTCCATTCTTCTGGAATAATTTTTATTTTATATTCGTATTTATATATCCATATTTTTAATTTTGACTTTTAACTTTTATTATTGTTTATTTTTATATTAAATGTAGCTTGCATTAAAAACATAATAAGTTTATCTTTGATATCATCAAATGAAAGTAATTTTTTTTTATAAACATATAGTGAATATTTTGTTATTAGTAATATATTATCTCTGTATTTTTTTTATCTATTTTATCTACCTATGGCTTGTATATTTTTAATTTAAAGTAATTTTTATTTAAAACACTTAAAATATTTTTTTTTAAGATCTATTCTTGATATTATTATATTAAAAGTATTACATAAAACATAGATTAAATTAATTTTATATTTAAAAAAATCTTCGCTCATTTTTATATATATTTTAATGCGTTAATATTAAACAAATATCAAAATATATAATTGGTCTAACATGTTTTTAAGAAAAAATACCTTAAAATAATCATCATCATTATTTTTAACATCTTATCCACAATGAAATGAATTTATATAAAAATAATAATTAAAAATTTTGTAGGCAAATAGAAAAGAAAATAACACATTAACTTAGATTGTGTTTGATGGTCTCGTCATGTCTTATAATGATAATAATACTAATTTTGCTTTGTGGTTTAATTTTGTTCTTCAAATATTTTTATTTGTTCTATATATATCATTTTTTTTTCAATAATGCTAATATTGTTTTTGGTTTTACTTTCAATCATAATAATGAGAATAAGAATAATAATTCAAATAATTTATCATTTGGTATTTTATTTATTAAAAATTAAGTTTTGCAACTTCTCTGTAAATAATGTTTCAAATCTAGTATCTCGGATTAATAATTTGAAAAACTTTTGTGGCTTAATATTGTTTTGAAATTTTTTATCTTATTTTTTAAAAATTGTATGACTTAACATTAATATCAAACAAAAAATATTAAACAACAAATTTTATTATAATCCAAGCGATTATAATAATTATATTCATAATGGTAATAATATAAATTTTACTCATGTCTTTTAATTTTATCCTTTAACTATTTAAATTTGTTCTTCAAATCAAATAATATTTTTTTTATGGTGATAATAATTTTTTGCCTACAATCATAAGAATAACAATTAAAATAATTTATCATTTGATGTTGTATTTATCAAGAATTAATTTTTATAACTTCTCTACATATAATGGTCCCAAATCTAATAATTTATCATTTGATATTGTATTTGTTAAAAATCTTGTATCTCCATGTTGTCTTTAATTTTTTTTTTACTTTATTTCTTTAAAATTAAATTATTTAATATTAGTACTAAGCACAAAAAAATATCCTATAATTAGTTTTTTTGACATTACTGAATAAAAATTCTGCCTATGTTTATTATTTTGCTCAGATGTATAACATTATAAATTTTTTTCGACACCATTAATACTTTTTTAAAATGTTAAAACATTTGGTTCTAGTTGTGGCGAAGTGCAAGGGCAAGTAGCTAGTATATTTTTTTATTGTAGATCATTTGACCCAATTTTTTCATCTATTTTGTTTACGTGTGACTTCATATATTTTTTTATAGATCTAAAGTATGATATATAGAAAAGCCGCAAAAAACTTTTTTTTAACAAAAACAACATCAACTAATAAATTATTTTGATTGTTATTATCATAATTGTTAAATTGTCACCATCATTACAATTGTCATTATAGTCATTATTGTAAATAATTCATATTCTAATTAACATCATTAGGTGTTGGCAATAATATCGCTATCACCATCATTATTGCTATATCGATATTATTATTACGACAATAATCATTACGATAACCAACACCTTTATTTTTATTAATATCATTTAAATTATAATTAATATTATTATTATTATAATAATTGTTTTTGTCATTATTGATATTTTCATATTATTTTATGAGTTATTGTTATTATTATCATCAAAGTCATAATTATTAGTACCATAAGCACTATAACTATTATAATAAATTATAATTGTAATTATCATTATGATTAATAATATCAATATTATACCATGATTATAACACCTAAAATTATTATTACCATTACTGCTAAAACAATAAAAATTACTAAATTATCCCCAACAATAAAAAAAACTTAAAAACTTTAACAAAAGAGCAAGCAAGAAAAAAAACTAAAACCATTATTATTATTACAAAAAAATAATAAAAATAACAAAATTACCCCGAATAATAAAAAAAAACCTAAAACCATTAACAAAAAACCAAACCAAAAATAAAATAAATAACAAAACAAAACAAATATTATTAGATTAAAAAATCATTTGACTTGAAGAATAAATAAAAAAAAGGAAAAAAAAAGAAATATCAATTTTCAAATGATTGCCAACAAAATTAAAATTTAAGGACTAATTTAAATAAAAATACAACCTCAACAAAAGAGAAAATATTAGAAAATTAAAATTAAAACTAAGAGCATATACATATAAATATGGACAAAAATAAGAACTATTTCAAAAAGATAAAAAATAATTAAAATCAAATAAAAATTAAAAGAATGAGGGCTGAAATGGAAAAAAACATATATGACCAATTTCAATTGAGTGACAAAGTTGGAAAAAAAAAATCAAACTTCTATATCGAAATCATTAATGAATTTAAAACCAAACCTAAAATTAAAACAATAAGGACCGAAATGAAAACAAAATATATAATCAATTTCAATTGAAGGATCAAATTGAAACAAATCAAAAATTTTTATAACAGAAATGAAGACCAAACAAAAAAATCAAAAGATCAGGGACTGAAATGAAAACATCATAAACCAATGGGACATCTATGTAATTTAGGTTGTAGAAGAGAGAAAAGAAAAAAAATCGACCAACCACCATCACATTTTTGGCCATTGTGCATCGACACGCGCACCACCATGTGGAAGAGGACATGGCGGCGCATACTGTAAGCTATCAGATGGACATCTGAAACTACCGGAAGACGCTGCACACGCCACCTAAAACGAGCGTAAGGAAGAAAACCATCGGCGCATCAGTCAGACGTGCCAACAGTGTTCTATAGTAAAAAACATAAAATTATCTAAACACTCCTACGCCAGCTCTTGGATTTTGTTTTTTTTTAAGTATTATCCGGATTTGTACTGCTTAGAAAAAAATTAAAAATCAGAAACTCTTGGTTTTTACTTATTTGAGGGTAATATGATTATTTTACTATTCATATTAGTGTAAAAAATTGAAAATATCCCTAGCTAATCAACTGTTTATTGTGTGCTAACACTGCTGGAAGCGATAAAAATAGTGTTTTACTATACCAAAAGACCTAAATACCCCCAAATAATTAGAGAATACCAATAGGTCCCATGAAAAAAATCTAAAATGCCTCTGAGTCCAAAAGTTAAAATTTTATGCACCGAGAAGCAAACCAATAATTACACTATTACAATCCATAGTAATTTGTGTTTACGACTACAATTAAAAAACCGCATGATTTACCTTCTTCTTTAATTGTCATTTTTGTCCTCGAATAATAGCACTTTCTCAAATCTATTCGATTTGGTTGATTCCAAAACTAAAGTATTCCATTTAGGTACTCAAATTATTTTTATTATCCCTAAAACTAATCATTCCTCCAAATCCTTTAGACACCGTTCCTACCAAATTTCTCTCTATATTTTACCCCCAACATTAATTAAGGAAGGGTAAATTATAAAATAAATCAAATCCTATCTCAATAACTATATTATACATTTTATCACAGGTTAAAATTTTCACTCCACAAATAAACCAGTGCGACTGCCCCAGGCCCCCACTAGACTCAAGCTTTCACAAAGACAAGGGTGCAACATTCCATCGTTACATAACTCCTATGTCTTCTAGAATGAGTATGTGACTTCCTCTAGCCACACACACACAATTTGTCCTTATTAGGCAATCCCACATGCCAATTCGTTTACCTCACAAGTCTGTTTTTCATAAGGTTTAGACACTTCCTTAAGCATTCAAGGCTTCCATCCCTTTCTTCATGAACAACATCATATGAAACCACTTTGAACAATCTCATGAATCCCCATAAAATTCACCCACCTCCTCAACTATTCCATACATATAACTAGCAAGCAAAATGAGACAACTGATTTTTTTTTGTGGTCAACAAATTTTTTTTCCAGTGAAGCTCTTTTGGCAAGTCCTGGTCTCGCCGCATACACACACGTAGCATTCTAGCATCAAAGTTCCCCCTAACCTGCTATCCATATGCATACTATTGCACCCAAGACACTCTATCAATAATTTTCCATTGACATGACAACCTTGTTGTTCCCACCAACTTGTTGCTTGTGTCATCCATCGAAAACTAGCAACATGGAAACCTAATGAAGGTTTCCTATTCTACTTCCATCATCATGCTCCATCCATCATCACAATGCACATAATAGTCCTTCTATTGCCTCTCCTCCAAGACAACATAACAAATCATCCTCGTCGATAATTTGCCCCTCACCCAAACCCTAAATTGGCTGCCAAATTTGTCACTCAATTTGTCCCTCATCAAGTACAAACACCATTGTATTGCCTCCCCATCAAGGCAACATGCTAAACCAAATTTGTCTAGTTTGACTCCTCAACCAAATTTCTCTATGACTTAACTATTGAATTCTTAACACTACACAGTTAATTGTTGATGTGCCCAAAATTCCCAAACTCTCTATTGTCCAACCCAAGACAACATGTAGTACAAACACCACTAGACTGACTCTTCAACCAAATCCCACATGATTTCGCCTTCCTTTCCCTACATTGTCGCATAGGTCTCATATAGAAGACCCAATATTTTGCCTCTCTCTGAAGCAGCAGGACACGCCATTTACCCTAAGGCTAACCTATGATTGAATTCCATTTCAATCGCCAACACATCCCTATCTTTCTTCCATCACCCTGTTTTCTTGTCACCAGGGTGCATAAGATAGATTTCAAATCTGCCCCATCTAAGGTAGTTACTAGCAAAGTAATTTTCGATCGCAAATAAAGAGCATAAATTCAGTTTTTGAACCCTTACCGATTGCCTTCCAATCCAACCTTTCATTTTCAACCGCAGATTTGGACTCTCCCCCACTGAATTGCTTCTTTTTCCTTTTCACCTCTTCCTTCCCTTTAGACCTTGACAAAAATTATGAAGCACTAGTAGTCCCTTCGTTGGACTCTACTCCCATATATGCCAATCCATCGGTAGTTACAATGCCTTTTCTTTCAAGATTGTCCATCATCCTGAACACATAACAGAACAATCTCATTGTTCTACCAAGAACACAACCGTGCTCTGATACCAATTGTCGTCGGGTAAATTTTTTATTTCACAAATAAAATTGTGCGGTAGCCCAACCCCTTGCTAGACTCAGTCTTTCCTCGCCTTTCATTAGTGTTTGCCTACACAACTAAGTGTTTCCCCTCACCTGAAAAGTTCCCCACACTTTCACTTGTTGCGAGACAAGTAGAATGCACAAGTACGAAAGGGATGCAAATTAAATACATAACTTCGTATGTGTTATGCACAAGCTCGGCATGCTATGCTCAAAACTCTGCATGCTCTACATGCTACTCTGCCTTCCCCACAATCAAGGATCCCTGGCCTATTTATAGGCAAGTACAAAACAATTATAAACATCAACTACCCATCCCTACATTTTAGGAAGTAGCGAAGCACATTCTCCCCCATCTTCGCCTGTCTTTGTGGGTGGTTGTGACTCATGATCCCACGATCTTGGTGTCATTGAGAAGCATTCTCAGCCATACTCCCATGTTCAGCAATCATGCCCCCATGATCTGGACATCCATTTCCCACATGAAACCATGATTGTAACTGCCGCAACAACCCATTACATTGCATCTCTCAACTGTTAGTCCCTAACTGTCAGTTTTGTTGTGCATGCTGCAACCTTGGAAAGTTCATTATCCAAGTCCCACACGTTCATGCCAAGTTAGTCCCCGTGACTTGCAAGATCCAATGCGCGCTGCCGAATTCGCTGCTATTGTCTTCACTATCGAATTCTACTAACATTGTCTTTGTTGCTAAATCAGCTGACACTATATTCACTACAAAATTTTGCTGAGGGCTAACACTGTCCACTGTGTCATTCCAACAATGTCAATTTCCTCCTAATTGAGACGGGGTACGTGACTTTCGAACAAAACCTCCCAAGACAAATTGAGACGTGAGCATGTGTTTTATGTTCTTGTTTTTTTAATAAAAATAAAAATTGCATATTTATTTATGCTATCACCTTCATCTCTCCAACTATAATGTATCTGTTATTTAAAACATTTGAGGCATACACGACCTCTTCACGATTAAAAAATATCATATCCCGACCGAGATACACGGTTTTCTGTTGAAATGGTGCAGAGTACAACAGATATAAGAAAAAAACAAATTCCCTCTCCTAAATACACTACTAATTTAATACTCCTCATTACAATATAGCTAAAACAGAATGGGTCAGTTACTATAGAAACTGTTCATGCACACAAAGCACTGTGAATTGGATATTTGATCCGTTGCTGAGCTCGTTTTTTTCCTTTTTTAGACAAGGCTTTGTTTTTTATTTGTAGAGTAGAAATGACAAAGGAGTGGTTGTGGCTGAGTGGTTGTCTGTGCGTTGGCAAATTCAGTGCACTAGAGTTCGAACCGCTCAAACAACAAAACTGATTTTGGCTTTTTTTCAACTGGTTTTGTTTTTTAAAAACAAAAACGAGTTTTTTTTAATAACTATTTTTTTTACAAAAAAAAGTTTTTTTTTTAATAACTGAGGTGTCCGGACCAACTTACACGCACCACGACTAATCTCCGGATCCATGTTTTTTTGACATTTTTTTCCCTGTTTTGTTTTGCCACTTATACATTTTTTTTTGTTTTTTTTATAACCGAGGTGTCCGGGTCAGCTTACACGCACCACGATTTTTTCTTCCCAAGTATATATATATATATATATATATATATATATATTTTTTTTTTGTTTTCGGGCCAACTTAGTGTGCCACGAATAATCCCTGGAGTCACTTTTTTTTTAACATTTTTTTCTATTTTTTTCCCACTTATACATTTTTTATATATAATCAGGGCGTCCGGATCAGCTTAAAATATTATTTGACTTGAAGAATAAATAAAAAGAAAAAAGAAAAAAAAGAATAATAAACCGAACAATTACGTCACACCCAACCGCCAACGAATGCCAATTGACTACAAAAAAAAAGTAATTCATCTAATTGATTTCATCGATTGCATTTTTTTCATCAACTGATTATATAATTATCAAAACAATTAAGACACCAAACAATCAATCAATTGCAATTTTGCAATCTATGAATTAAATAAATCGACACATAATAGCAATCAACCAGACATAATTCATCTTTGATAGATTTTAGCGGTTGCAATTTTATTATCTGCTGGTTAAATCATTCGTTGCTATTAAAATAAACCCAACCATCAACAAGTTCAATACAATAATTTTACTAATTAAATATTAAAATAATCAATTATAACACACATAAAATCAATCAATTTTCCACATAAATAAAAACCATCGCAGGCAAGTTCGCTCGTTGCTTCTATGCAAAAATGGGAGCACCACGTCAGGAGGAAAAGAGAACGGAGTATTTGCCCATTTATATATAGAGAAGTTAAAGTTTTCTATTTTCGTTGCAACAAAACGTATAATAATTATAACAACAATAAATAAACGTTTGAGAATATAAGGAAATTGAAAATTTTACATCTGAGGACCAAGGGGCAGCCTACTCATGATTTGCTGATACAGTGTTGGATTGTTGGAGAGGTTCAGACTAGGTTCTGTCACAGGCTCCACCTTTGGTTCTTCTTTCGGCATCATGAACCCCATTTCATTTCCAGGACGTTGCTGCGCCAAGTATGGATGAATGGGCATCATAGGCATCTTTGGTTGGCCAGGACCTAAGCCAGCCATTGCAAGATTGGCCAAGCCAGGTTGATTCATTCCAAAAGAGAAGCCAGGCGAAGGCCCCAGCTGCTGCCTCCCAGGCAGGCTGAAGGATCCAAATGCAGGCGGCCTGTCAAACCTAGCCATGCTGTTATGAACTTGTGATGGTTCGGGTCTGTGAACATGGTTTTGAGCAGAAATAGCAGCTTGGCCTGGGGGGGCATTGGAGGTGCCAGAGTTGACATGGCTGCTATTGCGAGCAGCCGGAACGTCGTGATTGTGTTTCCCTTCATACGTAGTGATCACTGACTTAAGGTCATGTGATGCCCTCTCCACATGCTTTCTAACCGTGCAGCCTGCACTAGTACACTTGTAATAACTCCTGCAAGAAATCACCCGATTTTCAAATTCAAATTGTGAACAATTGATTTTTTTGCCTTCTGCACAAGAAATGAGAATTTTTATTATTATTTGGGGGGTGGGGAGTTTGAGCAAGAGGCCAATGTTGATTTGGACAACCTAGGATTTGGATTTCCTTTCACAACTTTCTGCCCATACTTTCTCCAGCGATATCCATCATCAAGGATATCCACCTCACTGGTTGTCTGGACCACAACTCTAGGCTCACGAATAGCTCTGGTGGCTCCACTCATTTCAGTTGCATATGTTTCAATTTTCCTGAGATGTCAAACAACATCAGTAAATCTTTTGCTGATAATAATAATGTCATGAGAGGTGCATGCTTGGAAAAACAAAGAGATGGAATGCTTACCTTCTCTTCGACTCAGATTCTTCTCCTTCACCATCGTAACCTACACTGCCATGTGTAGCCCGATCATCATCTTCGTCATTTGAAAAGGTGGATGAGGCGTCAATGGCATCAGCTGACTCAAAGGGAGTTCCACTCTGAGCCTGTACCGAGGAGGATGGATTCCCAAATTCAGGGCCTGGGCCCCCAGATGCTGAAGATGTTACCTCGACATTGTCGCGCCTCCAATCAGAAGTCCCAGAAACAGTTCCCTTGTGTGTAACTGCCCAAGACGAATCATTAACAGAACCAATCTGTGGTCCAGCTGGTTCGGGAATGTCCAATTGTGTATCCAGTGATCCAATGGCTGACCTCCGGTTGGGTGGTGGCTTGGGATGGCTGTGTGTCCCCTTATATATGATCTCTGTTATATGGCCCTCAAGAGAACGTTCCACTTTCTTCTTAACTGGGCAATTTGGATGAGTGCACTTGTAATAACTCCGTGGATACTCACTTCCTTTTACTTGTTTCTGTCCATATTTTCTCCAATTATATCCATCATCAGATGGTGTGCCACCAGTACCACCAGCAACCATTGAATCTCCAGTGGCTCTTTGATCTCCTTCTTCATCTTGTTGCTCATCAAGAGGAGAAGAATGCTCAGCATTGCCACCAACAGTATCAAAGGTCTTCTGATCTGCTAAGGTATTCCCTAAGAATTCTGCTGGAAAATGAAGGGAGTTTCTACTCTCAGACTGAACTTTGGAGGGTTCAACATCATTCGACTGAAGAGCATCTTCAGAGTGAACAGAAACATCGATACCGGGAAAGGAGTGCTGTGGAAAAGTGGCTGAAGTTATCTGTATGAGGAAGGCAAATATTAACCCTAAGACATTTACCTATTTATATCATCCACTCCCTTCTAAATCTCATCAAGCGTGGCAGATCTTCAGTATTTAAAATACTTAAAATGAAACATGATTTGCAGCATGACTGCATGTGAATGTCTCTCATGCTTGAAGTGCTGTTTTTTTTTTTTGTCCATACAAATAGTCAAAAGGCAAGACTGCCAAGTGTAATTACCTTACTCGTTCCACCAAGGAAAAATGAAGAGCCTGATTCTCCCAAAGGCTTGAATGCAAACGAAGATGAATTGATATCTTCAAAGAAAGTTTCTTTACTTTTGTCAGGAAGCTCGGAGCCCACTGTGGAGCTCTTACTGCTACCATTTGGAAAAAATGAAAACTTTCCAGTAGTTGGAGATGGCTGCGCCTGGGGAGCGAGGCAGAAGAACTCAGAAAAAAAATGTTTAATGTTTCAAATGCACTATTAATGTAATACAGCGTTGATCAAGGCAAGAGAGAACTTTTAGAAATTGAAGATGCTACTGAGTGAGCCTCAAACAATTGTAATCGCCAGATAGAATAGCCTTGAACTGAATTATTTCACCTCGGAAATATCAGAAAAGCATGTTTTATCAAGGTTTCTCTGGCTACTTCAGACATGTTCTAGTGTACAGATATTTTCCATAGCTTGTCAACCTATTTCCATATCAAAAGACAAGCAAAAGACACAATAATTTATAGAAACAACATCATGATAGATGGGTACTTGCAAGGCAGGGCCTACATAGTTTTTGAGCTGCAGTACAAAATTAAAACTTGCGCATTTGACTTTAACATTGATATCTATAGCCAAGCTGTCACAAAGTATCTGTTCTCCAAAATTCCATCAAACATGATGAGATAAGGCTTGAATAAACAGGGAAATAAGAAAATGAGCTAAAATTATTAATTATTTTATAACACTAACTATCTTCCAGTGATTTCTTAACATTTATATGAGCAACCAATAAAATTAAGTAACAAATCAGAATCCTAATCTGTCAAGATCTGAAGAAAATGGAAAAGAAGAGATCCACCCCTGAAAGAGGACATTGTATTTAGGCAATAAATACAGAAATCAAACGTAGAAGTTGTACTTATATTTAATTGACCTCATATTGATCAAGGCTTGACCAAAATGAATGCCTTGTCGCAACAATCTGGAATTTAATAAGTTCTTTTATTGGATTCAGTTCTCTGTTATTCTGATCTAAGTCGAATTATGCATTGATTTCAAATCTTGAGAGCTTGTCACTGTCGACTCAGATTCCATTTTTCTCAAAGGTGGCAACAATATTTCTCTTCAAAGGCCAAGGGCCAACAAAACAGCATGTAAGAATTTTGAGACTCTAAAACTTACCAAGTTTGAAAGGAAAACTGGAGACTCCAGCAAGGTTGTCGGGCTGAGACCAGGTGGTATTGTCAAATAAGGAGACCTAATCTCAGAGTTCAGTGAAGTTTCAGCAGACCTGATACTTTCTGTATTCAACCTTGGAGCATTAAATCCAGCTCTGGCTGCCATTCTTTCAACGAGACCTCCACGTGAGTTTGATTTTTGCTCAGAAAATGAACCCGATTCAATCAACTGAGCACCACTAGTTCGTGCTCCATCCTTTTTTTCAGCATTTCCTGTTGTCATCTGCTCTGGTTGTCCCAGAAGGAGCCCTTCATTTCTATTCTCCCCAGGAGGTTCTGTGATTGTTCTTGAGTTAATATCATCACCTAACATTGCTGAGAAAAATGCTCTTGGGCTTGGACTAGGAGGTACCCAGTCACCAATTATAGCAACATTATCATCAATCCCAGCCATGTTTCCAAAAACCTTGGAGGCAGCTGTTGGTCAAAGGCGTTGGGACGGCTAAGTTCCTGAAAGGCTTAAGATAGTTCAATAAAATACAGTCCGAGGAGTTCAAAGAATCACAAATTACAAACATGCCAGGAAAAAAGATCAATCTTTTAGTTGCAAAGGACATATAAGTAGAAAAAAGATCGAAAAAGGTTACACTTTTGAACCGAATTCTTGTTTTACTCAAGCTACATAAACAACACTTTCACTCAACAAGCTGCAACAATAGCTCGAAAGCAACACAAAAACAAAAAATGCAACCAAACAAGGTATTTTTCAGTTAACAATTGAGATTCGGCAATAAAGTAACGACTTTTCCAGTAAGATATTCAAATTGAACCCAACTCAGGCTGATTTCCAATTCCAAACAAAACATTCACCGGAAGAAGGAAAAAAATGAACAAAATGGACAGAATGATGATCAAACTGGTTTCCATTTTTGTTAGCTGTCAAAAAGTAGTAACCATTACTATAATATTACAAATGGATGATAAAAGACAACATTCTTAATTTGATGATGTTTTATCGAGGAAACCAATCAAATGAATACAACTTTACAAACTTGGAAACACATACCATCCAGCTTAGATATTTCCCATCAAGATCTAACAATACTAAGACATTTGATATTACCCCAAGAACGCAAAATAAGAAAGAAGAAGAAGAAAACTCCCCAGAAGAAGTCCAAAATTTAGACTAAAAAAGTGATTTAAATTGTGAAGCTCAAGGTCATTATCTTAAAATGGAAGGGAAGATATACATGTCAGACATACAATAATAATAATTATAAAAAAAAGATACGAAATTTGAGAGATACAAAACAAGAGAGAGAGAGAGGATGATTAAAAATGATTACCTGATTGATTGGAGTCAAGGCTAAGATGATGATATCTTAGGAAAAGACCCACCACAGCTTAACCTTCACCACCACCACCACCACCACCAACCTAACCCTTTAATGAATGAAATCTGATTCCTTTGATCACTTCTCTGTTTAATTCAATAGAAATGGAAACGACCCACTTTTTTGTTTTAGCCCAAAAATGATATGATGATGTTTATTGATTTTGAAAACCAAAAACACAAAAAGGAATCACCTTAACATACAGTCAAGAAATTTGTTAAAAAAGAAATAAAAACCAACAGACAGGGTTAAAAAGGAGAGGAGATGATTGTGGAAATGGAATGGTGGGGGACCAGAAATGGATGGAATCTTTGAAGAATGAAAAAGAAAAGAAAGCAAAAAACAAAAGCTTTATGGAACAGTATGTTTCATCATCTTCTTTGTTTCTAGTTTCTACGCTAACCTTCTTCCATCCCACTGTCTCCTCCAGCATCTTCTTCTTCTTTTAACTCTCTAATCGAGCATTGAGCATTCTCTATCTAAACTGTTTTCACAGTTTTGGACTGGGCTTTGTGCTGCCATTGAATTAATAAACAGCAGATTGTGGGGCCCTTCTAGTAGACAGCGACACGTGGGTGTCCAAGGGCAGTATTGTCATGCAAGTTTTGAGGTGGTTGGTCAAAAATGAAAAGGTGAGAGCGCAGAGGAGGGAGGGTTGCAGGTGATTTTGCAAAGTTAGGATCAGGGAGTGGCTGCTAGGGCTAAAATTAAGAGGAAAAACAAAATTCAATAATGGAAAATATGTGTAACGTTGGGGTGTCAAATTTCATAGGTGCCTAACACCTGTATGTTTTACCTCCTATGAAAGTGAAAGATGTTGTAACTAACTCAATCTTCTATTTACACCTAATAATCTCCTCATCATCCACTTCACCTCTGTTTCGTACGGCGGTTTAAAATAATTTTCTTCATTTAAGTTATAATAACAACTTGGATGGATTTAAATCCATCTTTTCTGGTCGAAATATAATAATCATTTTTTAAGAAAAGAAAGAGATGGCGTTAACGCGTCAGCCTCGATTGCTTGTTTATATATTTTTGTTTTAACTGTTAAACTGGTCTGAGAATATTATTATTATTATCAGATAGAAAAACCCAGATCAACTTTCACACAAAATTCTTTTATTTAATGAATAAACGGAGCGGTTAAAAGGATAGACTCCATTGCATAGTGGCCTGAGTTCTGGTTTGTGAATAAACGGAGCTCCCAAAGAAGATGGAGTCTAAGATGCGGACAAATGGAAAAGGCTTAAATTCCCATTTTTAAACCACCTTTTTTTGGAAGAAAGTAAGGATTATAATGATATTCCTGCTGGGTGTTGAGGGGGGGATCCAATTCTCTAATCTTTTCAGTAAATATTGAGAAATGTACAACTCCTAAAATGCAAGAAGTTATCATATATATATGCATCTAACTCACTCTGTTTGCTGATTACAGGTATATATAAATTGCTGGTTTGGTCTGTGATTTTTCTTCTTGTTTTGGCCTAATCTAACTCACTCTGTTTGCTGATTACAGGTATATATAAATTGCTGGTTTGGTCTGTGATTTTTCTTCTTGTTTTGGCCTAATCTAACTCACTCTGTTTGCTGATTACAGGTATATATAAATTGCTGGTTTGGTCTGTGATTTTTCTTCTTGTTTTGGCCTAATCTAACTCACTCTGTTTGCTGATTACAGGTATATATAAATTGCTGGTTTGGTCTGTGATTTTTCTTCTTGTTTTGGCCTAATCTCAACCTGGCCTGCAATTTGCCTCCCTGGACTAGTTTATACATATCATCCATCACATTAACCAGCTAACAAACAGCATATTTCAGGCTTCTTCTGATCATCTCATCTGACCCATACTCACTTTTATGCAAATAAAATTTGGTTGCATTACTAGTTAATTAATATATTTTGATGAGGAGGATTATGCAGCAAAGGAGATGTCCGATGGGCACTTCTTTCTTTCATCTCATCCACATAGCCTCCCAGTCAAAAAGATACTCTTTGACCAAGTGTTTGTCTTTTTCACATTTACAATACCAATGTTTTATTAACAAATCAAACCCGATTGACAAGTGGACCCCCATTGCAGGACTCATTTCACCTTTCACCTGCAACACTATCTTCCTGCTGGAACATGCCTGGGAGATTACTGGCACTACTTTCAGACAAAAAAAAAAGAGTTGAGGTGATTAGATAAAAAAAAAAAACTAAGAAATGGAAGCAATATCAGAGATGAAATAATGAGAAAGAAATATATGTATATGCTAATACCTGTGAGATGTTTCTGAACATATTCTCATCATGGACTTGTGATTTGTTGCCAGCATACCTCGATTCATGCTAGAGATCAAGCCTGGTATATTCCCATCATGGACTTTCACAATCTGTCTGTCTCCGTTCTCGTCACAAACCCAGGAAAATTATAAAAAAGAGTTATTGGTGGGGCCTCAAAAAGGCTGGGATTGGGATGCTGGGAGAATTTCCTGTCAATGGGACCTCTCCTTGGACAGAATTCCATGACTGAATAACAATCTCCGTAGTCCGTTCTCGTCACAAACCCAGGAAAATTATAAAAAAGAGTTATTGGTGGGGCCTCAAAAAGGCTGGGATTCAGGCCTATAAAACTATCTTACTTGGGCTGGGATTCAGGCCTATAAAACTATCTTACTTGGGCTGGGATTCAGGCCTATAAAACTATCTTACTTGGGCTGGGCCTATATATATACATGTCTGTGGGCCTTTCCAAGTCACGAATGCTGTACGGCATCAATCAATCGTGATTCAGGAGGAGACAGAAAAGGATTGAAGCCCTGTCCAGGAGATCATGCTTCGACTAGGGCAGGCATCTTTCTACACAGGAAGTTGCATGGAGCTGCTCAGTCTAGCTCAATCTAATTAATCCTTTAACTTCTCACTGAAATACCTATATGTAAAAGGCCTGCATCACCAAAATAAACAAAAGGGGGACTGTGCATAATGCTGCTAGGAGAATGGAGAGGGAACAGAAACAATCTTATCCTTGACCAAAAAATAATTATATATACATATAAACATTGTTATGCATGATCAATCCCACTTATGGACGGGTTCGTCTTGGAATTAAAAATTAAAAAAAAATGGATTGAAGAAAAAAGGAATGGCGGGCCCACATTGTATTTTTTTTCTTCCCTAAAATCAGAAGCAATCTAAGGACTTTAGGTAGGGAGAATTTGAGTCAGGAAAGATTTGTTTACAGGCATGCTAATGTTGACAAATGCATCCTTATCAACCACAAGAGTTCTGTCAAGAGCATCATGGGAGGGTTTTGATTTGAGTCCTGGAGTCTAAATAAAAGAAATGTTGACAATGCTAAAAAGATTCATATTCCTAAACAGAAACCTAGAACTAGACCTTTCTTGATCAAACAAGCAAACAAAGGGGCCTGGCCTAACACACAGGATGCCATCAGTCAAAAATCACCAGCATTTGCTTTTGTCACCCTATCTGTCAAGGACCAAGAAAGAGGTTCTTCTTCTTTCTTTCTTTCTTTCTTTCTTTATCCGTTTTACACTGCAAATGGGTCCTTTGAAAGCGCAATGAGATAAGCACAAGTTGTTGCAAGAGATTCCATTACTTGACTTGCTGCATGTTTACAGCTGCTGCTATCAACAATTAGAAGAATATAATGAATATAATCATTCCATTTATATGACCACGCCAGGTCTATCTATATGATGTTGCAAGACCACTGCCTTTTCCCCTAAACTTTGTTGTTACGTTCTGAATGAATCTCAGTAAGATGATGTCAAAAATTCTTCAGTGTTCTTGAAAAGACACTTAAATAATCTTTAGCAGCCTCCCCAGGGGTGCTTCAGTTAAATGGATGGCGTGTGTTGCAACTTGATTTGGAGGGACCTTGAGCAGCTTGAAACGGTATAGTATATAGCCTTCATGAAGATGCGGAAAAAGGAAAATGGCTAGTGGGAGTGTTACAGAGGCTGACTGGAAAAGAAAGAAATGCTTGTGGATCATCATCATATTCCTGAATCAATTCCTTTAATCCATTCTACATCATCTACTAATCGAACAGCTTGCAAGTTTACTACTAAATGCAAGAAATGCACTTGTGATTTACTATCCAACAATGCTATCACTACAACTTTACAAAACAGCGTGTTCATTTCTGAAATCATGGCTTCCTATAAACAACAATAATTGGAAAATAAACAAACAAATAGTGAAGCATCAGTTAGCAAAACTGTGACAGAATAAAGAAGCTAATGGTGAAGAGACAAAGTCTCGAGTCTTTTGCAATATAGATGATGATCAATAGAAACAAAAAGTATAAGCTACCCGTCGTTGAGCAACCAAAGGACCCGTTCGTTTGTTCTCTCTCCCATTTTCCTGCAACTTTCTGTGTCATTTCAGCGTTCTATTATTTACAGTAGCTGAAATTTGAAGGATTACCCCATATCCAATTCAGAAGCGCAAATGACCACTTCTATATCTGTAATCACAGGCAGAGCAGTTCGAAGTTGCCAAAAGACGAAACCTTTTAGTCCAATAAAACCTAAACATCATGAACTAGACTCCTTCTCCCTGAATTCGTCAATGCTTGCATCTTTCAATGAGAAACCATCTAGGATATCGCTTTCAGAGTCAGCCTGAAGCTCTTTGAACATAGCCATAACCTGTATCATGGTTGGCCGTCTGAAAGGCCTGTCATCAAGGCACTCGAAAGCGATTCTCAAATACTGGTATAATTCAGCCTCTCCAGATTTCTGTGTCATTAACTCAGGGTCCAGTATCCCATGGCTTCTCTTCTCTCTATACAGCTGCTTTGCCCATCCAACAAGGTTGTTATCATCACCAAACTCAGCGGAATCTATTGGTTTCTTGCCTGAGAGGAGCTCCAGAAGTATGACACCATAGCTGTAGACATCCCCTTTTGACGTGCATCTAAAGCTCTGATAATACTCAGGGGGCACATAACCTGGAGTTCCTGCAAGTGTACTCACGCTAAGATGCGTGTCAAGGGCATTCACCAATCTTGCCATTCCAAAATCAGAAACCCGAGCTTCAAAGTTTTCATCTATAAGAACATTGCTGGACTTCATGTCACGGTGGATAATGTGAGGTATGCAGCTGTGATGTAGGAAAGCAAGTCCTCTTGCTGAGCCTATTGCAATCTTCTTTCGTGCTGCCCAATCAAGCCTTGTGCATCCTCCTTTGGACCTCTCATGAAGAACAGACTCTAAACTCCCCCATTCCATGTATTCATACACAAGAAGCCTCTCCTCTCCAATTTTGCAGTAACCCAGCAAAGGAACCAGGTTGCGGTGCTTGATCTTCCCAATAGTTTCCATTTCTGCCATAAACTCTCTGTCCCCCTGACCTGTGACATGAATCAGCTTCTTTATAGCAACAACACATCCATCTTTTAGTTGTGCCTTGTATACCTCTCCAAATCCACCAGACCCTATTAAGCTATCAGCACTGAAACCATTCGTAGCTTCAAGTAGATGGGCAAAAGTCAACTTTCTTAGAGGTTTCTCGAAAGTGGCAATGTTGATGCTCAACGGCTCACGAACACCTGAAAGTTTCCAGCTGCTGCTACCTGAAGTTGGGAGGCTGTCGATGTATTTCTCCCTCTGTTCTTCCTTCCGCTGGTACCTCTTCACTCGATAAAGAACCAATGTAAGGCCAAAGAGGCATAAGACAAAAAATGTGATGCCAATGACCACCCCTTCTTCCACAGGTTGCTTCTTTCCCCGAGTGGTAAAGCTTTGTGGGTTACCTCCAGAGCTACAAGGGAGCAATGGTACACCGCAGAGGCCAGAATTGTTTTCATACTTGGATTGAGGGAATGTAGTTAGCTGCCCTCCAGAAGGGATAGGACCAGTGAGGTTGTTGTTCGACACATCAAGATCACTAAGAAATGAAAGAGTCCCTAAGGACCCTGGTAGAAACCCTTGGAGATCATTGTGTGAGAGATCCAGAACTCCAATTGCTTTCAAACCTCCAAAACTGTCAGGAATATTTCCGCTTAGCTTATTGTGGCCCAAGTTCAAGACCTGCAAATAGCTCATCGAACCAAAATTTTGAGGGATAGTTCCTGACAGCGAATTGTAGGCAAGATCAAGGAATATCATGCTGCCATTGGTGATGAATGTATAAACTGTCATGCCAGAATAAATTCTTGTTGTGGGACAAGAGTGAACCATAGGAAGATTTTCCAACCTTCCTGCCCGGATCCCCTGAAATTCAACCAGTCCTCCAGCTCCTCTGCATGATGTCCCACCCTCATTTCTTACAAATGCAAACTCCTTCCCAGATACAATTCCAGGAACAACTAGACCAGCTTGGTCTGCAAGCTCGGGTGGGAGAGGACCACTTAGGTTGTTGCTGTTCAAATCAAGCCAAATGAGGCTCCGACAATTGCCAATCTCTGGTGGTATTTTCCCGGTAAGTGAATTGTTACCCATTTGGAGAACAGCCAGGTTAACTAGATTTCCAATGCCAGCAGGAATTTCTCCAGTAAGCCGGTTGCTGGAAAGGGAAACCCAAATCATATTAGTGCAATTGCCAATGGACTGAGGAATGCTTCCTGTGATGAGATTGTTATTGAGAATCAAAGTCTCGAGGTTTCCTCCATTAACACAAATGCCTTCCGGGATCTCACCAGTGAGATTGTTTGCCCACATAACCAAGTCCAAAAGATTTGGCAAGGTCCAAACCTCCAAGGGAATTGGTCCAATCAAATTGTTGAAACTAAGATCAATGCTCCTCAGGTTTTTGCAGCTTCCAAGTTCTGATGGAACTTTTCCTGATAGGTAATTATCAGGTAGGAGTAACTTTTGGAGTGCGGTTGGGTTCGAGGAGGAGCACAGCTTAGAAGGAACATCCCCCATGAAGCCATTAGAACCGAGGTCTAGCACTTGAAGCTGGGTACAATTTGCGAGAGACAGAGGCACGGTACCAGTAATGTTGTTGAATGGAACATACAGATATATCAGACTTTGAAGATTGCTTACAACAGTAGTGAGAAAATCCCCGGAGAGTAGATTGTTGCCAAGATTCAGACTCTGCATAGAAGAACACGACGTAAAAGTCAGCGGCAAGCCACCAGTGAGTTTGTTTGCTGATAGATCCAGTTCCTGTAGAGTTCCACAGGTCTGTCCCAATTCAAGAGGAATGTCACCATAAAACAGATTGTGAGCCAGAGACAGCTGCCTTAAATTCGTTAAGCTCCCCAACAAGGCACCAGGAATCTTGAATTGTAGCTCGTTACGGGAGAGGTTAAGCGTCTGTAGAAGCACACAGTTTCTCAAACTTAATGGAAATCCAATGCCGGAGAGCCTATTTTGTGACAAACTGAGCCAAGTAAGATTGGTACAGTGCCCAAAATCAAGGCTGGAGAAGCTGGCAGAGAAGTTGTTGTGTGAGAGATCCAAATATGTGAGAGATGGAGAGTCTGCAACAAAACTAGGTGGTATCTCCCCAGAGAATAGATTGTGTGATAGGTCTAAAATCGATAGACTGTTGCAGGACAGGGGAGTAACCGCAAGTTTTCCAGCAAGCTTGTTATCGGAAAAGTTCAGAAGATTCAAGTTCTGGCAGGTGGAAAGAGAGTAGGCCAGCCAGGTAGAATCCGAAATGGTATTGCGAGAGAGGTCAAGCTGTAGCAAGGACGGACCAAATCGAAGGGAACCACCAGGAATGGAATTGTGAGAGAGATTAACATAAGAGAGGTGATTGCAAGACTCAAAAAAAGACTTTCTTGGAAGAGGGTCCGAGATGTTGTTTGAAGACAAGTCAAGACTCTCAAGAACACAAGAGGAAGCAGAAAGATCAGAAGCAGAGAACGAATTGCCTTGCAAATAAAGATGTTTGAGATATGGCAAGGCCCCAGTTAGGTTATAGAGGTTTAGGGTTCCAATGAGACCAGCGTTGGTGAGGTTGAGAGTGGTGACATGGGAATTAACAGAGCAAGAGATGCCTGACCATGAACATGGAGTAGCAGAATTCGGAGACCAGTTGGCTAATAAATTTTTTGGATCAGATTGAACAGAGGATATCTTGAAGGCTAATAATCCCACAGCTTCATTATTGCTACTTTGCTGCGAAGACAACTCTCTAGCTTGTGATGATAATGGCATAATTAACAGCAGCAACAGCAACACATAACCAGAGATTCTAATCATGGCTTTGGGTGGTTGCCTTTGTGGTGATATCCTCCATTGATTCTTCATTTTTTTTTGGGGGGGGGGGGTTAATCTGGGTGTTCAGATTTGCTGAAATACCCCCTCGTAATCAGCCCTCTAAACCTCTCTCTCCATTATTGGTGCAATTGAATTAATCTTGAAAAAATGAAAGCTTGATCTCTCTTTTCTTCTGTTTGTTAGTTTCTCTGTATCTTCCTTCCAATCAAAGAAGCATCTTTCCCAAAGCATTTAGAGATCTGTGCCTAATTAAGTCCTCTTCTGAGGATTCATATTTCACCAAATTTCCAAACTTTGACTTGTTGCTTGAAAATCTGAAAAAAGAAGAAGAAGAAAGTAGTATTAATTAATAGTAAATTAAGAAAAGAGAGAGGTTGGAAATCACTATTAAGGTAGTAATCAAGTGTACTAAAATTCTAAACCTTTCCCCCCGAAAAAAACTGATAATAATACCATCAAATAAATAAATAAATAAAGAGAGAAGAAGAAGGGGGGGAGAAATTTACCCTGGAGTAGTTAGGAAGTAGAGGGAAGGTGATGTGATGGTTGCTTGTAGAGTACAAATTAAGTCCAAGGAAAAGAGAGAATCAGTTAAGGAAGAAGACAGAAGAGAGTATGTGTGTGAGGGGAAGGGTACGATTTGCAGATGGAAAGAAAGAAATGTCGGCTGTCACTTGATGACAGAGAGCATTATCAACGTGTGACAGACATAAACCAGTAACTAGTAATAGCAGTACCAGTTAAATAAACCAAAATTATTCAAAAATCAGCCAGAAACAGGAGCAAGAACAAGTAGCCGTGATAGGGCTGCTGAGCCCAGGTGCAAGGCAAAGGTGGAGGTTTAGGAGGAGGAGGAGGAGGAGGAGGAGAAATAGGGATGGAAATAAAGAAAGAAAAAGATGTCAAGACCAAGTAAAGTGACATCTCCACACGCACACATTCCAGAGAGAGAGAGAGAGAATAGAATATTAGTAGCAGTGAGAGGACAAGTTGAATGGTGGTGCATTGGGGATAGGCAAGGGAACAGGGAGAGAGAGAGAAGGCAAAGAAAGGGAAGGGAAGAGTGAATTGTGGGAGATGTAAATCTGTTTGCTCCCCCAACTTCATTTTTTAAATTGTTCTCATTTTTCGGGTACAGTCAAACCTTTAGATTTGATTCTCTTCTCTCTCTCTCTTCCAAACTCCATCTTTTCTAGGAACTACGAGGAGGAGCTTTTGGTTGTCCCTCCCTCTCAAGATATAAAATTGAAGAGAGAGAGAGAGTCCCTTGGCCTGCATAGGGATATCGAATGTATTGGAAGGGACAACATTTTGCTTGGAAAGTGGTGGGTTCCCTATACTATGGAGTGCTGGTATTTACAATCACCAACATGGATAGACATCTTTGATTCTTGAAAGATTATACAATTAAATGAGTAGAAAGGCAGGCACGGGGCGCGGGACGTCGGGTTATGAATATTATTGGATGGAAGTATGTGGCTTGGTCGTATCGTATGGCACTAAATGAATCACATTAAAAAAAAATAAAAAAAAATAAAAAAGGGGAAGATGAAGGGGGAAGCATTTTGTCTCTATAGTATACACACACCACACCACACGAGTGCATCTTGTCCTATACTATTACTACCTCCTCATGTCACATTCCTCGTGAGTTTCAATATGATAATCCCATCCCATGGGCTAGGCTTCGTGGTTTCAAAGTCTGCTCTCTTCTTTCACTTCTAAGTTAAACATTATTATTATTATTATTACTAAAAAGAAAAGGACAAGCCCACAACACGTGTAGTCATGTTGAGAAATGAGACAACAGGTCCTTTTTTATCCTTTTATTTAAAAATAAAAATAAAACTGATTTCTTTTTGTTTTAAAATAGCTTTTTTAGTATGACGATATCCCAGAAATAAATTCTAAAAAAATGAAATATTTATTTTCATGTGTTCTTAAACAAAAAAAATCACTACCGCGCTTCTAAGCACATCATACAACTTGTAAGGAGATGTATTGATAATTGGGTAGAAACCAGGTTTAAATAATATTCTTCTTTCGTTTGTTTTCGCTGTACACATAGGTTGATTAAAGAGTTAATCAAGACAAGAGTGTGGCCCCCCCTTCCTCTTATTAAATCATTCCCATACCCCACTTGCTTATTATTATTTTTATTAGCGTGTGTTTGGATCAGTTTATGTATATCTAAACTAATTTCATGAATTTTTTATTTAATGATCATGTAATATTTTAGTAATTATAATATTTATAAGCATAAGATTTGAACTTGAGACCACAAGAGAATAAACTCTTTTAATCCTAAGCTTTTTAGGACTGATACATGGTTAAACTTGATCATTATTTAATTTCCCGGAAGTGTGAAACCCCCCACTGTTTATTAATTAAGTGTCCTTTTTTTCATTTTACCACGCGAGCGTCTCTCTTTTCATCAACTCATTCATTTATATTTAGTCCATCAACATCTCATTTATACAGATAACAAATGATCAAGTCGGTGATGTTACTGCCCTCTTTTTTAACCAGATTACAAATTCATTTCTGTCAACCTCCTCCTGAATTCGAGTTTGAAATAGTTATTGATAATCAATTTGACGAAACATTGTGCTACAATGCAGCATGGGAGTGGTTTCGTTTGAATGAAGGTACTAATTTCATTTAAAAGGGGTGAGTGAAGTCCTTCCCCCGTAAGAGAAGGCAAACAAAGAGACTGGTCCTGATGAAACAACAGTAAGTAATATCCCTTTAGGTCTACTTTAAGTGGGTGAAAAAGGAGTGCAAAACTAATTGGTCTAGCTAGCTGGTAATAGTAATGGCAAACAGTGAAGGGATAGTGGAGGAGGTCCCATTCGAAATATTTGACTTTGCAAGATATGCATAATATTGTGTTTATAGGTTGTTTGAGATTATAATTTTTAAATAATTGTTTGCTTATATATATATATATATTAATATATTAAAACACAAAAAGCTAATTTAATATGTTTTTAAGTAAAAAAACACACTTGTGAGAAATATATCAAGATATACAAGAAAAAAGAGAGATTTTTTTCTTGAAAAAAAGAAAACGTGTCCAAGATATGCATGCAAATGGTAGGGACGTTACCTGGAATTGGCTTGCTCAGAATAGACGTGTGATTGCTGATTTGATCTGCATTCCCACTCACCCTTTTAATGCCGTATCTAGGGTTTGGCAGGCACTGCATCTGCAATCTTCCATAGCCTACAAATTTGGACCTTCCAAACTCTTTTCTTCCCGACGAGAACAATATCTTTAAACTAGTTTACGCTACAATAAGAGAAAATGCCTTATAATATCTTTACTTGTGGAGATTTCTTAAAAAAAAAAAATGAGTTCGAAACTTAGCATTATTATTATTATTATTATTATTTAATCTATTTAGGGTTGTGTTTTTAAAATTTAGTAAAATCTTGAGTAATAAATAATTTGTAAGTATTATTTATTATTGATTTAATAAGAACTCTATGAGAGAATTAAAGGAGATATATGGTTAATTTTTCCTTTTCTGTTTTGATTGCATATAGGTTAGCTTATTGTTGTGGGGGCACTATTAAGTTTAATAATAATGAGTGTTTGATATTGTGTCGTTGATCTTCTTACAAATATTATTTAATTTAGAATATATAAAAATAATATTTATTTATATTTTATTTTATCATTCTAAAGTTATTTATAAACATCTAAATTATTTTAATATTTTTAAATAAAAAATAATTTAATAAATACTTTAAAAACAAATTATAATGCAAAAAAACACACACTTTCTTATACACACACACACACAAATACTGTTTAAAACATAATTAGTAATGTATCGGCTTTATTACTCATCATAACTGTTTGATTTATTACCTGTACTCTTGTAAGTTTGTAATAATAGTTCTGGAAACTAATATTATTAAAGGGAAGAAGAAGTGGGAACCATTTCTTTTTCCATTCGGTAGGGCCCCTGCATGCCTCAATCTTTTTAATTTCTTCGTTTAAACCTAACTAGTGATCGAGGATTTGATATTTTTCTCTTCTTTTTTGCTTTGACATCAGGGACCGATCGAATTATGAGTGAAAGCAATTGTCATGACACCATCAATATCCTCTCGTAGTCATGGACTTTCATCATCATGCCACCATTTACACATCTATTCAAAAGTTCAAGTTATTTCAATCGACACGTTAAAGATATCATAAACCCAAATATTAACAAAAAACTAAAAACTATTGTCACTCTGAAAACCTATTCATTTGAATAATCAAATGACACAATTATTCCCGACCAAAAAAAACTTTGAAATGAGTAAAGTTGTTTTTTTTACCAATACAATTGTTTTTTTATATAAATTATACAAGAATAGATAAATCATTTTGTTTTTTTTATAACATAGTAAAAATATTAATTTAACTTTATAATAATAATTATTATTATATTGCTAGTTATTCATTAACATTTTGATCTTTTTAATTATAATAATAGTTATTATTATATTGCTAGTTATTCATTAACATTTTGATCTCTTTAATTTTTTCAATATAGCATAATTATTTTGATGTTCTTAAACATAACTATCTCATGATATTTTTTTCTTTTTGTAATTTTACATTAGTTTTTATTATAAATTTAAAGGTTACTCAAGAGTGTTTTTATAATTTACATATATTAAATATTGTTTTAGAAATATATGTCGCACCAATATTTGATTATATGTATTTATACAAATTTTCATTTTCATTTTCATTTTTGTTTCTTCTCCATGCAAAAACTTGTCAAGAAAAATTGTTTATAAAAGTTTTTGTTGAGAAAAAAAAATACTTAACACCAAGAGGTTTGTTTACTTAACGCATGAGTATCTAATGTAAATAAAATACTATTTTTGTGAGAGGTTTGCTTGCTTATAAGAGGTTTGTTTTTGTGTTCAAAAAGTACTTTTCAAACCTTTTTATTTCATATATTTTTTTTATGATTTTAATTGATATGTTGAAATAATTTTTTTTTGGAAATTAATATTTTAAAATAATAAAAATATAATTTTTAAAAATAAAGTTGAACTACAAAAATAAATACTATCGTATTGCTTACCGTCATTGAATAGTTGCTCCTCTTCTTTACATCTTTCAAAATATTTTTATTTAGAAATATATTAAAGTAATATTTATTTAGTTTTTAATATTAATATATAAAAATGATAAAAATTTATAAATAAATAATAATTCGAAGTATTTGTTTTAAATAATTAATTTACAAAAATACTAGATATCTAAAAAAGATAAAAAGGGTTATTGGCCCCTTCCCTTACTCTGCTGAACAAAACCCTAAAACAAAACCCACCTCCCGAATCTCCATCAAACTCAGCTAGCCCATTAATACTCTCTCCCTCTGCCCTTACAATTGAACAAAACCCTAAAACAAAACCCACCTCCCGAATCTCCATCAAAACCCACCTCCCGAATCTCCATCAAACTCAGCCCATTAATACTCTCTCCCTCTGCCCTTACAATTGAACAAAACCCTAAAACAAAACCCACCTCCTGATAACAAATAACACCCGCCTTCTCCTCTTTTCTCTTAAACCCTACAGCGCATACTGATAACAAATAACACCCGGCTGCTCCCCCCCCTCCCGCTCTCTCTCCTGCGATTGTCTCTAATTGCAGCAGATTTTCTCCTAGCTTTCTACTAACCGCAGCAGCCGGGAGCATAGATGGCACCCCCTAGAGGTACGATAGTTTTAACGTTTTCTTGTTTGGAAGCATAGATGTCTTGCTTTTTTTTTGTTCCTTTTTTGTTTGATATTATCGGTATTATGTTTAGAGCTTGACCCTAATTTTTTTATAAAAAAATCATGAGCAGGTCGAGGTGGTAGTGGTGGTGGGTTCAGTGGTGGTGGGTTCAGGGGAGGCAGGGGTGATGGAGGCGGAAGAGGTAGAGGCAGAGGTTTTTCAGGTGGAAGAGGAGGTGGTGGAAGGGGTAGTGCAATGAGAGGTGGTGGAATGAGAGGCCGTGGCGGTGGAAGAGGCCGCGGTGGTGGAGGAATGAGAGGTGGGAGCAAGGTTGTGGTTGAGCCCCATAGACATGAAGGGGTGTTCATTGCTAAGGGTAAAGAAGATGCTCTTGTAACTAAGAATATGGTCCCTGGTGAGACTGTATACAATGAGAAGAAAGTCTCTGTTCAGGTGATTATTACAGTTCCTCAATTTTTTTCCATTGCTGTCCATTTATTAAATTGCTTATTTTGTGAGGCCTGAACAGTGTTTTTGTCTCTCTTTTGCATCAAGTCTCTTTTATTGTTGGTGAATTTGATTTCGATGTTTATATTGTTTTTTATTAAATCATCCCTCTCTTCTCAGAATGAAGATGGAACTAAAGTTGAGTACAGGGTTTGGAACCCCTTTCGTTCAAAGTTGGCTGCTGCCATTCTCGGTGGTGTTGACGATGTTTGGATTGTAAGTTATATTCATGAGATTATCTACTAGTATTGCTCTATGAATTGGTAGATTTCGTTTCATGCAACCTGCTTATTAATTGTTATTTTGTCTGTTGTATCAAGAAACCTGGTGCTAAAGTTCTTTACCTTGGAGCTGCTTCTGGTACTACTGTTTCGCACGTGTCTGATATCGTTGGCCCTGTAAGTATCATTTGTCTGTAAACTATAGTTTCCTGTCTTGTCTACTGATAATGATGTTGCTGAAAATGTGTTTTTTTTTTGTTACTAGACTGGAGTTGTATATGCAGTAGAGTTTTCTCACAGAAGTGGGAGAGACTTGGTTAACATGGCAAAGAAACGGACCAATGTGATTCCCATTATTGAAGATGCCAGACATCCTGCCAAGTACCGTATGCTAGTTGGAATGGTGGATGTGATATTTTCTGATGTTGCTCAGCCGGATCAGGTTTGCTCCCTAATTTATCTGTTCTTATTATTCCTTTGCATAGTATCTAGTCCCACTGCGGAACAACTGGATCATTTTT
Source organism: Salix viminalis (assembly GCA_029228465.1). NCBI lineage: Eukaryota > Viridiplantae > Streptophyta > Magnoliopsida > Malpighiales > Salicaceae > Salix > Salix viminalis. Next base: position 30,435,077 of record CM055441.1, read on the forward strand.
TGAAAAAAAGCTGAAATTTTTAGTATACCTTTCAAATGATTTACTGCTAATTTCATCTGTCGCTGAAAGAGCATGGCGTTTTTTGTTTTGATGTTCTTCCAAGTACTACCACCAACTCATTTGTGATGATTAACTGCACTAGCTGCTCATGTTTTTTCACCCAATTAATTGGCTTCATTTCTTAACAGAAATTGAAAGTTATTTTTTCTTTATATTTTGTAGTTTATTTCGTAACATACTTATTTGGTGGTTGAATTTAATCTTGCAAGTTCTCGCATATGATGAATTAACTCGGATTCCCCTTCAAGACATATTGGGTGATGTAAAATCGAGTTTCTGATGTTAAGTGCAAACTCAAACTACTTTCTCCCATATTATTTATACCAAATCATTTTTTGACTTTTACCATATTCTTCTTACGAGTTTTTTTAATATATATATAAGTGGCATATGGTGAAGACTGAGCTTCCGATGCTTTGATTAATCAATTTACTTTCCCGTTCAGGTATATCTGATGTCATTTCTCCTTTTCACTGGAGGACACTTTATTTTTTATTCTTTTAACTCATTTTCTTAAACTATCCTGTATTATTATTTATAATTTTATACTGACAGTTGTTGCCACATTTTAGTTTTCAATCCTAGATGGACGTTTAACCATTTCTATCCATTTTTTGATACTCTTGTATGTGTCTGATAAATAATTGATCAAGGCTTCGTTTGTTGTGCAATGTAAAATCTAAGCAATTTTGATTTTTTTATGTAAATGCTACATTTTGTTACTCTGCAGTATTTAGATTTTACAGCTATCATTGCTGAAAAGCTTTTATGATGTATTTTACCGTTGGTCTTGGTCAATTGGGGTTCCTGAATAAACAGTGATTTTCAGGTTTCAATTAAATATCTATACCCTCTTGTCCATTCTATGGTTTATCTATCTGTAGCTGTAAAGTGTGTCGAACCCCTTTTTTCACGCAAGTTCAGCTCCCTCCTTGATGACAATGAATAACTCCATTGGTAGAACAAAATATTAGGAGCTGTGGGCGATGGTGCATGGTCCATTGTAAAACAAACATGCCCTTTTTCATGCGAGTTCTGCTCGTTGATGAGAGCAATAAGTGCAATGGTAGAAAATATTAGGAGCTGTGGGCAATGCTGCAGGGTCCATTTTTAATAAATATGTACATTATATTGATTCTTTTTAACCGAGGCATGCAAGTTAATGCAAATTACTTGTGCAGGCAAGGATTTTAGCACTCAATGCTTCCTATTTTCTGAAAGCTGGTGGTCATTTTGTTATTTCAATAAAGGTTAGCATTTTATTTTACGACTACCAGCTTGACTCCAAGCAACTGCTTCATCACGTTCTTGTATTGATATCATTATTTTGTGACCAGGCAAATTGCATCGACTCCACTGTTCCCGCGGAGGCTGTATTTGAAAGTGAAGTGAAAAAGATGGTGCAGGAGCAGCTGAAACCTAGCGAGCAGGTCACCCTTGAGCCATTTGAGCGAGACCATGCTTGTGTGGTTGGGGGCTACCGTATGCCAAAGAAACAGAAAATTGCTTCTTAGTTAGTTGGGTTGTAATGTTTCTCATTTGCTTTTCAGGCTCTAGAGGGATCATAAAGCTTTGTGACTTTTTTTGTTTGCAACCTCGCTTTGTTTTGTTTGTTTAGATTTGATATTGAGTTTCAGTATGAATTTGATGGTAAAGTAATGAAATGAGTTTGGCATCTCATTATAAAGTAATTTAGAAGCGGAGGACATTGTTCTGATGGCTACCTGAACGGTGTCCCTTTTTTTTTCTACCCTCTTCTTTGATTTGACAGAGAAATATGACTCTTTCTCTAGTCTTCCTCCTCATTCTTCTCGTCGGAGCTGCTGCTGGAATTCTTTACCTTGTCTTCCAACCTAAACTCCCAAAGTACTCCATCGATCGGTTGCAAATTACCCAATTCAATCTCACAAGCAATTCCAGCTTAACTGCAACCTTCGATGTCACAGGAACACCACCGTGCTTGATGTGGTGCTATCAGGACAAACAGATGATGCCAATACATTGATCACTTCACTGCAACAGCAGCAGCAGCAGACTGGAATCATTCCTTTGAACCTCAGGGTTATTCAGCCTGTGAGAATCAAGCTTGGCGAGTTCAAGCTCATGAAGGTGAAGTTCAGGGTCAGATGCAGGCTAGATGTCGACAACTTAGCTGCTAATAATGCCATTAATATTAGAAGTAGCAGCTGTAAGTTTAGGTTTACGATATAAATCAACTTTATTCATTGTTTCATATTTGTATTTCATTTTGATCAGTATTATGTCCATGGACCATTGATCAAAAGGTTTTTTTTTCTTTATTGTTTTCACAATTTTTCCTAGCTATTTTCCCTACTCCTAATTAAAGAATGGAGGATTATAATTATAGTTTTGAGAGCTCTAGTTTCCCGTGTTTGTTTTAAAAGTGTTATTTTTAAAAAAATAAATGATTTTTTAAAAATAATAAAAATATGTTTTTAAACAAAAAAATAGTGTTATTAAGAGTTGTTTTTTAAAATAAATTTATTTAAAAATATATCAAATGTATATTTTGAATAGCCTGTACGCTTTTGAAATCTACAGGAACGGTATAATCCCTGAACAATCCCAGAGAACTCCAAATGTTTCAGCTGGCATTAAGTTCTGCACTCGGGCAGTTTGCCGATAAGACTAAATTACTTCTATGCTAATCATCACTTGACATTTAGTTCTTTAGAATTTGGTATTTCAAAGAGGCTGTCCAAATGAGAGCACCAAGCACCCTTCCTAGCTTCTAGAATGATAAAAGAATATTGCTAAACCACAAAATTGGAACATCCCAACATGTAAAACTGGTTTCTATCTTACTGCTCGAAACCCTCAAATACTGCTCTTTCATTCAACAGGTAAATGTTAGCGTATCATACATCAAAGGAACTTGCTCCATATGGCCATACGACCCCCTTCCCCTTTCCTCCAGTATCATATCGTTTCAAACTCATTCCAAACAATACCAATGCAGGGAAAAGATAGCTCAGAATTTACTGGATATTGCACTACAACGAAGAAGATGATCAACAGTTGCCTCATTCCTGTTGTCAGCCATGTGTAAGAAGTCTGTGAAGAGAACCAGCAACCCCACGCCGCCTTCCCTGCATTGTTTAGGAAGCAGCAAACATTTTTCATTGTCTGGTCCCATTTTAACTTTAAACCAAGCTACACAGCTCAGTTTCATTCCAATTCATCCAAACAAGTTTTGGTAGTCACCTTTTCAGTGTTGAACAAGTCCTCTGCAACTGCTTCCATTTGCTTTCGCCTTTTCTCTTCCTTCACAGACTCGAGCATATCCTGATTCCCATAGTCAAAATCTCTACCAAGAAACAAACAAAGACTTGATGTGACGAGTATTGTTACAATTGGTAACACTTTTATTAAATAACACAAAAAATTCAAATCACAAACTTATATCACATGGGTTGGTTAAAAAGTTTAAATAACAATTATAGTATCTCTAGCATTACTCATTAGTAACCATGATCTTACTTGTATGGATATTTTGAGAATGGAATCAAATTGTTGAAACTATTCCCTGATTGGGTGTTACCCTGAGAGAGGATAAACAACAAAAGAATTTACTTAACGTCTAGTCAATAGGCATGTCTAAACAAAAACCACTATAAGAGAAAAAAGAATAAGAGATGAAAAAAAATGCAGATGCAGCATTTATTTTTAATTGTTTTCATTGGTTCAACATAAAATTGATGGCAAGGGCACATGCACAGGCAACAATCAATCAATTGAACTGAAGCCCAAGGACACATTAAAAGCATCATGTGACCAATTCAATGGCATCTTTCTTCAACATGATTTCTCAGTCTAAATTCATGGATTTGATCAGCTCAACATATTTTCCCATCACAATTGTAGAGAAGAGATGAATGGACAAAAATTGTCTAATACACCAGCTAAAACTAATTGAGTTTGAACTCCCAGGCTTGAGACTGGTAAAAAGGGGGGGAAATCCAGTACCTTTCTGAAGCGTTTGAAATTCAAAAATCCATTATTTGGAGGCGAACTGATTTGAGCAGGTAAATTCAAATCTCTAATGATTAAATCTTGGCTATAAATAATATCAGAATTTCCGCTTTCAGCCTCATCAACCGTTTCTTGTTTTGTTGTCACGTTAGCAATACTGTAAGTAGAGCTTACAACATGGTTATTTTCTGATCTATGATGAGGGTGAATGGACGTTTCCACCTTGTTCACATATTTTGGGGCTTCTTCATTGGAGATATCTGCAGTGAAACGCTCTGATATTGGTGTTTCCACTTCTGCCTCAGAATCTGCTACTACTGTCTCATCAGTAGAGCATGATGATGAAACAAGAGCTGCAAGAGGACATATAGCGTACATCACGTCAAAGATATGTGTAATATAATGGTAATTTAAATAAGAGATGTATATGTGTTCTACAATTGAAGGAAACATCAGGAATTTGTGGAAAAAGAAGTTGAATGAATTTAAAGAAGCATGAGAAATAATAGATCCCAAACAATTAGGCCTTCACAACTATAAGGCAGAAAAGACTTCTGCTGAAAGCAAGGATTCTGTGTAACAAATATGCATTCACACATTAAGATTTCTATCACATTACCGCAATACGATCCCAAAATCATATTCTGCAACATCCAAGATTTTAAAGGCTCTTTCAAGGCAAAGCATAATTCCTCAAAGTGGCTAATAGATTCATGTACTTCTCTCTAGCTTTGAATCACATTATGATGTAAACACTTTGAAACTCTACCACACATGGTTTTCAACCTTCTGAAAGTTACTTATAAGCTTCTTTAATGAAACAAGAGATTCCAGAATCTCAGTGACAATATCAATGTTATGGGGAATTGCATCACAAAGCCAACATTACTTTTTTCAAAAAAAAATTTGGATGGCAGGGCCTATGGCTAAATATGCTAGAAAGGCCTGATATTAGGACTGTAAATGATTTTTAAATGCCATCAATCATCATCTTGATATTGGTGCACAGCAAAATTAAAACTAGAGATGTTTTGCAAATTGAAACTTTGCAAGATCTTACATTCCACTAGTTATGTTACTTATCATCAAAATGAAGCATCTGAAAGTCACTTATTTCTACATTCCCAGTTTCGAGGGATATGTAGTGTAAATTGTTTGATTATAGTGGAGATTCTAGGTTATTTCAATGAAAAAAGGGGGTGGATTTAATGTTGATCTCTTCTGTTGGTTCAGGAGGAAAGATGCAAGACTTCGTAATTTTGTGTCATCTGTGCAGTCCTGTCTGCACCTGGTTAGCGAAATGCTATAAATTTTAAGAACCAGCACACTTTGATACAACTGCTGTGAGATATTATAGGTTTTGAAGTAGGACAGATTTGAAGTTTCAATCCTACTAGGGCTATGTGACTGATTAGAGCTCGGAAATTGAGGACTTAAAAGGGATTTAAGTAAAAGGAAAGGGATATAGGTTTTGGAATTTAGCCGGGGATAAACTAACATGGCTACTAGCTTCATACTAGTAGGTTCTCAAGGAATCACACCTAGAAGATGGAAAACCTAAGAATTCATAGCACAACCAACACTATAATTGCTGGAAATTTTATTCATAAACTTGCCCAACTAAATTGATACTCAGCAGGATTGGGCAACTCCTTTGATTTGATTTCATGTTTTGGATGATGTTAAAATTCATTTCAGTAAGTTTATACGCATTTATTTAACTTACAAAGGAACAAAATGAACTGTAATGCAGATCAACTAACCAAACTATTATGCAAGTACAGGTTTTTAGAAAGGTGAAAGAGGTAGATCCAAGTTTAATGCTGTTACGAGTCGTGTCTGTGACACTTCTTACTCAAATTGTGAAGCAAGGCACACTGTCCATTGGAAAATAAGATACTGACCAGATGGTGATACCAAAACAGACAAGTCTAGATGTCCAGCTAAAACAGCTCTTAACAGATCCAACTCATTCACCCTAGGCAATGAACCCAGCTTGTTGAACGAATTAAACTTGTCTGGTGATCCTTTGGGCATGACGCATAACACACGACTGTCTTGCCCACAATCCAAACCCTGAGAGAGAATATTCACTCAACATGCATTAGAAGATAAGATAATAAGGTTTTTTTCTGCATGATCCAAACTTAGAGAACACTATTCACTATGTACATTTTAGTAGATAAGACAAGTCAAACATGACAATTGCTTGTGAGATAAACAAAATCCCAGAGTAAGGTCCTTGACAAAAAGCAATGATGCTCCATTCAGCATCACATTCTCTATAATGGCTGACCATTGCAGTGATTGGAAATATGTGAAGTAGGTTGATCAATAGTTTACTGTTATGGTGAAGTATTGACATCTTGGCCATACAAAGTAATCCATAAGTATAGCAATGAGGAAAAGGAACAGGATTGTATGGTACCAATGCCAATCTAAACCTGTGTTGCATGGAATTTGTAAAAGGATCTGACACTGACATGTGCAGATACATCCAAAATAAAAAACTTAGTTGCAATGGACAGACATTTGAAGATGGGTACTAGTGTGGTGATTAAAATACAATGTTCCTTTCTAAATAAAGGATCATTGAGCTTCCTTCATTTAACTTTTACTACAAGTTCCAATGTTTTAAGAATATATTCTAAGGGAATAGCTGTCCAACAATGGCCTAAATGCCTAAAAAATGAGGTTCCCAATCAATAGTTTAAAAATCTCACATTATTGAACAGATTTCAAGTATCGAAGAGACATGGCATTTTTATGTCATTGTTCACTCCCCATCAAATATTCTCTCTCTAAAAGTTGAGGTGTTTATGATGAAAAGTTGTTATTAAGACTAGACTAAACATTTATAACAGTAACACATAAAGATATTTGCAAAGCAGTGGACAATCTAGCCCAGTGATATTTATTCCACTAAAGGCAAGTCTGCAGGCCATGAGTTCAAATTCTGTACTTGTCTAATCAAGCTTTTCATTAAGACTGAAAAACCTAAACAACCAGCATGGATAGCATAAAGTAGCAAAATCAACTAGTTAAAAGAAGATGAATAATTTAATTTCAGATAGCAATGAAAGACAAAATAAAAGTCTTCAGATAAAGTTTTTAACCGGTAAGAATCTTGAAATTCATTAAAAGATACCACTATTAATCTCCCCGAAATCAAACCAGTGATAATAAAGTTTTTAACCGGTAAGAAACTTGAAATTTCATAAAAAATAAGATAAAATAACTATTCATCTCCCCCAAAATCAAATGAGTGATGATGTTCCCATTTTGTCAGCAAAAATGGAGATCTTAACAAGAGCATGAATTGCATACTTGGGCATTTGAAGAGAAGTCTTCAACTAAAACAATCTTTGCACCACCTACTTCCAACAGAGACTGCAACCTGTCCTTGAACTTGTACTGCACACGGGAAAATAACATAAATAACTACCCAGATTTATAATGATAAGACTTCAGATCTAAGCTTAGAAATACTGTCAACAAATAACTAAGCTTCCATACAGGAATCAAACTAAGAAATCAAATATTCACACCATGACAAAGAGGTTGGAACAATCATCCTGGGACAAACAATGCACATGGATCAGTGGATGAATAGCTCATATCTATCTACCCTACTCTAATTCAACTGCATCCATAGCCTGATACCATGCCCTACTCATCAGTCATAATGAGAATGAAGCAGCTATCCATCCTGTTTTGAGCCCAAACTCACCATCATCTTCAACAACAGTTAAGAAAAATGACCATACACTCCCCTCCATGATCAATTTATCTTTCTTTATTCTCTGAGATCAACAGTATAAGAAGCAAAAATCTCTCCATCAATCACCAAGAGCAAAACCAGCAGTGCCTTGTTGGAATAACCCCCGAAAACCATAAGCCTTGAGGTACAAATAAAACCCTGTACCTTTTGAGTTCCAGTTAATCCTAAATCAGAACATCCAAAAACAAAAAAAATCTTTCCGAAACTCTCACAGAAGCTTACCTTCATCTTTGAAACGAGATGACTCCGTATACATCTTTGACAATCAAAAGTGTGACATGAAGCTAAATTATTAACCTATATTGCACAGACAGTTAATGAACCATCTCCCTGTGGGTAAAGACAACAGTATAATGAACAATTGGATAAACAAAACCATCCTCTCATTGTGCAAAGCAATAACCTGTTGAACTCTACAATCACAATACTCAAAGCCATGTGTTCACATCCAGTTATAGAGATGTAAGACATCAATGAGACCCTCATTTTTTGGATGGATCATAAATCTATCCTAGAACTGTTTATATTTGCTACTGCTTTTGATACAGTTTAATGAAGAGCTTTTAGAGCAATGAAGCTACATTTATGTAACGTTTTTTGCCCACAGGAAATCTCTACTACTTGCGACTGGTATCTTAGCTGCTGGTGGGACTGCTGTTTATGTGTAGTCACAGATTAGCTCTAAGAAATCTGATTCTTTTCTTTATTCCAATGGGCTCAAAGATGATAAAAAGATATCAGATAAGCTGGTCACTAATGGCAAAAGAACTGTACAAAAGAAAGGAGGTCTAAAGGCACTGCAAGTTCTCACTTCAGTTCTTCTGTCTCACATGGGTAAAATAGGTGCCAAGGACCTTTTGACTAAGATTGACATAGCAGTAAGTCTTTCTTTTTTGCACACTCAAATGGAGTTATTGAATCCTTCAATATCTATATCTTTTTAAGTTCTCTACCCCCAAAAGTGTCTAAATTTGTTGCTAAATTTCTAAGACAAAGCAATATAGGATTTCTTCTAGGTTCACAGTGTATATATAGCACTGGTTTACTTTTTGTGATTTATATTCACTATAAAGTTTGTTAGATAAAAGCCTTGGCAAAAGTAGCCAACCCCTTTGGATGGAGCATAGATGAAATCAATGGAATGATGTCATTGGCAAAGAGATCTTTATGGTTCAGATCTTTGCTTGGAGACATTTGATAAATGGGTCACACTGTTGAGGATCGAGAAAACTAGCCAATAACTTCTTTTTTCGTCCTTGCACTTGAATATAATGGCAATTCAATTTATGCGTTAGCTTTCAGGTGTTCTATTATTTTTCTCTTTCTATTTTCCCTCTACATTCAAATAATGGTTATTTACTTTGTGCCTTCGTTGTCTTTGTCGTTGTGCTTCGTTGATTTCATTTCTGCTCCAGTGATTACTGTTACTTTTAGAATCATTTTACTGTTTGTTTAGGGGTTTAGATAATTACTAGGTTCTGCTTAGCAAATATTTCGGAATGATATGCGAGTGATTCATATATGACATCTTTTTCTTCGATCAATGGCCCTAGTAATTGTTGTGCAAAATTAATCATCATCTGGTTTTGCTGAATTTCTGTTGATGGCTCTCCTTGCTTTTACTTGGTTTTCTTATGGCAGGTCATTTAATCATCTTCAGTTTCTACTTGGTGTTGGTTATTTTTTGTTTACTTCGGTTGAGTTACTGCTTTGTTGGCATTAAGGTTTGCTCAATTCACTTTGCCGATGTCTTCACAATTTTTTGAAATTTAACATTAATGCCTTTGTTTCTTTTGCTTGACCACTGAATTGTCAGTTGTTGTTGGGTTTTCTTCTGCTTAGATTACTGCTTGGGATAAAAAATTTCTCCAGCTGTTTTGCTGGTATGTGCAAACATTAATTACATATAACATTAATGTCTTTGTTTCTCTTGCTTCGTTGTGTTTACTATTGCATTCACAAATTTTATTATGTTTTTCTTCTCTTCCATCAAACACGTTGATTGTATAAATTTTGTTATGTGTTGTTGCAATTTCCAATTGTCAGCTGAAAAAAAAATTATGGCACCATGCAATTAGACTAACCAAACCATGAGAGTTGTTAAGCTCTTCATTAACTTTAACCATATCTCCCGAAACAAGATAATAGACATCACTGGTAGCCTTGGCACTTTCAACTGCACCCACTTCTGGTAATTCAACATACACAGCATCACCTAAATAGTCTTGAGCATGATTGGTTATACCGACAATAACTGTTTTACCATCAACCTTTACCCATTCATGACTTCCAGCATACATGAAGTCCTTTAAAACTCCAAGTGAATTGAGAAAATGCCTATGTCAGGAAGCTTAAGGTGCAGGAGATTAAATGAATATCCAAAAACCTAAGAAGTTAAAATAAATAATCAATTTAAAGATATGATGTTGTCTAATTTTTCCACTTACACGTCGTATTTAACTCGCGCTGCAATCCACCAGCATTATTTCAATGTTTATATACAATTGAAATAATTCATCAAACAAATAAAATACACACAACAATCAATCAATGTCTTACACGATGTATATGACTTATTTCCAATGAAGTTTTCATAAATATTAAAAAAGTTTTCATAGTAGCAATATTCAATCAATTTCAGGCTTGAAAAAAAATATTTCTAACTGATTTTATCGATTACAATTTCATCAATTAAATATTAAGATAACTAATTGCAGCACATATAAAATTAATTAATTTTTTACATAAAAAAAAACCCAGCGTAGCGCGCGGGCAAGTAACCTCGTTTGTAACATAAAACATCGAGAGCCTAGCATTGGGAGCTTAATAGGGTAGGCCTGTGGGCCTAGACTTGAAGTGTTAACGCCCATGAGCTCTTCATTTTAATGGCATAGCTGTGTTAGGTCATGGCCCCTGTGAGGATTTTTTTTTAAGGTTGAGCATAAATTTAAGGGGAAAAACGTTAAACTCGGTTGGTCTCATTGGATTGATTAATATTTTTTAGACATCTCTTTTTTCTCTATTTTATTTAAATTCATACTTATTTATATACGTTTTTTTTATATAAATATTCTTGATTTATATTTAAAATAATACCTTATATATCTTTTATGTTGTTTAGAGAACCTTTGGAAATGACAATAATTGTTTAATATTTTATGATGATTTTTATGGTTCATCTGTATATTTTTATATCTTTTGTATAAATAAATGTTATTTTTGAAAATAAGAAAAACTATTTTCATATAATATTTCTAATATGTGCAACCTTTCATAATATTGTTTTCAATTAAATTAACATGTGAATCTATTTTTATTTTTATTTATTTTTGATTGAATAAAAAAAAGTATTTTAAGAAAAAACATTTAGCAAACATAACTAGTTAAATGTTTTATTTTGTAAAATTAAATATCTTAATCTAGATTTGTTTCTGGATTTTGTTAGTTTTTATTTTTTAGTTATCAATTATGTTTTTATTTTTTATTGATTAGGTTACATAGTCCTAGATTTATTTGATTATATGTATTTATACAAATTTTCATTTTCATTTTCATCTTTGTTTCTTCTCCATGCAAAAACTTGTCAAGAAAAATTGTTTAAAAAAGTTTTTGTTGAGAAAAAAAATACTTAACACCAAGAGGTTTGTTTACTTACGACGCATGAGTATCTAATGTAAATAAAATACTATTTTTGTGAGAGGTTTGCTTACTTATAAGAGGTTTGTTTTTGTGTTCAAAAAGTAAGTTTCAAACTTTTTTATTTTATATATTTTTTTATTATTTTAATTCATATGTTGAAATATTTTGTTTTTGGAAATTAACATATTAAAATAATAAAAATATAATTTTTTAAAATAAAGTTGAACTACAAAAATAAATACTATCTTGTTGCTTACCTTCATTGAATAGTTGCTCCTCTTCTTTACATCTTTCAAAATATTTTTATTTAGAAATATATTAAAGTAATATTTATTTAGTTTTTAACATTAATATATAAAAATGATAAAAATTTATAAATAAATAATAATTCGAAGTATTTGTTTTAAATAATTAATTTACAAAAATACTAGATATCTAAAAAAGATAAAAATGATTATTGCCCCTTCCCTTATTCGTTTACCCATATCTCACGTACAAGCCCGATTCTCCATCAAACTCAGCCCATTAATAATCTCTCCCTCTGCCCTTACAATTGAACAAAACCCTAAAACAAAACCCACCGCCTTCTCCTCTTTTCTCTTAAACCCTACAGCGCATACTGATAACAAATAACACCCGGCTGCTCCCCCCCCCCCTCTCCTGCGATTGTCTCTAATCAATCATGACCACACTTCAACCACCACCACTATCTGGTGTTAGCCCCAAAACAGTGGAGAAAGCTGTGAATGCTCTTCTAAAATGGAGATCTTCCAAATTGAATACCCGAAAACCTCAATTACTCGAACAAGACGAGTTTTTCTACCTTATTCTAACCCTTAAAAAGATCCCACAAAAGGGTGTTAGCCGCATCAACGCCCACAAAATCCCTCTCCCCAACTCCTTAATCAACCCTTTAAATGAAGCCCCTGAGCTCTGCTTAATCATCGATGACAGACCCAAGTCAGGCCTCAATAAAGATGGTGCCAAGAAGAAGATTCAAAACGACAACATACCCATCTCCAAAATCATCAAGCTTTCCAAGCTCAAGACTGATTACCGTCCTTTTGAGGCTAAGAGGAAACTCTGTGATTCTTATGATATGTTCTTTGCTGATAAAAGGGTGGTTCCTCTCTTGCCTAAGATGTTAGGGAAGCAGTTTTTCAAGAAGAAGAAGATTCCTGTGACTCTGGATTTGAAGCACCATAATTGGAAGGAGCAGATTGACAGGGCCTGTGGCTCTGCCTTGTTGTATCTGAGAAGTGGGACTTGTAGCGTGGTGAAGGTAGGGAGGATTTCCATGAGTAGAGAGGAGATTGGCAAAAACTGTGATGGCTGCTATTAATGGGATTGCTGATATTGTGCCTAGGAAGTGGGGTGGTGTGAGGTCTTTCCACTTGAAGTTGCTTGATAGTTTGGCTTTGCCTGTTTATCAGGCAGTTCCTGATTTGAAGATGAAGATTGATGGTGGTCCTAAAGAGGAGAATGAGAAGGGTCTCGTCGCTGTGGAGGAAGAGAAGGCTAAAGAGGGGAGAGTTGAAAAAAAGAAGGGGAAGATACAAGAGGTTAGATATATGGATGATAATAATAATGATAATGGGGATGCTCAGGTTGTTGATAAGGATGTGTTGGGGAGTGATGGTGAAGGTGATATAGATAATGATGATGCTGATTTTGAAAAGGTTAGTGGTGAATTGTTAAAGAAGAAGAGAAAGAAAGGAGATATCAAAGGGAAAGGTGAGAAGGAGCAGCAGAAGGTAGCTAAATTGAAGAAAGAAGATGGTGCCAAGCAAAATAAAGTGAAGAACGAAAATGGTGTTAAGCAGAAGAAGCTGAAGAAAGGTTCTTTGGCTTCAGAGAGTGGGGGAATGCAAGTGATCAGGGGTGGGAAGAAGAAAAAATTGACTGCATAATGATTCAATGTTGCTTCCTGGGAATTTGTTACTGGCTGGACTCGGAGAGAATCATTGTATGGTTACCGCCTGTCGGTCCTTTTAGCAGGTTGTGGTCTGAGATTTTAATTATGGTATTGGTGCAGTAAACTTTTTGTTAGCTTATTTATATTTGGAAATTTAGCATTAAAGCTTTATTTAACTTAAATCATGTATCTTGATTATGGAGAACAAATAGAATGGTAACCTTCTACTTTAGTCTTCAATTGATTAGATTTCAATTTTACTTTATTGTCTCTTGAAATGTCATTTTTTTGCATGATTGGTAGAATCTAGTTCGAGTTCAGAAGGTGGAACCTGCATGGGCTGGAATTAAGCATATTTATTTGTACTGATTTTTCTACGTAATGGTTCCATATACTGTCTCGCAAGGAAACTGAAAGGAGGTAATTGTCTGATATGCATTGCACGAACCGTGGGAAACATACTTTTGAATTGCATGTAAAGGTAACCAACGGGTGAGAAGGCGCCTTCACCCAAACTGACCTGACCATATGCAGGTTGGTGCATGTGATGGATATGGGTGTACTGGGTTGGGCATGGGAGATGGATATGGGTGTACTGGGTTGGGTGTACCCGGTCAAGTGCTGTTGCCTAGAAAACTCGCCCTGATTTGCCCCGACCCATTGTCATGACTTAATGGTTTCTAAGGAAATCGTGAGCTGTAGTGGCTTAAAAAATGAAAGACTGTTTAAGGGAGGAAGAGGGAAAAGAAGCTTAAGAAGGTGAAAGAAGTGACTGGATCTTATAGTGGCAAAGCATTGATCTTGGCAATCCCTATTTTTGATGTCTTATTTTTCAAAAGATTGCATGCTGTTCCTGCCATTTGCTTTTTGAATGAGCTGATTTAGTTTTGAGGGTGCTGAGATTTTATAAAAACACCGTTAAATTGAAATTTAAGATGCTCATGTGCCTCTCATACCTTCTTAAAAAGCTTGATTTCTGCCAATGGACAAGCTATCTTGCCTGCTGAATGTTGGCCACAACTGAATGACTATATAACAGATTGATTTGTATGGAAAAACTCCATCACTCTAAAATTGGTTTCTCAGGGATATGCATGTGATGATGATTTTACTTGCCATCTCTAGTTATTAGAGATTATAATACATCTCCCGGTAAAATTTCCAAACGGTTTCGGTTTCCCTGGTTTGTCTGTTCTTCAGAAATCTTCTCTTCTAACCCGGGTCGCAGTGTCTGCTCCACCGGAGTTAATGTACGGCTTTGGATGCATGACCTATTTTCTCTTGTTTTTAAGCTTTACAAGCTTTAAATTTCAAAGCATGCATATCCTCTTGTTTATTGCTCATTTTATAGAAGCATTTCCATCATGTCCACAACAAGCTACGGAAACTACAAACTGCTGAATTGGAGGAAGAGGTTGTGGTGGTGGAGGGATGAGAGGTGGGAGCAAAGTTATGGCTGAGCCTCATAGACATGAAGGGTGAAGAAGATGCTCTGATGACTAAGAAAATGGTTCATGGTGAGTTCACAATCAGAAGAAAATCTCTGTCCAGGTATAAATATTTTCTTCTATTGTTATCTCCTTTCAGGAAAATGCGTCTTTTGTGAAGACCGAAAAGTGTTGTTTTTTATTGCATCAAGTTTCTCTTGTTTGGTTAATGTGCTGTTTATATTATTATGTATTTATTTTATTGAATCATTTTTTTTCTTCACAGAATGAAGATGGAACTAAAATTGAGTAAAGGGTCTGGAACCCCTTTCGATAAAAAATGACAGCTTCCATTCCTGGTGTTGTTGATGATGTTTGGATTGAAAGTTTCATCCATGAGATTGCTCCTCCCGCTTTTTTCTGGAGGAAAACAGGGGCTCCCCAAACCTTTCCCCAGCAGTATAGAGAAAAACTGCTTTGGAGGCTGGATTCTAAATAGGTCGTGATCAATGTCTACACTCTTCTCCTGTTTTATTGTTGAATGAAGAAACCTGGTGCTAAAGTTCTTGAACCGAGGAGCTGGTTCTCGCTACTACTTTTTCTCGTGTCTGATATTGTGGAGCTAGTTGGATACTCACAGCACCAATCTGGATGCTCTCCAGGAGTAGAAATGAAAAGACCATCTCTCAGATGAGCAACAATGGTAGAAAGAAACAGTTAGCAGGACAGGGAGAGAAAGAGCACACGGTTCCTGAGCTTCAGGCTTTCATTGATTCATCTTAGCATTCTTTTACGTATCCTGACAAAGTCAAGGTTATATAGCCATAGTATTCCATCTCCATCACAGAATAGGCTCCGACGAAGCCAGTCACGAATGACTGATACTCACCGGGAATTTACATTTACTTGAGCAAATAAAGACGAAACTAATTAAAACACTAGGTATGGCAACATATTAAACGCTGC
This sequence comes from Salix viminalis, assembly GCA_029228465.1. Lineage (NCBI taxonomy): Eukaryota > Viridiplantae > Streptophyta > Magnoliopsida > Malpighiales > Salicaceae > Salix > Salix viminalis. The sequence goes on from CM055441.1 coordinate 30,450,858, forward strand.
GTTTACTAACGGTCACCAAGCAACGGTTGATCGGCTGGTGCATTTCTGTTTATCTTGCAACCATCTTCCTTCTTCACGATCCAACTCCTGACATATTATTGGCCTGCTGGCCATGTATTTCATATACAATTTTCTTGGTTTTTTTAAACTGATTTTTCTACTGAATGGCTCTGTTGCAAGTTGGTAGGCTGATATGCAATGCTCAAACCATGAGAAACGTACTCTTGAAATGGATAGGAAATTTACTCCAGTCATATAATGCTGTGGGCTTGCAGAATACTGATTTCTATGGATGATGTAAGCTACAGGGGGCTTAAACAAGAAAAAGAAAGATTAGGGGTGTTTGGAGGATGAAAAGGAGAAAAACTGGTTTAAAAAGAAAGAAGGGATGGAGATGGGATCTTATTCTAGATACGGTCAATCCTTTCCTTGATGGTGTTGAATCGCAAAAGATTTGCGTACTGCCCCTTTCCATTTACTTTTTGAAGGAGCTCATGAGATTTGGAGTGCGCAGACATGGGATGTGTGTACGGGGTCAAATTGAAATATAAAGGCGTCCATATGCCTTTGTATATTTTCTGAAAGAGCTTGATAAGAGATTTTAGCCAATGTAAGAGGACTTTGTATGCATGGCCTGTTTTTTCTTAATTTTGAGCTTTTCAAGCCTTAAATTTCAAAGCATGCATATCTTCTTGTTTATAGCGCAATTCGTGGAAGCATTTATTCCCATCATGTCCATAAAAATATAATCAAATCCACTTCAGCTGCTGCTTTTATTTCAAACAAGTTCTGGAAACTACAAGCTTGAATTGAATGGAATTGGTAATGTATTTATCAACACAACCTTAGCCACTATCTGACACAAACTCTCTTCCAAGAGGTTGGCTTTGCCTAGAATGGCCGACAGACATAGTAAGGAAAGAAAGACGGACGATGCCTGTGGGACAGATGACTCTAACGGTTTCAAGGCCCCATGAGGTCCCAGGTCACGAAAAATAATGCAAATAGGATGTATTCCATTTCTGACTTCTTTTGTTTTACCATCATCTAAACGTGGAGCACTCCTCCATCTGCGGGATCCAACTCCCGTTCATCATATATAAAGGTTAGTCTTCTGTGATTCCACTCCTCTACTTATAGATATATTGTGTGTAGAATATTTCTGTTGCTCATTTTGCTTTTGCTTCTGCTGTCGCGGCCATTGCTGTTGCTGCTGTTTTTGATAGTATAAAAACTTAAGCCTTGCTATTTCTTTCTCTAGCATATCCTGCTCCACTGTGTTTAACAGCATATAGTACAAATGATACTTAAGCTGTAGTCGTGTGGGGTTGCAGAAATGATAAAAGTGTAATGGGGTAACATCGAGAGACTTACAGTATTTTGCGAGTTGCTCCTGAGACAAACTAACCAAACGTTGCCTCAAGGCTTGATTTTCCATGCCGAGTATGAGACTTTGTCGGTATAGATATTCAAGATTGGCTGAAACTTGAGATTCTTCAGCCTGTACGGCAAACAAATAAATTGTCAAATCTTAAGAGTACACATAGCATGACAGTTGATTAAGTCACACCATGGAAATTCTGCAGCCAGCTTGCCTCTAATATTTCGACACTTCTTTCAAGTTGAGCTATATACTGAAGTTTTTTCAAACGTGAACGCTGAGCGAATTGCCTGCATGATTCTAGAGAAGTTAGAGCATCCCAATTGGAGAACGTAAGAAATGGGCATTACTTGAATACTCACTGCTTAGCACGTTTGGAATCCGTTTTTGATTTAGAAGAATTATGATTAACAATAGATGAAACCTCCGAGTCTTCTTGATTTTGCTTAGCAATAGGTTTCGATCGCAAACCGACTCCAGCTGGTTCCTGTGGAGCAAGGACTTGAAGCGTAATGCTATCCGTTGAAGGCACAACTCCACTGGAACTACCGATCACAGAAATCAGGGGTGATTCCCTGGACTTATTCTTTTCCTTTTTAGGAGTAGAGTCTGGATGAAAGCTAGTTTTCAAAGAGTTTTCATGATAATTAATGGAGTGAAATTCCCATGTAGGTCCACCAGCTGTAGCACTAGTTTTGAGCTTGGTTTCCTCTTTCCTAAATGTCTTGGTTGCTGTGTCCAGGAAAGCAACAGAGTCACTTGATGAACGTCGATGACCTTTGTACAAGGGTGAGTCTGGCTCATCATCCAGGAGTTCATCAAGCCATGATAATTGCTCAACCAGAAAGCTATCAGAAGAGGCGCGTTGATGGTGAGACTCTTCTTCCACAGGCCCCCTCAAATGGTCCTCTGAAGATTCTACTGCACAGGTACTAGAGACGTAATGGGTGCTGTAGGGTGGAAAAAAAAGTTCGAAGGGGGTTCCAGAAGGTGCCGGATTCTCTTTCGGACCGAGGGAAAGTTTTTCCATATCATGAGTGAATGAGCCTGTTAGAATGCATGTGTACAAGGAAATATATATTATTACAAAACGAAATGTTAAGAAAACTAGTGTTGTATTGCTTCCTACATAATTTGACATGCACCAGGAAAGCTATCAAAAGAGCTCAAAGACTTGACAGATCATTCAAACCAGAAACATTAAGAGAAGTCATTTTATTTGATGGAGACCAAACCACATTATTACGGACCATTATACATATACATATATAAATCCTCGTGTTTCTTCTAAAACAAGCAAAGAGCCGGAGGCTGAAAAGGGCGAGTTAGAAGATGTGTGTGTATACGGTAGAGTACAGAAAACAAAAATGGCGAGAGAGGGAGAGAACCAGTAAGTGGGAGGATGAATGAAGTATCGATGAAGAGGAAGGCAGCCAGGCAGCGGAGGCGTTAGCTAAGGATGTCGGAGATGTGCTGTCGGCTCCCTTGTTCATGAAAGGCCTCTCTCTCGTGTACAAGTGAGAGAGACACCAAAGGAAAACACAATCAAGATCTTTTAATGTGATTCCCAAAAGTAGAGAAAAGCACCCGAAAGAGAGCTAGCCGATGGGCCAACCGCATTTTGCGTAAACAATTTACTACTAATAATAAGAAAAATGATCCCACTCGTATTTAATCCAATATCCATGCCATGCAATAGAGAGGTAGAGGGCTCTGGCTGCCACCCTTCATTTTAAGCAAACCCTGTTTAATTTGGCTCTCACTTCTCTCCATAAATACTGCCTACTCAAGTAAATATTAGTCATTCTAAAATAAGAAAACGACAATTTGCTAACGATATCGTTCACGAGTTCTTATCTAGCCAAGTTTTGAGGTCATTTCATTTCTTAAAAATGAAATATTCGTGAGGTGATGGTGCGTGAGATGGCTTCCCAGCAAGCCGGACCATTACTGATGTTGATTCTGCCTTAATCGTGACCTGCACACAGAATATGCTCACTAAACTCCTAGTCTCGGACATAGAATTAGTCCTCCAAATCAGGCAGATCCCAAATAAAAAATGGCTCTACGGAAAACAGGGTGACTGTTGTTTTTCAGTGCTCTGGTTAGAGATTTCGTTGTGAATAGACTGAATCCTCTTACTATCTCCTATTTCCTTGATAATATATCATTTCCTTGTTGTTCTTTAACTACGAGAAGAAGAAGAGTTTTCAGCTGCATCAAGAGACCCTTCAAAAACCTCTTCCTCATACGTAGATTGGCAAGGATGTGCGCTGACAGATCATGTAATTGCATTGACAGTGGAAAATTTAAAAATTATTTATCTTTTACTTTATATTATTTTTTTATTTTTTTAATTCATTTTTATAATGTAAAAAATGATTTTTTAAAAAATAAATAATATAATTATAATATGACCATCTTTTTGGTTCGTGTCCATCTAACTAACGGCTCCTTGTTCTTTCATTCACGCACAGATCTGATCGCTTCGCTTCTCCCTCAAAAATTTGAAATGCTTCTCTCTCTACCTCTCTGTTACTAATTACTATTATAATAAATCCCAAAAGCAGGGAATTTTGAAAATGTTGATGTTTCTTTCTCGGACAACGTCTGTATTTCTATCTCAAGCTTTTTAGAGACAAACCAATCCCTTTACTCTAGGAGGGAGAATAAAATTAGATCGAATCCAGAGTCTTACACCGGTCTCTGTTTTCTTAATGAACTCCCCTTTCCTACTTCTCTTTAGGCTCCTCCCCCTCCTCTCGTTTTGACCCTTACCCCTCTTTCTCTCTCCCTCTTCATAAAATCTAGAGTCTTACACCATCATGGGCTGTTGTTTTAGCAAGAAAAATGAACACTCTTCTGTTCTAAACACCCCCAGAGTTGAAAAGAGTGAGATCCAAAACAACAACAAGATAGTTGAGGATAAGGAGGTCAAAAAACAGGTCGTAGAAGAAGGGAGCTTTGTCAGGAAGGAAATTTTTGTCATCAAACACAGGAAAAGCCAAGATAGAGACAAACGCACCCCTCCTCCTTCTTCTGCTACTGCATCTGCTTCTGAAATATTATTGGGCAACAGCAGCACCAATGTCGTTGCTCATAATATGGTTGTGAGTGTTAGGATAGTGAATGATCAATGAATAATATTTGTAATTGAAAGGAAGAAGAAGAAGATGATCTTGCAGAGAGGGAAGAAATGAAAAGGGAAATTTGAATTGTCTATTCTGTTATTTTCTTCTTGCTATTACACGTGAGCAACAGTGTCTATTTATATTGTTTATAACAGCTACCTATACCGTATAATACTACTCACATATTGGCAGTATATACGTATACTCTAACATCCCCCCTCAATCCCATGCTTAGGTAAGCCAAGCATGAGATTGTTACAATGAATTCGGAACAAAGGAGCACTTAAACCCTTAGTTAGAATGTCAGCAAATTGTTCCTTTGAAGATACAAATTGAACACACAACTGATTGGCAGCCACCCTTTCACGCACAAAATGTACATCAATCTCAATATGCTTGGTCCTTTGATGCTGAACAGGGTTAAATGATAAAGATATTGCTGATGAATTGTCACAAAAGATGACTGGAGGCTGAATAAATTCCACTCGCAGGAATGCCAAAAGCTGCTTAATCTAGTCAAGTTCAGCAGCTGTAGATGATAAAGCTCGATATTCTGCTTCTGTGGAAGAGCGAGACACGGTCAGCTGTTTCTTAGAGGACCAAGAGATAGGATTAGAGCCCAGAAAGACCAGCAAACCAGTGGTAGATCGTCTGTCATTAGGGTCACCTGCCCAGTCAGCATCACCAAAGGCCTGAATATCTAAGGAACCATGCACATAGCTGATCCCATAAGGCATAGTACCCTTCAAAATACCTGAGGATTCTCTTAACAGCAGTGAAATGAAGGACCATGGGTTCCTGCATGAATTGGCACACCTGATGCACGGAGAATGTAATATCGGGCCTAGTGAAAGTTAAATATTGCAATGCACCAACAATGCTGCGATAGAGAGTAGGATTGTCAAATGGAAAACCATCATCTTTAACCATCCTCTGATATGGGAGACAAGGGGTGTCACAGGCCTTGGATTCCAACAAATCAGTCTTGACCAACAATTCATGGACATACTGAGATTGAGATAAAAACAGACCTGTGGAATGACGAGTGATTTGAATACCAAGAAAGTAATGTAAATCCCCCAAATCTGTAATTTCAAACTCATCAGCAAGAGAATTAATAATCTGTTGAACCTCAGAAGGTGGATTCCCAGCAACAATAATATCATCGACGTACACCAAGAGAACGATAATACCTCTATCAATGTGTTTAACAAATAGGGATGAGTCAGAAAAAGTGCATTCAAACCCCAATGATGGTAAAAACTTTGTGAATCTTTCATTCCATGCTCTCGGGGCCTGCTTCAGGCCATATAAAGACTTGTGGAGTCTGCACACAAGCTCAGGATGAGTAGCATCTACAAAGCCAGGGGGCTGAGCCATATAAACCTCTTCATGGAGAATGCCATGAAGGAAGGCATTCTTAACATCCAACTGCCTTAAGATCCATCCAAACTGAGCAACCAATGCTAGAACAAGTCGAACTGTAGTAGGCTTCACCACTGGACTAAACGTCTCACCATAATCAATACCTTGTTCTTGACTGAAACCCTGGGCTACCAACCTGGCTTTATGCCGAGATATAGAACCATCAGCATTCTTCTTGATGCGAAAATCCATTTGCAACCTACCAAGTTTTTATTGGGAGGTAAGACAACCAAACTCCATGTACCCTGAGAGTGCAAGGCAGTGATCTCATCCTGCATAGCATTCACCCAAACTGGTAGTTTCATAGCCATTTTGTAAGTGGTAGGTTCTGTCAATGAGAGATCAGTTGCAAGAGAATGTGCAACTGTGTGATAGCAAGTTTTTCTCTTGGAAATACCACTCTTGCTTATGGTCTGCATAGGGTGTAAGTGTAGGAAAATAAATCTCTGTAATGTTTCGAAACAAAGAATTCAACTTGTATTTCCTTGTACAGTTCTTGCCTTTAAATAGGCATTACAAATATATCAGAGTTATTACAACAATATATATTCTTACTATATATATACACACGAATTATGGAAAGAACATCATGGCATCATGATCTGGGCAGCAGATCATGATTCTTGCATATTTGATTCCGTGATCTCTGCGCTTGCAATATATTTGATTCCATGATCTCTGCACTTGTAGTATCTGTATTAATCTGCATATCCTTCATCAGTAAGTTCATAGAAGGAATGGGTAAAACAACTGAAATGACCTCAGGCAATGAGTCAACAGCCATACCTCTATCGTTGGATGCAGGAGCCACAGGAGGAGAAGAGCATGATGCTGAAGCAGGAGTAATGGAGGAGACAGGAGATGACACAATATCAGTAGAAGTAGAGGGAGTCGAATTTGGAGTTGGTGAAGGGGAAAGTGTGACAATGTTATCATGAGTAACAACAGGCTGCACACAAGATGACTGAAGAGGAGGGGATGTGGAACAATGAAATTTTTGAAATAAGTCTTTGTAAGGAAAGACATGTTCATGAAAAATAACATGTCTTAAGACATATACCAGTTTTCTAGACATATTATAGCAAATGTACCCTTTGTATTGAGAAGCATAACCCAAAAACAAACACATAGTAGTTTTAGGTTGAAGTTTGTGTTGGAGATAGGGTCTAAGTAAAGGGAAGCAGGCACACCCAAACACACGTAAATGAGATATAATAGGAGTAGAACCAAATAACAACTCATAAGGAGATTTGTGAGCTAATACAACAGAAGGCATTCTGTTGATTAAGTATGAGGCAGTGTGCACTGCATATGTCCAGAATGTGGAAGGTAATTTGGCATGCTGAAGTAATGTAATTGTTGTTTCAATGAGATGCCTATGTTTACGTTAAGCCAACCCATTTTGTTCAGGAGTATAAGGGCAAGACTTGTGGTGTACAATACCCTTAGCTTTAAGAAAATTCTGAAAAGAGTTGCTAACAAATTCACCCCCCCATCACTTTGAAATACTTGTATGAAGCTGGAGAATTGAGTATGAACATAGGCATAAAAGGTAGTAAACACTGAAAACACATCACTTTTATTAACAAGAGGAAACAACCAACAATAACGAGTGTATTCATCCACAAAAATTACATAGTATTTATATCCATCTACTGAAATTTGTGTTGAAGGACCCCAAAGATCGCTATGAATGGTATTAAAAGCTGTGACAGATGTATTTAGACGAGAAGGAAAGGGAAGTTTACAAAACTTTCCCTCTAAACAACTGATACAAACATCAGTACTAGACTTTGGTGAACACTGAATATTAGCCTTTTGTAACATTAGACTAACAATTTTATTTGAGGGATGACCTAACCTATGATGCCAAGTAGACGATACCACCAGCTGACCAATATAAGCATGAGACTGGAATCTGCCAAGAGATCGAGAGGATGCAAATGACATTGGATACAACCCATTACTGCACTGCCCCTTGTACATGATTCTTCCCGTGGCTTTGTCCTGAATCCAAAAACAGAAAGCATCAAATATTAAGTAGCAGTTGTTATCCAAACAGATTCTATGAACAGAAATGAGATTTTGTGTCAGTTTAGGAACACATAAAACCGATTTCAGCAGCAGAGGTTTGGAAGAGGTAGGAATGATTGCATAGCCAACATGAGAGACTGACAAACCTTCCCCATTTGCTGTGTGAACTGCATCAGTAGTAGGATATGGAGTGCTTAAAGTCAGGTTGGATAAATCAGCCGTCATGTGGTTCGTAGCTCCAGTATCAGTGAGCCACATGGAAGAAGAATGCTGAGCTAACTCTGGCTGATCAGAAGGATCGGTGTGATGCATGGTATGCAGTGCATGATGCTGTGATGGAGGAGCTAAAGAACCACTAGCAGCACCAACAAAATTCGGTCCATTCACATTATAGAAGCAATACCAAGTTGCATGGTTCGGTTTGCCACAAATTGTACACTAAATCCTCTCATAACCTCTAGAGCCACATGAAGGAGCTGTGTGACCTTCATTGTTACACAATTGACACACAACAGGATTGATAGAAGTGGATGCAGTATATTGTGAAGGAGAGTATGTGCCCTGTGACATGAATGGGGTTTTAGTGGGAAAAGGTGCTTTAGGAGGAAAGGTTCTGGGAGTGTAATTAGGCCTTCCCCTACCCCTGTTCCTATTAAAGGACTTATAACCACCATTAGTATAGGAGTTGGAGCTGTGTTGTCCACGGGAAGTGTGGAATTGGTGTGTTAAATGAGATTGAGGTTTAGCAGTGGTATGTAAGGCAGAGAGGTATGTAGAACTAGCAGACATGTGATTATCAACAATTAACTCTTCAGCAAGTAATTGAGATCTAAATTCCTTCAAAGTGATTACACTTTCTCTGCCCCTAACTACACACCGAAAGGTATTGTACTCAGGAGGTAATCCATTTAAGGCCAAAATCACTATATCCTCATCAACAAAAAACACCCCTGCAGCAGCTAAGTAATCACGTGCCTCTTTGATCTTAAGTAAATATTGACTTATAGTATCCATTCCTTTTCTAATATTCTGCAGATTAGATTTCATTTGGAAGATACTAGTCTTAGACACTGTAGAAAATTGTTCTTTTAACCTCAACCAAAGTTCTTTAGAACTACCACTACCAATAGCACAACTCATAGCTACGGGAGACAATGTTGCTGTTATTAACTGCATAAGTGCCCTATCATGCATTCTCCATATCAACATATCATCACAGTCGATATCAGAAGAAGAAACAGAGTTAGAGATATTTGTACCGAATTCATTCAGAGGAGCCGGACACGGATGGGTGCCATCAACAAATCCATAGATGCCGTTGCTTTCCAGCAATAGTTTCATTTGGAAGTTCCAGTTCAAGTAATTTGCATCGTCTAGCTTCACATTGACAGAAGTTGAAATGGTAGAAATGAGATTTGTAATTGGGGATTGAAGAATCTGCAACTGTGCAGCTGTAACCATTATGAAATTCTGAGTAATTTTTTTTGTCAGAAATTTGGTAATAAGGTATTGTGATCAGTACGAGCTTAGTAATCAAATACTAGCTGAAATAGGATGACTGCAAGATCTTTCCCTAAAAAAAAATTAGGTTTGTTTGAATACAAACAGAAATTTAGAATACGCAGATTGCAATTGCAGACGCGTGAATTGAATCATTCGAGCTCTGATACCATGTTAGGATAGTGAATGATCAATGAATAATATTTGTAATTGAAAGGAAGAAGAAGAAGATGATCTTGCAGAGAGAGAGAGAAAGAGAGGGAAGAAATGAAAAGGGAAATTTGAATTGTCTATTATGTTATTTTCTTCTTGCTATTACACGTGAGCAACAGTGTCTATTTATATTGTTTATAACAGCTACCTATACCGTATAATACTACTCACATATTGGCAGTATATACGTATACTCTAACAGTGAGGACATCAAGCTGCAAAAAAGAAGAGGTAGATGCCATTCTCATTCAGTGTGGAAGGCTTAGTCGCAGCAACTCTTCTGGATCTGGAAAGCCTCCTTCTGGCATAAAGTACTCCGGTTCAAAGAGAAGCTACGACTTCGATAATAATAATAATAATAATGACCAGAACAAAGATGTTGAGTCTGCCACTTATGCTGATCACTATGATTTTACAAAGAAAGGCAATGATGACGACGATGGAGAGGTTACAGCCGAGAGAAGGCAGCATCGCAGCCGCCGCCAATCCAGCAAGCCTTCTCCTTCTCCTTCTTCTCGAGGGAGGAGGAGGACACCCAGCAGGGAAAGAGACTAGAACCAGCTCTCCGGAAGCAGAGAGAGGGGCAGTGGTTGCAGTGGGAGAAGGGTGAGTCGATCACCAGGTAGAAGGTCAGAAACAACCCAAAATACAGGCGTTACTGCTAGAAATGCTAATGCTACTGTTAATGCTAACCATGCTGGTGATCCTAGTAATAGGCCTGGAAAAATGGTATCAGTCCCTGCCACTGTTTCTTCTTTAGTGGTGGATAAGAGCAACAATGGGGTTGAACCACAAGCAACAACTCAAATAAAGCGGATCTCAGTTAAGAGAAATGTTGGTGAGGCAGCATTGACCGGCACAAGGACAGCCTCATCACCACGTTCCAAATCTCCTGCCAGAACCAATGCCAAGACCTCTAATGAGAATAATCAGCAGCCATCTCTTAGCCGCAACAATTCAAGAAAAGCAGACCAAACTCCTTATAGAAGAAATCCATTGAGTGAAATTGATCCCAATTCACTTAAATATTCACAACCACCTGGCAACAAGGCTACCTGCACCAGCTACAACAGAGCACAAATCAGAAACAATGATATCGATGGACAAGTGGCGGTGAAGGAATCTTTTCAATCTTCTAAATCAGGTATTGCTTACCTTTCAATGCATAATTTGTAACCAAAAGGAGGAGAGTGTGATTTTCACCATTACAAATGTCTTTTTTTGGGCACCTGTTAGCTTAAGAGAGTAAAAGTAATGTTTCTAGGACATAAATTTTCCCTTTATGCATGCTTTTCAGACTCCAATGAAGAAGCAAAATTCTAAGAAAAACAACAGAGTCGATGCTCAAGTGACTAATTGTAGAGGCAGCAACATAGTTTCACTGGAAAACAAGATCTCAAAGGAATCGCAGATGGAAGAGGCTAAAGGACAGCCAACAGTCACAACCACTATACTAGATTTGGGAGTTGAAAGCTTTAAGCCCCAGACATCAACCAGAAGCAGGTCAGCAAGGCGGTCGCGAGACCTAGATCTCAATCCTGAAACTTTGTTGAATCCAATGCCATCATATACCGCACTATTGCTGGAAGACATTCAAAATTTTTACCAACAGAACAATCCTTCCTTTTCTCTCCCAGCTTGTGTCACCAAGGCTTACTCCATTCTTGAAGCAGTCGCTGACCTGAATTCTACTACAAGCTCCAACCTGTCATGTGCCTTCTCTGATGATAGAAGAAGCCCCCCTACAATGGATGCTTCGAATCTTGCTGGGAAGAAAATACCTGAGACAAAAAACCCATTTGTAGAATCCGAGGTACTTGCAAGCTATGACCTTATAGAGCCAAGGTTTTACAACTATGTAACTTTGAGAAGAGGAGGTACATTATGCAGAGAAGACATGGATGGTCAAGAATCCTCAGGCAGCAACAGCTTTGTTGGTGGAAGCCAACAACATTTAGGATTTTCTACCTCTTCATGGGAACCCAGTTCAGAAGATTCAACTGATCGCTGGACTTCAAGATCCAACAAGAGAGACAAGGACGAGAACAATCCACTGGGATTTCAAAATCATGGATTGTCTGAAACAGAGCGTGATGTGGAACAGGCCAGAAGGGCGTTCAGTGGACAAAGGACTGGAATTCGACGTGGGAGACTAGGTACAAGTAAAAATCTCCACACAACTGCTATCCTTGCAGCTGCTGCTTCATCATAATCCACTCAGTTGTGCTGTTTTCATTTTCCACGCAGTTGTGGCTTTTTTCAACTTCTAGTTTCAAAGATTACTTTGTATGGTTGCAACCTGGCAACCTGTTATTCTCGATCATTCAAAGAGATTTATTCTTCCCGTGTTCACAATATGTTCTTTCCATTGTGGTTGGATGCCAATGAGGGATAATTTAGGATACTATTTCGAGCAAGTAAACTCAATCCTTTCCTATTTAGAGATCACAAGCAAGCTGAAGTATTATCCTAATAAACTCAAACGTAAGTAGATACACCAGAGATCAGTCAATTAATATATGAACATCATAAATAAAATATTCACAACAACAATAATTTACATAATTATGGAACCTGAACCATGATACAACGCCCTGGAAGACGATGCCATCAGTTTTAACCACTTACATGCCAAATGCTCTCTCGATCAATCTCCCTCATGACCCTCTTCTTCTAAAAAAAAAGCAGACTAACGAACTTGGTATCAGACTGATTAGTGAACAAGAGGACAATTAGTTCTTACTTCAATATGGAACTGAACAAGTGCAACCCTGCGGGGAGCAGTCTGCCTGACGCAAGAGCACTAAAACAAATGGCCCCGACAATGTGAACGGTATGTTAGCCTCAAGAATTGAGAGAGCTCCCAACTATTCAAGTGTTCACAGAAAAACTTGTACACCAGCAGCAGACATCCCATGATCAACTTTTCCCTACAAACTTGATTACTGAACTTCGACACTTTGAACATGCCTGAATAGACGGGTAGAGCCCACAGAATTAAGAGCCAGCCTAATCATTATTGCCTGTCTGTCTGCATCTTATAGAGCCCCCACTCTCACTAATGCATTACTCGGTACTGTTCCGATGATTAACTATATATATTGCGAGCACGGTAATAATGGCCCCAACCAGCTGCAAGGGTGGGAAAGTCTCACCAAGATATAGAAACCTGAGGTTAGAAATCAAACATGACAAAACAAATCAGACAGACGCTGAAATATAATGCATCGTACATCATAACTTGGCCCTAGCTGCTACAGAACTCATCTTTTTGTGTATTATTCTTTTCCAAGTGGATTTACTCCAGGCAGTGAAATCATTAAGTTTCTCATCCATTTCACTTGTTTTGATTACATATCTTAAGATTATACGTCTAAGATTGTTTTGAGTACACAAGTTAGTCCAGGCACTTTACTGAGTTATATCTCCATTTCTTAATTATGTTGTTCTGATTGATGGAAATTACAAATTGAAGGAAACATTGGGGGTTAGGAGTGTGAGGGAACTCAGCTTTGTCGAGCTACCTGAAAAGCATCAGAGGGGTAGATTATTTCAGGAAAGGATACGGTTAAGTTTGGACAGTGATGTAGAACAAGTAGCGGAAGCATACATGCTCATAGCATAACCAAAGTGAAGCACGGGGTGAAATAATAGTTTCATGTGAGTTTGTCAATCTCTTTTCTTTTTGCTTGGAGCTCATAGCATAACCAAAGTGAAGCAGCGGGACGTCTTACAACATTTGAGGCCAAACTCACAGCAATCTGAATATTTGAAGGACGTCCATTTCATCCGAGCTACAACAATGTGCGATTTTACCATCTCAATACAAACAGAGCTCGGTACAATGCAATTCAAGAATAAAACGTACTATTATATCCTATCCTATCCTCTAGCAGGTGAGAAAGCATACTGGGATGGGCCTTTAGATTTATGTGGTCAACGCTGATTACTCTGGGGGCAGAAGCAAAAGCCGGTATTGCTCAATTTGTTAGTGTGCTTTTTAAGAGAGGTAATGGCCGTAAATTCTTTGAATATCATTTCCCTCAATCCATTTGTGAGTTAAACAATCTTTCCATTGTTGTAATATCAGCTGAACGTTAACAACTTTATATTTCCCTCGAATTAAACAATAAAATTTACAAAAAAAATAAAAGAGAAAATTGAGCCAAAAATCTTTTTTCAAACCATTAACTCGAGTTATTAGATCTGAAATATTATATATGGAGAAGTTGTAAGACTCAATTCTTATAACTATTATTCTCATCGTTATTATTATAACTGTTAAATTGTCACTATTATTTTAACTATCTTTATTTCCACTAATGTAAATAATTAATACCCTAATTATTATCGACATTACTATCGTTATCATTATCATTATCATTATTGTTACTATTGTTACTCCCATTATCGTTTATAACTATAATTGTTTAAATCATCATTATAGACTTATAGTTATTATCATCACAATTAGAATCACTATTATGATTACTAATACTACTAATGTTATTAATACCATTAAAATTATTATTTTCATTACTAATATCATCACTATAATTGTATTTATTTATTTATTATTATTGATATTCTTAATATTATTTTATGAATTACTGTTGTTTTTACTATCATTGCCATAACTATTGATATTATAATCATTATTATTAGTAATATTACTATTATTATCATAATTACAACTGCTACAATTATTATTATTGTCTAAATAATGAAAATCATAAAATTATTCTATAATAAAATCAAAATAAATATTATTAGTATTAAAAAAATTATTTGATTTGAAGAATAAAGGGGGGAAATAAGAAATGAAAAGAAGAGGTACCAATTTGAAAAAAAGATCATCTACATAAATTAAAATTAAAGGATTAAATTGAAAATAAATAAAACCTCAATAAAAGAGAAAAATGTCAAAAATTAAAAACCAAAACTAAAATGCTAGACATATAAATATGAATAAAAAATATAAATTGCTTTATAATAGTTGAAACTATAAAAGAAATAAAAATAAAATTACAAGATTTCATTTAAAGTACAAAATTGAAACAAATCAGAGCTTCTATAGAAGAAATTAGGATGAAATAAGAAATTAAAAGATCAAAGACTAAAATGTACAAAGCATAAACAAAAAGAACATGTATGGATATTAAGTGCAATAAGAGAGAAAAGAAAGAAAAAACACAAATAATTTACTGCTTGTGTGATGTAGAGGACTCATAATTATTGGCGCGCCTGACACATGATTAGATCAATTAATTAATCAACAAAATTAATAAAGTTTTATAAAACTATATACTTAGAAACATACAATATACACAATATAATAACAATAAAATAAATAAAAGCAATAAGAATTAGAGAAATAGAGAGAACAAATTTCATATGACTTTATAATAATATATCATCGTGTACATTATTCTCTTAACAATGCATAATATGGAGTTCTCCATGCCTTAACTCAGGGACCTTGAAAACAAGCTTATAAAATCTCTTTTTGAGTTGAAATTAATCCATAAACATCTTACTTGATCCAGATTTCTTTTTGAGTTGAAATTAATCCATAAACATCTATAAATAGTATTCACGTAACCTAATTATAACAAATCCATAACTAACTTGAATTATATTATCCTTCCGTGACTACTAAATGGAAGCTGTATATAATATATCCTCTTTTCTTTTTTTGTATATTTTTTAGACAAATTATATTAGAAATAGACACGTCTGTCAGAGAGAGAGAGAGGGTTTCACACAAATACCAACCTTTACTTAAAGTCTTAAACACGAAAAAACAAATACCAAGTATTGTATAGATTTCTGTCGTAGCTGCGTGTTATCACACACAAACAAATATATGTAGCAGCACTGTCTTCCAAGTATATACCACTTATATACTGGTATAGTTTTAGTGAACGAGCTACTTTCAGAATTAAATTTGTAATTGATCAGATAATGGAGAGAGAAAAATAATATTCATTAAAGATTAGAAGAAATTAATTTGGATGGAGTTTATGGTCATGACCCTGGGTGATTTGTGTGAAAGATTAGTACCCTATAGCCTTGATCAGCCGAAGGTTCCGATATTCACCTCCCCAAAAAACTGAAAGAAAAAGAAAAAGAAAAGTCAGGATCATTTGAATTCGGACACAAATAACGCGTTGAAAGAAGGCTAGAGATGACGCAGGGGATGAGCTCTTACGTACTCCCCCCAAGAAAAACAAAACCTGCAGCCTGATTTAACATGGCATACCAACCAAGCCGAACCTCCTCTGCGTATGAATCGATCATGTTTTAAAGTCAGAAGAGGAGGGGGGCTTCATTATCAACCAAAATATCTAACTTCATATTTAATTATGTGCTTAGCTCTCCTGACCCCATCAATAATACCAAACACACACGAGCGAGTCCAAGTATGAACTCCCTTTTCTATATATGTTGATATAGAAAAGGGAGTTCATATATCAACATATATAGAAAATAAATTTTGAACTATCCATCTATCAACGGATGAACATGGCAAGTCATCAGAAAATTCATCCCCACAATATGAGTAGCAGTGCCCATGATGATCAACAATTAGATTTTGAGTCACCGCAGGTTCCCACAGTTCCATTGGTGCCCCGAGGCTCCTCGAAGTCCGATGACAGCCACCACTGGCCTCCTTTTCAGCGTACAATTCCGGTCATCCACACCAAACCACCCAGGAAGAGAAGAAGCTGTTGCTGCAGATTCTTGTGCTGGACACTTTCTCTAGTCTTCCTCCTCATTCTTCTCGTCGGAGCTGCTGCTGGAATTCTTTACCTTGTCTTCCAGCCTGAACTCCCAAAGTACTCCATCGATCGGTTGCAGATTACCCAATTCAATCTCACAAGCAATTCCAGCTTAACTGCAACCTTCGATGTCACCATCACGGCTAGGAATCCCAACAAGAAAGTGGGCGTCTACTATGAGGGAGGGAGCCGTATAAGCGTGTGGTACACAGGCACAAGTTTATGTCAAGGTTCGCTGCCAAGATTCTACCAGGGTCACAGGAACACCACCGTGCTTGATGTGGTGTTATCAGGACAAACAGAGGATGCCAATACATTGATCACTTCACTGCAACAGCAGCAGCAGCAGACTGGAATCATTCCTTTGAACCTCAGGGTTATTCAGCCTGTGAGAATCAAGCTTGGCGAGTTCAAGCTCATGGAGGTGAAGTTCAGGGTCAGATGCAGGCTAGATGTCGACAACTTAGCTGCTAATAATGCCATTAATATTAGAAATAGCAGCTGTAAGTTTAGGTTTACGATATAAATCAACTTTATTCATTGTTTCATATTTGTATTTCATTTTGATCAGTATTATGTCCATGGACCATTGATCAAAAGGTTTTTTTTTTCTTTATTGTTTTCGCAATTTTTCCTAGCTATTTTCCCTACTCCTAATTAAAGAATGGAGGATTATGATTATATGATTTTTTCCTCCATGTCTTTAAATTGCTATGTACTATTTTGAGTGTTGCATTTATTCTGATTTTTACGTTACTTTTCCATTTGATACTGTTCACCGTTAATTAAAATTTATGATCTGATGATTAATAGAAATAGTTGATCATGCAGTACTGAAAATGTTCATATACATAATTAATTACAAAAGTATTTGACAGAATCCTTGAAGTTTCAATTTTATTCAATTGAATCCCACAATGACAGTATGCATTGTGGTCCCTTTATATACAACTCCAGTTCAGTACCTCAACTAACTGAACTTACAATTAAACCGAATCAACAAACTATAACAGAAAGTAACAACCTTTAATAGCCACTAACTAACTCATTAGCAACTAATTATATCTCAACATACCCTCCCTTAAACTAAATCAGTTTACAAGTTTAGGTATATCACATACTCCCAATTGCTTCCTCAGATACACAAAAGTTTCCAGCTTTAAAGGTTTGGTCATGATGTCTGCCACTTGCTCTTGTGAGCTGCAATACTTCAGCTCGATCTCTCCATCCTTTGCCAAGTCACGAAGAAAGTGATACCTGACAGCTATATGCTTGCTTCTCCCGTGCATTACTGGATTCTTCGACAACTTGATTGTTGAGGAATTATCACAATATATCACACACCCCTTTTGATTCCACTGCAGTTGCCCAAGTAGCCTTTTCATCCAAATGGCTTGGCATGCACATGCTGCTGCAGAAATGAACTTCGGCTTCGATTGGTCGAGAGTGACTATAGCTTGCTTCTTCGAAACTCCATGCGAGCTGTCCCATAACTCATCATGAACACATATCCTGAGGTGCTTCTGCGGTCATCTACATCACCAGCATAATCACTGTCAGAATAAGCAATTAATCCATCTGTCCATCCTCTCTTCTGGTAACATATGCCCATGTTAGTAGTGCCTCTCAAGTATCTCAATATTCTTTTCATCGCCCAGGGCATATGAAGTTCAGTGGGCTTCTCCATATATCGGCTCACCAAGCTCATCACATACATGAGATCAGGTCTCGACACAGTCAAGTACATCAAGCTCCCAATCATTTGTTTATACTTGGTCGAGTCAACCTTAATTCCATCCTCATCCCTTGACAACTTACAGCCAGGTACTATAGGAGTTTTGGTGGGGTTACTGTTTTCCATACCAAATCTCAGAAGGATTTCTTCAGCATATTTCCTTTGGCTCATGTAGATACCCTTGCTGTTTTGCACTACTTCCACTCCCAAGAAGTACTTCATTTTCCCCAAGTCTGTCATGTCAAACTCATTCTTCATTGACACCTTGAATTCACTGATCATCTTCTCATCATTCCCAGTGAATATCAAGTCATCCACATATATACTAACAACCAACACCTTCCCTCCTTCAATCTTAGTGAATAATGTGTGTTCACTAGGACATTTTTCAAACCCACATCCAATAAAATATGCTTCTATACGGCTATACCAAGCCCTTGGTGCTTGCTTTAAACCATATAGAGCTTTGTGAAGTTTGAATACCTTTCCTTCCTCCCCTTCTCTCACAAACCCCTTGGGTTGCTGAATGTACACCGTCTCCTTTAACTCTCCATGCAGGAAGGCACTCTTCACGTCTAACTGGTATATGTTCCAATTATGATAGGCTGCCACTGCCATAATCAACCTTATGGTGTCCCATCGTGCTACGAGAGCAAATACTTCTGTGTAGTTGATTCCATACTTCTGAGCATACCCTAACACAACCAACCGGGCTTTGTGTTTGTCCACTTCTCCCTTCTCATTCAACTTAGTTTTGAAAATCCATTTCACCCCAATGGCTTTGGTGTGACTTGGTAACTCTGTCAAAACCCAAGTTTTATTCTTCTCTATGGCTTGCATTTCAGCCACCATAGCTTGCTCCCATATTGGATTTCCCGTTGCTTCTTCATATGACTTTGGATCCCCAGCCTCTGTGTACATAACCATGTATTGTTCCTCCTCACTTTCAGTCAATCCCTCTCCTGAAACATAGTCTCTCATCCATCTTGGCTCCCTGCTCACTCTACCCCGTGACCTGCCAGCAGTGTTCACATTCCTGCCCTCACTCTCTTCTTCAATCTCATCTTCAATCTCATCTTCAATCTCAAGTGATTCATCTTGCATCCTTTCTTCTACCCCAGCTGCTTCTTCTTCCCCAGCTGTTTCAGCTTGGTTTTCCTGCACATTTTCCACATTTTCCCCCAAATCAGCCTCCAATTCATCCTCATCATCACACATACTAGACCTATCATCACCCTCAGAATCATCTCCCCACTTCAATGTGCTGCTGCCAGTTTCATTTTCAGTGGTTTGTCCCCATTTCCAGCTTTCCATTTCATCAAAGGTCACATCTCTACTTATGACAATCTTTTTGGTTATGGGATTATACATCCTATACCCCTTGGTCTCCTTACTCACCCCCATATACACACACTTAGTGCTTTTATCATCTAATTTCTTTCTTTTTTGATCCACATTATGCACATATCCTATGCATCCAAATACCCTAAGATATTCTACAGAGGGTGTTGCATTTCTCCATGCTTCCTCAGGGGTTTTATCTTTCAAAGCCACGGTTGGACTTCTATTCAACAAATAGACGGTCCAATTTACTGCCTCAGGCCAGAACTCTCTCGGCACATTCCTCTCAATCAACACACTCCTAGTCATGTTCATTATGGCCCTATTCTTCCTCTCGGCCACCCCATTCTGCTGGGGTGTATAGGCAGCCGTAAGTTGTCTACTTATACCATTCAGTTCACAAAACGAGTTGAATTCCTCAGAACAAAACTCTCCCCCCCTATCAGTCCTTAGGCTGCCAATATTCTCACCAATTTCTCCCTCAATCAGTACCTTAAACTTCTTAAAATTCACAAAAGCCTCAGATTTTTCAGTGATGAATTGTACCCATATTTTCCTCGAATAGTCATCAATGAAAGTAATCAAATACCTCCTATTGCTGAGGGATATTGGGGTTATTGGCCCACATATATCAGCATGTATCAGTTGCAGCCTCCTAGAGGCTCTCCACTGACTTTGTTTTGGGAATGGATCCCTATGGTGCTTACCCAACATACATCCCTCACATACTTTGGTAGGGGCTGTTATCAGTGGCAGCCCCCTCACCATTTTCTTATTATACAATGTTTTCAGCCCATTGTAACTCAAATGGCCATATCTACAATGCCACAATTGTGCCTCATCCTCAGCAACCAATTTAAAGCAATTGTGTTCTCTAGCAGCAGGTTCTTTAATGGCTAAAGATGCTATTACTACAAACATTCTGTTTACTGACATTTCACTAGTCATAATCAGCCCCCTAGTCATGTGAAACAGTTTGCAA
Source organism: Salix viminalis (assembly GCA_029228465.1). Lineage (NCBI taxonomy): Eukaryota > Viridiplantae > Streptophyta > Magnoliopsida > Malpighiales > Salicaceae > Salix > Salix viminalis. The sequence goes on from CM055441.1 coordinate 30,471,382, forward strand.
TAATTGTTCTTGATCAGTATAGTCAACCCTTTTTCTTGTAATTGACCTATACTTAATAGATTGTTTCTCAATTCAGGAATATAGTATATTTGGGTAATAACTTGTGTTACCCCCTCCACAGTCATCCTAATACGTAAGGTTATTCAGCCTGTGAGAATCAAGCTTGGCGAGTTCAAGCTCATGGAGGTGAAGTTCAGGGTCAGATGCAGGCTAGATGTCGACAACTTAGCTGCTAATAATGCCATTAATATTAGAAATAGCAGCTGTAAGTTTAGGTTTACGATATAAATCAACTTTATTCATTGTTTCATATTTGTATTTCATTTTGATCAGTATTATGTCCATGGACCATTGATCAAAAGGTTTTTTTTTTCTTTATTGTTTTCGCAATTTTTCCTAGCTATTTTCCCTACTCCTAATTAAAGAATGGAGGATTATGATTATATGATTTTTTCCTCCATGTCTTTAAATTGCTATGTACTATTTTGAGTGTTGCATTTATTCTGATTTTTACGTTACTTTTCCATTTGATACTGTTCACCGTTAATTAAAATTTATGATCTGATGATTAATAGAAATAGTTGATCATGCAGTACTGAAAATGTTCATATACATAATTAATTACAAAAGTATTTTTAAAATCAATGCTAATGCAATGAGAAATTGGAACGTGTAAAGTTAAGATAGAGTTGGTGAAATTATAAACCACGATCGATCATTAACTAACTATTTTTGCAAACTGTGAAGTTTGAACTTGGATTAAAATCTTTATTATGTACAGTATACAGTGTACAATAAATTAATTCCAATTTACCAAAGCTCCTGGTCTTGTGGTCTGGTGTTTAAGGAGTATTTGAGAATTTGGTAATTATAATTTTTTAAAGTTTATTTTATTTAGAAATATATTAAATGAATACATTTTTATTATTAAAAAAAAAATCATTTTTATCACGGAGTTTCTCTAAATTTTGATTGTTTTTTTCCTTGCTTTGGTTGTAAATTTTATGACCAAAATGAAACCTCAAGAGTGCCGCACGACCAAATTCTTAGTTTTGAGAGCTCTAGTTTCCGTGTTTGTTTTAAAAGTGTTATTTTAAAAAATTAATGATTTTTAAAAAATAATAAAAATATTATTTTAATATATTTCAAAATAAAAAATACTTTAAAAAACAACTTAAATCATATTCTCAAACATGCCGTTAAGTCTTGGAGCTCACATGAGAGTGTTATTAAGAGTTGTTTTTTAAAATAAATTTATTTAAAAATATATCAAAATAATATATATATATATATATATATATATATATGTTATTTTTAAAAATTATTTTTAATATCAACATACAAAACAATTTAAAAACACCTAGTTTAAAACAAGAAATAAAAATATATATTTTTCTTCAAAAACACACTCAAATATCCCTTTAATTAACTAGTGCTGATTTTGGCAATAACGTATGGCTGTAGTTTGTCACATGAGACTTTTATTTTTTTTTTGTTTAATTTAAAAGAATATCTAGTAAATTATATAATGTGGTTTAGAAAGAAAAATTAAAATAACTAAATAGCGAAACCTAACTGACAACATGCAATACTTTCATTATCCATGTCATCAAGTCAAGAGCTGGGATAAATCTACCCTTTTCCCCATACAAACCCGTCGTTTGCTTCCGGTGCAAGACTGCACACCATGCCTCGTCAGATTCGAAAATCTACTTTCGTCCAATGAATAGGACAGCGGTTCTTGAAACAGTGAGACTGTTATCTATTACCATAAATCTGACAAAATGCAATGACAACAGTCGAGATCCTATGAAATTCCAAATATGCTGGTATTCTTTTGAATAGCCTGTAAGCTTCTGAAATCTACAGAAATGGTATAATCCCTGAACAATCCCAGTGAACTCCGAATGTTTCAGCTGGCATTAAGTTCTCCACTAAGACTAAATTACTTCTATGCTAATCATCACTTGACATTTAGTTCTTTAGAATTTGGTATTTCAAAGAGGCTGTCCAAATGAGAGCACCAAGCACCCTTCCTAGCTTCTAGAATGATAAAAGAATATTGCTAAACCACAAAATTGGAACATCCCAACATGTAAAACTGGTTTCTATCTTACTGCTCGAAACCCTCAAATACTGCTCTTTCATTCAACAGGTAAATGTTAGCGTATCATACATCAAAGGAACTTGCTCCATATGGCCATACGACCCCCTTCCCCTTTCCTCCAGTATCATATCGTTTCAAACTCATTCCAAACAATACCAATGCAGGGAAAAGATAGCTCAGAATTTACTGGATATTGCACTACAACGAAGAAGATGATCAACAGTTGCCTCATTCCTGTTGTCAGCCATGTGTAAGAAGTCTGTGAAGAGAACCAGCAACCCCACGCCTTCCCCTGCATTGTTTAGGAAGCAGCAAACATTTTTCATTGTCTGGTCCCATTTTAACTTTAAACCAAGCTACACAGCTCAGTTTCATTCCAATTCATCCAAACAAGTTTTGGTAGTCACCTTTTCAGTGTTGAACAAGTCCTCTGCAACTGCTTCCATTTGCTTTAGCCTTTTTCTCTTCCTTCACAGACTCGAGCATATCCTGATTCCCATAGTCAAAATCTCTACCAAGAAACAAACAAAGACTTGATGTGACGAGTATTGTTACAATTGGTAACACTTTTATTAAATAACACAAAAAATTCAAATCACAAACTTATATCACATGGGTTGGTTAAAAAGTTTAAATAACAATTATAGTATCTCTAGCATTACTCATTAGTAACCATGATCTTACTTGTATGGATATTTTGAGAATGGAATCAAATTGTTGAAACTATTCCCTGATTGGGTGTTACCCTGAGAGAGGATAAACAACAAAAGAATTTACTTAACGTCTAGTCAATAGGCATGTCTAAACAAAAACCACTATAAGAGAAAAAAGAATAAGAGATGAAAAAAAATGCAGATGCAGCATTTATTTTTAATTGTTTTCATTGGTTCAACATAAAATTGATGGCAAGGGCACATGCACAGGCAACAATCAATCAATTGAACTGAAGCCCAAGGACACATTAAAAGCATCATGTGACCAATTCAATGTCATCTTTCTTCAACATGATTTCTCAGTCTAAATTCATGGATTTGATCAGCTCAACATATTTTCCCATCACAATTGTAGAGAAGAGATGAATGGACAAAAATTGTCTAATACACCAGCTAAAACTAATTGAGTTTGAACTCCCAGGCTTGAGACTGGTAAAAAGGGGGGAAATCCAGTACCTTTCTGAAGCGTTTGAAATTCAAAAAATCCATTATTTGGAGGCTGAACTGATTTGAGCAGGTAAATTCAAATCTCTAATGATTAAATCTTGGCTATAAATAATATCAGAATTTCCGCTTTCAGCCTCATCAACCATTTCTTGTTTTGTTGTCACGTTAGCAATACTGTAAGTAGAGCTTACAACATGGTTATTTTCTGATCTATGATGAGGGGTGAATGGGACGTTTCCACCTTGTTCACATATTTTGGGGCTTCTTCATTGGAGATATCTGCAGTGAAACGCTCTGATATTGGTGTTTCCACTTCTGCCTCAGAATCTGCTACTACTGTCTCATCAGTAGAGCATGATGATGAAACAAGAGCTGCAAGAGGACATATAGCGTACATCACGTCAAAGATATGTGTAATATAATGGTAATTTAAATAAGAGATGTATATGTGTTCTACAATTGAAGGAAACATCAGGAATTTGTGGAAAAAGAAGTTGAATGAATTTAAAGAAGCATGAGAAATAATAGATCCCAAACAATTAGGCCTTCACAACTATAAGGCAGAAAAGACTTCTGCTGAAAGCAAGGATTCTGTGTAACAAATATGCATTCACACATTAAGATTTCTATCACATTACCGCAATACGATCCCAAAATCATATTCTGCAACATCCAAGATTTTAAAGGCTCTTTCAAGGCAAAGCATAATTCCTCAAAGTGGCTAATAGATTCATGTACTTCTCTCTAGCTTTGAATCACATTATGATGTAAACACTTTGAAACTCTACCACACATGGTTTTCAACCTTCTGAAAGTTACTTATAAGCTTCTTTAATGAAACAAGAGATTCCAGAATCTCAGTGACAATATCAATCTTATGGGGAATTGCATCACAAAGCCAACATTACTTTTTTCAAAAAAAAATTTGGATGGCAGGGGCCTATGGCTAAATATGCTAGAAAGGCCTGATATTAGGACTGTAAATGATTTTTTAAATGCCATCAATCATCATCTTGATATTGGTGCACAGCAAAATTAAAACTAGAGATGTTTTGCAAATTGAAACTTTGCAAGATCTTACATTCCACTAGTTATGTTACTTATCATCAAAATGAAGTATCTGAAAGTCACTTATTTCTACATTCCCAGTTTCGAGGGATATGTAGTGTACATTGTTTGATTATAGTGGAGATTCTAGGTTATTTCAATGAAAAAAGGGGGTGGATTTAATGTTGATCTCTTCTGTTGGTTCAGGAGGAAAGATGCAAGACTTCGTAATTTTTTGTCATCTGTGCAGTCCTATCTGCACCTGGTTAGCGAAATGCTATAAATTTTAAGAACCAGCACACTTTGATACAACTGCTGTGAGATATTATAGGTTTTGAAGTAGGACAGATTTGAAGTTTCGATCCTACTAGGGCTATGTGACTGATTAGAGCTCGGAAATTGAGGACTTAAAAGGGATTTAAGTAAAAGGAAAGGGATATAGGTTTTGGAATTTAGCCGGGGATAAACTAACATGGCTACTAGCTTCATACTAGTAGGTTCTCAAGGAATCACACCTAGAAGATGGAAAACCTAAGAATTCATAGCACAACCAACACTATAATTGCTGGAAATTTTATTCATAAACTTGCCCAACTAAATTGATACTCAGCAGGATTGGGCAACTCCTTTGATTTGATTTCATGTTTTGGATGATGTTAAAATTCATTTCAGTAAGTTTATACACATTTATTTAACTTACAAAGGAACAAAATGAACTGTAATGCAGATCAACTAACCAAACTATTATGCAAGTACAGGTGTTTAGAAAGGTGAAAGAGGTAGATCCAAGTTTAATGCTGTTACGAGTTGTGTCTGTGACACTTCTTACTCAAATTGTGAAGCAAGGCACACTGTCCATTGGAAAATAAGATACTGACCAGATGGTGATACCAAAACAGACAAGTCTAGATGTCCAGCTAAAACAGCTCTTAACAGATCCAACTCATTCACCCTAGGCAATGAACCCAGCTTGTTGAACGAATTAAACTTGTCTGGTGATCCTTTGGGCATGACGCATAACACACGACTGTCTTGCCCACAATCCAAACCCTGAGAGAGAATATTAACTCAACATGCATTAGAAGATAAGATAATAAGGTTTTTTTCTGCATGATCCAAACTTAGAGAACACTATTCACCATGTACATTTTAGTAGATAAGACAAGTCAAACATGACAATTGCTTGTGAGATAAACAAAATCCCAGAGTAAGGTCCTTGACAAAAAGCAATGATGCTCCATTCAACATCACATTCTCTATAATGGCTGACCATTGCAGTGATTGGAAATATGTGAAGTAGGTTGATCAATAGTTTACTGTTATGGTGAAGTATTGACATCTTGGCCATACAAAGTAATCCATAAGTATAACAATGAGGAAAAGGAACAGGATTGTATGGTACCAATGCCAATCTAAACCTGTGTTGCATGGAATTTGTAAAAGGATCTGACACTGACATGTGCAGATACATCCAAAATAAAAAACTTAGTTGCAATGGACAGACATTTGAAGATGGGTACTAGTGTGGTGATTAAAATACAATGTTCCTTTCTAAATAAAGGATCATTGAGCTTCCTTCATTTAACTTTTACTACAAGTTCCAATGTTTTAAGAATATATTCTAAGGGAATAGCTGTCCAACAATGGCCTAAATGCCTAAAAAATGAGGTGCTGCCAGCTGTTGTCCCAATCAATAGTTTAAAAATCTCACATTATTGAACAGATTTCAAGTATCGAAGAGACATGGCATTTTTATGTCATTGTTCACTCCCCATCAAATATTCTCTCTCTAAAAGTTGAGGTGTTTATGATGAAAAGTTGTTATTAAGACTAGACTAAACATTTATAACAGTAACACATAAAGATATTTGCAAAGCAGTGGACAATCTAGCCCAGTGATATTTATTCCACTAAAGGCAAGTCTGCAGGCCATGAGTTCAAATTCTGTACTTGTCTAATCAAGCTTTTCATTAAGACTGAAAAAGCTAAACAACCAACATGGATAGCATAAAGTAGCAAAATCAACTAGTTAAAAGAAGATGAATAATTTAATTTCAGATAGCAATGAAAGACAAAATAAAAGTCTTCAGATAAAGTTTTTAACCGGTAAGAATCTTGAAATTCATTAAAAGATACCACTATTAATCTCCCCGAAATCAAACCAGTGATAATAAAGTTTTTAACCGGTAAGAAACTTGAAATTTCATAAAAAATAAGATAAAATAACTATTCATCTCCCCCAAAATCAAATGAGTGATGATGTTCCCATTTTGTCAGCAAAAATGGAGATCTTAACAAGAGCATGAATTGCATACTTGGGCATTTGAAGAGAAGTCTTCAACTAAAACAATCTTTGCACCACCTACTTCCAACAGAGACTGCAACCTGTCCTTGAACTTGTACTGCACACGGGAAAATAACATAAATAACTACCCAGATTTATAATGATAAGACTTCAGATCTAAGCTTAGAAATACTGTCAACAAATAACTAAGCTTCCATACAGGAATCAAACTAAGAAATCAAATATTCACACCATGACAAAGAGGTTGGAACAATCACCCTGGGACAAACAATGCACATGGATCAGTGGATGAATAGCTCATATCTATCTACCCTACTCTAATTCAACTGCATCCATAGCCTGATACCATGCCCTACTCATCAGTCATAATGAGAATGAAGCAGCTATCCATCCTGTTTTGAGCCCAAACTCACCATCATCTTCAACAACAGTTAAGAAAAATGACCATACACTCCCCTCCATGATCAATTTATCTTTCTTTATTCTCTGAGATCAACAGTATAAGAAGCAAAAACCTCTCCATCAATCACCAAGAGCAAAACCAGCAGTGCCTTGTTTTTGGAATAACCCCCCAAAACCATAAGCCTTGAGGTACAAATAAAACCCTGTACCTTTTGAGTTCCAGTTAATCCTAAATCAGAACATCCAAAAACAAAAAAAATCTTTCCGAAACTCTCACAGAAGCTTACCTTCATCTTTGAAACGAGATGACTCCGTATACATCTTGACAATCAAAAGTGTGACATGAAGCTAAATTATTAACCTATATTGCAGACAGTTAATGAACCATCTCCCTGTGGGTAAAGGCAACAGTATAATGAACAATTAGATAAACAAAACCATCCTTCCATTGTGCAAAAACAATAACCTGTTGAGCTCTACAATCACAATACTCAAAGCCATGTGTTCACATCCAGTTATAGAGATGTAAGACATCAATGAGACCCTCATTTTTTGGATCATCCAAACATGAACCATGAATGAAGGTACTTGAGATAAAACAGGGAAGGTGAGGCAAATTGAAGAGAAATATTTTGGTGTAGGCATCATAGATCTTCAAATCATCAAAAGCTAATTAAGTCCATGGATGGTTATTCACACGTGAAGATATTAGACAAGTAATACTAAGCTGATAAAGACAAGCAGTTAAATTTCAATATTATAACTTAAAGAAATAAAGAAAACACAGTAGTCTTAGAAGTAGGGTTCTGGCCAGCACGTCATTGTTGTCTTTGATAGAAAAGATGAGAATGGTGTATTTTGGCATGTCCTCTATTCATGTCAACAGAAATTACAAATGTTATGAAGGGTCAGTTGAAGTTTTTATGAAATATCAAAGTCTACGACACAACAACTTTAAAGTTGAGTACACTTTGAATATTGAAATACCACACCTCAATGAAAGTGTGTCAGGAGATTTCGATACTTTGATTCCCCAAGGGAATCAGAAGTGAAAGAAATTTTTTGTAATTACTGGAGAAAATATTAAGTTTTTCAGGGAGAACTAGTCAACCAGAACCAATTTATTACCATATTTATTGATTCCAGTAGACATGTGAATCCTTCCAAGCACTTTGCACGAGTTCCTGATGCTGCAACTTTGACTGATACTCCTTCCACTGTCAATGTTGGAATATAGCTGAGGTAAAAGGTATAACATATTTTATTACCTTCATCAGAATATATAAAAAGGAACTGCAAATAAGCATTCAGAAATCAGTAAACCATGACTGAAGTGATACTTACGAGCTCCAGCTAGGAATTTCTAATCCAATCCTTTTTTCTGCAACCAACTAATCATAATACAGCAATAAGTGATTGTACAGACATAAATAAACAATGTCCTAATCCAATCCTTTTTTCTGCAACCAACTAATCATAATACAGCAATTAGTGATAGTACAGAATGTCAGTTAGATAACTAAATTTGCATTTTACTGTTGCCTCTCTAGTGTCACAGAAATATGACTTGTTTAAAAAATCTCAAATGTTCCATGGAAAACATAGCTATTATTTACAACTTAACATTTTATGCACCAAAAGGATTCATAATCACTCCCAGTTAAAGCAGCAACTCCGGCAACACCATGGTGTATGTTAAACATTTTCAAACGTCTTGTGAAATGATAAATTCTTTACAAGACTCCTCTATTCTGTTTTAGTTTCGTCCAAAATCAAAAAACAAAGGCAAACAAGCAATGAGGAAGTGTCAAGTGAGGGCTTGCACATAATTCCCTTCCAAATCTCTATCTATCAAAGTAAAGTTGTTAGTTAACATTCAAAATCATTTCTCAAAAGGTTTTAACTTGAACATCAGCTACAATTAAACCCTAAATAAGAAGCGGGGGATAATAAACTAGTACCTCAACCCAACTCCTGAGAACAATAGGTTTCTTTGACACAATAGCATCAAGAAGAACTTCTTTAACTGGCATGAGTTCATCAGCAAGAACATGTGTGCACTCTTCACTCAAATTGTAGGTAATGCAAGCACCTATAAGAAGACAGCATGCTACCATGGGTACGACTATAATATCTTGCAACAACAAATAACATTTAAGTAAATTGTAGAATCCACTAAACTAACTCAAATTAAGAGCAAGCATCACTTCCAAAGAAAGAAAAAAAAATGGTGAGCTTCTAAACAAACGTGATGGTGTAACAATACCATTTCTGCTCTCAGAAAACTGGCAGCATTAAAACTGCAGGGAGACAACATGATTGGTTAATAAAGCCATGAGACCCGTAGTTACCACCAGTCATTACCTTTCTTCTTTTCTTGTTTTTTTCAAGTCACAAACATGCTGTATCTACACTGTTCAACTGAAATGTAACCAAATTCCACAATAAAAGAGGGATCAAATATCTGATTTCTTGATTCTAAGTGCACTGCAAACCCAGTCGTGGTAACTGACACACCCGGCACTCACTACCACTACCAACACTAATTTGCACAAGAAGCTCCACTCGACTATTTTTTAATCCCAAAACAAGACAGGATTGGGTATATGGAATGCTTCCCTGAGATGCATGGGAAAAATAGCATGACTAATAACCCTGCATACCACCTGTTCTTTCAACATATCAATAGCTGTCATAGTTTAGATCAGATGGTTTGCAGTGTATATCATTTTTTTTTTTATTATAGAAATAGAAGCTCAATAATTCTCAAAACACATTAATTTCACATCACTGCCAGTCCTGTGAGAAATACAGCGATTATCAGTGATGGCTTTATGACCAATATTATCACAAATATGTGCCTCGTGTTTTGGTCAGAATTCAAATTTTCTGCCCTGTCAATTGGAATCATATATTAATCGCAAATTGTAGGCTAGAGAGGAAAAACATAAGTTTCATAAGTCACAGATGTTGCAATCTGAAGCACGTGTAACCAAACCAAATGGAGGGCAAAAAGCAAATCAACTCAGTATTATAAAAGCAAATATACATGGAGATTTTATTGGCAGCCAAGTTGTTTCTAACTTACCAATTGATGAAACTCTGTCTCGAAGAAGCTGATCCACTTGAAAGGACTCAGAACAGTAGATGAAAAATACAAGGGGAACAATACAGAACCTGCCAGATTTTAGTTGCATGAAAATAGTGTAATTGGAGACAAACATGCAGTTTTTTAATGTCTTATGGTCTTAATCTACTATACAAATTGCTCTAAGACTGACCATCGTGAGTTAATCTAAGTACTGTTACTTTTTTAAAAATTATATCTGATGAAAATGTCAAACATGCAAAAACCAAAAGGCCGAGCACGGAAAAGGCTTAATTTTACCTGTAGGCTGCAGTACCAGTTCCAAAGGAAACCACATCTCCATCTTTTAAAAATGTTTCTTTATTTAGGAACTCATGTACCTTTTCCTTGTTAATGTATGTTCCATACTTGGAGCAATCTCTAATCAGAACTCGGGAGGGTACAGATTTTATGTGCAGAGGATGATCCATTGAAATCATTTCATCAACAACTAATTCTGCATGGACTCGAGAAACACCTTTGTCTTTGCTAATAATTACATCACAACCTAGAACAAGGATAATTTTGGATTATTTCAAGCGAATTGGATATCAGCATGAAAAGAGTAACCCAGATGTCATCAATCAAGGAATTAAATTACATTACAGTAATTTCCAAACAATATTCAGAACAAAATTACCTTTACGGCCAACTTTGTAGACACCTTTTGTAAAGATAAAATATCTGTCCTCACCTGCAAATTGCCATGTTAAGAAGACAAACAACCAGCTGAATTGAGTGTGTGTGTATAGAGAGGAGTTGAGAAAGAAATAGACATGAGAAATTCTAACTATTTAATCAAGTAATTCCCCAGTCAAATTGAAACATTAAACACGAAAAAGAAGAATGGGATTAAAACTTGCCTGAAAGAGGATCGACTGGAAAAAGACCCCACACCATTTTGATTCTGATCTTATGAAGCAGCAGCAGCTAGCTTTCTACGATTTTTATTTCGCTCTCACTATCTGCTCAACACTATCTGCAAAAAACATGAGCACAAGCTAGAAGGCTTGCATATCTTTTTTCTTTATATATTTGATTTTGGGCTAAATACGACATTAACTTGGGTCATGATGACCCATGAGATTTAGCCTGTTTATTTCTCTTTTATCGGCCTGCTTTCGATTTATTTTTCCTTTCTTCTTTTCTCACTCTAGAGCCCATCCATTCACCCCGTTCGAAATCAAGATTTGTTGTTTCTAATTTAACTAAATCGCATAAATTTTAAATCATTAAAATTATTATTATTGCTGGTGATTACTTTAAAATTTTAAAATTTGATAAGTTTAAGGTTTAGGGTTCGAGATTTTGGGTTTTGGATTTTCAGGTTTCGGGTTTCGAGTTTAGGGTTTTAGGGTTTAGATTTTAGAGTTTAGGGGTTAAAGTTTGGGGTTTTAGGGTTTTGGGTTTGAGGGTTTAGGGTTATGGGTTTGCGTTTAGGGTTTAGCGTTTAGGGTTTGAAGTTTGGCGTTTAGGGTTTCACGTTTTAGGGTTTGAGAGTTTAGGATTTAGGGTTTGGGGTTTGGGGTTTGGGGTTTGGGTTTCGGGTTTAGGGTTTCGGGTTTCGGGTTTCGGGTTTAGGGTTTAGGTTTAGGGTTTTAGGGTTTAGGGTTTAGGGTTTAGGGTTTAGGGAAGGGGGGGTTCATTATGTGAATTTTTAGAGAGATGTTTGTGAGAGAAGCTCCCAAAAATCCCAGCCGTCACCTTGCAATCTGAACCTAGCCATCGCCTGAAAATTCATCCCGTCACCACTCTTCTCGCCTGAACGCTACACCTGTCCATCCCTGTCCACTGTCCCCAAAGTCCACCTCTCTTCTCATCGTCCCCAAAGTCCTCTACCTGCCAACTTGTCACTTCGGAGAACACGCCGTCAAAGCTACACAAAAACCCCACCCTTTCCTTGCTTTATCGTTTATCGTTTTCTCTGGCACCGGTCCCATTCAAGCCATTTGCTCAGCCATAGCCACCAGCTCTTCATTCATCGTAGCCAGCCGCCTCTCTGCCCCAAACTTTCCTTTTTAAGCATAATGAACCCCAGCACGCAACTCCACCCCAAAAGAACCCCTGTCCCTCCCAAAGAAACCCATCCCCTCACTGGAAACTCGTGGGCTGAAAAAGTCAGAATCTCTGACTCGTCCACGAGATTCAAACTTGACCCTATCAAACGGCAGACAACTGGTAGTCAGCTATGTATATCGGAAAAAATGCTACTTCAAAACGCAGGTCACTGGAGTAGATGTATGGTGGGCTTTATTCCTGGATTTAAAATGTCCTACAATATGGCCAATACTCTAGCCAGTCGAGTTTGGAGATCCTGTGGGTTAGAGCAGGTCACATCCATGGCGAATGGTTTTCTTCTTTTTCGTTTCTCAATGGAAGAGCAGATGCAGTCAGTTATGGAAAAAGGTCTTTGGCTTTTTGGAGGAAAAGCTATTATTCTCCAACAATGGCATCCTGCCTACAGATTTGATAAAAATAAAATAACTAAGCTCCCGGTGTGGGTAAGACTTCATGGTCTTCCATTCCCCCTCTGGACGCAAGCAGGTCTTAGCCTTGCAGCTAGTATGGTGGGCAGACCTTTGTCGTGTGATTCTCTAACCTACAACTGCAAGAGACTGGAATATGCTCGCTTGTGTGTGGAGATCGATGCGGGTCTTCCAAAGGTTAGTAACTTTGAAATTGTTAGTCCTCTTTCCAGTGAACCTATTACTGTTGAAGTTGAGTACGAATGGATGCCTCCCTACTGTGCCAAATGTAAAATCTATGGGCATTCATGCAAGAAAACCACCCAAGCTATCCCAGCCCTAACCAATGAGCAGCCAAACACCCTTGCAGCCACTACTCCTGTTACCCTTCCCACCATAAACACCACCCAAAACCCCCAGCCAATTGTTAGCAACCCATCCAAAACCACTAAGAACAATCACCATGACCATACCATTGCATCCACTTCGACCCACACTGTGACACCACAAAACCCTAAAAGCCAAAGCAACACAATTCCTAACCCTATTCCAGCTACAGCTCAAGCTCAAAACCCCCCATTAGGAAGCCACAAACCTTCCCACAATCAAAATTTCTCGTCAGGTCCTTACTAGGATGAGACTACCCAGTTATTGCACCAACCCTTAAACTTGCATCCCAAACCTACCCACACCAATGATTCTTGCGTGCATGACTTAGCCCAAATTGCAAAGGGGAAGCACGTGGCCATTGTTACTTTCAATCACAATGTGGAACACTGTCTTGTTAACAAGATGGACTCAATTGGGAGCCAAAGTTCCCACACTGCCAGTGCAGACGTTACTCAAGAGGAATCCACTGCTAGTGGTAACTGCAGGAGAAGGCTTTGACCTTACTAATCCCCCCTCCCCCAAAGTCAGAAAAAAGAAGGGAGGGAAGAGAGCTACAGCAGCTAAAGGCTGCTAAATCCCCTCAAATTTTTTTTATGCAGTGCCTAGGCAGCTGGAACACTTGGGGAATTAACGGCCCCCAAAAATTGAGGTCAGTCCGAAATTGGATTAATAAATACCAACTGGGTATAGTTGGCTTGCTTGAAACTAAAGTTTCGATTAATAATTTGAAGAAGATTGAGGCAGGTCTCAATCTCAGTGGATGGAAATTCTTATCTAATATTACCAATGCAGACCCATGCAGGATTCTCATTGGTTGGGATACTTCTCTTTACAATCTTACTCTAATCCATACTGACTTGCAATGGATCACTTGTAAGATTACTTCTCTGGCTTCTCAAGAATCTGCCAGAATTTCTTTTGTTTATGGGCGCAACACCCATGCAGATCGAAGACCTTTATGGGATTATATCACAAGCATCAGCCACCTCTTCAATGATCTTCCTTGGGTTCTTCTCGGTGACTTTAACACAATTCTGCAAGCTGATCAAAAAGTGGGAGGAGATACTAGATGGATGGGCCACCATGAGGATTTTCATAATGCAATCCACCAGGCCCAGCTGATTAGCCTTCCCTATGATGGGTTGAAATTTTCGTGGAACAATGGCCAGATGGGGAATCGCAATATCCAAGAAAAATTGGACTGGGCCTTTGGGAATTCTTGCTTACTTCAAACATGGCCTGCTGCCAATTCAGGACACCTGGCAGGTGCAAGTTCAGGGCAATCCAATGAGAAGGCTTCTTTCCAAATTGAAGCATGTCAAAGTGGCCCTCAAAGCCTTCCATCGAGTCCATACCAGCCGCATCTCGACCAAAGTTGCTCAGGCAAAGCAAGAGTGGGATCGGGCCCAAGAGAGACTGGATCACAATCCAGGAGATGGTAGTTTGCAAGTCCAAGAGAGATTGGCAGCCCAGCTTTATGCCCATCTGAGTCGAGAGGAAGAGGTTTTTTATAAACAGAAATCGAGGGTTCAATGGTTGCAATTGGGGGATAAAAATACCAGCTTCTTCCACAAGTCTGTGTCTCATTGCCAGGCCAGAAATCGCATCAACAGAATTTGTAATGAAGATGGGGCCACCTTGACCGATTAGCAGGACATTGGTAAAATGGCTGCTCATTATTTTGAAAAAATTCTCAATCCCAATGGAGGTCCTATGGTTCAGAATGTAGCAGACCATTTCTCCCAGCGTATTAGTGAGGATCAAGCTAGCTTGGCCAGCCAGATTGTCTCCCGAGATGAAATCAAAGAGGCTTTATTTTCTATCTCTGATAGCAAAGCCCCAGGCCCTGATGGTTTTACTGCCCACTTCTTCAAACATGCTTGGAATATTGTTGGTAATGACTTCACCGAGGCTGTTCTTCACTTCTTCTCCACAGGCACCATGCCGCAAGGAGTCAATACCACTAGATTGACGCTCATTCCAAAATTGGAAAATCCAGCTTCTATGCAAGATTACAGGCCTATATCGTGTTGCAATGTCCTCTACAAATGCATATCAAAGGTTATTGCCAGTCGGTTGAAGGGTGTGCTGGGTGACGTGATTAGCCAAGCCCAAACGGCTTTCCTCCCGGGGTGCCAAATCTCTGATGCAGTGTTACTGGCCCAAGAGTTGCTCCATAATTACCACAGGCCTTCAGGGCCTCCGAGATGTGCCCTTAAGGTAGACTTACAAAAAGCTTTTGATACTGTCAATTGGTCTTTCATCTTAGCAGGTCTTCAAGCTATGGGCATTCCCCTAATCATGTGCAATTGGATTCATGTTTGCCTCTCAACTGCTCATTTTTCTATCTCGGTGAACGGGGACCTTTTTGGTTTCTTCAAAAGCTCTAGGAGAATTAGGCAAGGTGACCCCATGTCTCCCTACCTTTTTGCAGTTGCTATGGAAGGGCTTCAAGGTATTCTCAACAAAGCAAAGGTTCAGGAGGGGTTTAAGTATCATTGGCGATGTAAGAGCAGTAGGATTACTCACATTTGTTTCGCCGATGATCTTCTCCTATTTTGTAAAGGTGACAAAACTTCTATCCGAATCCTTAAAGAGGCCATGGACGACTTTGCTATGATTTCAGGGCTGTTGATAAACCATTCCAAAAGTGCTATTTTTCTTGCTGGGGTGGATAGCTCTTTAAGGGAGGCCTTAGCTAATGATATCGGTTTCAATCCCCAGACTCCCCCAGTCAGATATCTTGGCCTGCCGCTGATCACAACCAGACTTTCGCAAGCTGACTGCCAGCCTCTAGTGGACCGAATCCTTTCCCGTATTCGGCTTTGGACTTCTGCCTCGCTTTCTTATGCAGGTAGACTGCAGCTCATTAAAGCGGTCATCTTCTCGATCCAAGTTTACTGGTCTACTACTATGGCTCTCCCTTGTGCAGTCCTTAAAAAGATTGAAAGAATCATGGCGGCTTTCCTGTGGAAAGGGGTCTCTCTAGATTCAAAAGGTGTTAAGGTTGCTTGGGCGTCTCTCTGTTACCCCTTGGAGGAAGGGGGTCTGGGTATAAAAAGGCTAAAGGACTAGAATGCAGCTGCCATCTCCAAGCTTCTATGGAGAATCTTGTCTCACAAAACTTCAATTTGGACAGCTTGGGTTCATTCCACATTGCTTCGAGGGAATTCGATATGGCAAGTTAGAATGCCTTCCAATCCCTCTTGGGCTTGGCGAAAAATTTTGCAATCTCGCAGCTGGTGTCAAAGGAAAATTGTGTGCTGTGTGGGGAATGGTGAGAGCATCTCCTTATGGCATGACTATTGGCTCCCTCATGGTGGCAGGATTATTGATAGTGTGTCTCCTAGAATCATTGCTTCTACCGGCATTCCATGGAAGGCCAAGGTGGCGGACATAATTAATAATGGTGAATGGCAATTCCCAAGTTGTCACAACCTTCAAAGTATTTGGGATTCCATTTCTTTTGTGCCGCAGCCTCATAGAGAAGATGAAGTGGTGTGGACATTATCCTCGTCAGGCAGTTTCATCACAGCTAGTGCTTGGGAGGATTTGAGAGAGAAACGTCCCCCCAATGCTACTCACTGTCTCCTATGGTTCAAGGGACACATCCCTAGGCACTCCTTCATGCTTTGGCTTGCCATTCAAAGCAGGCTCAACACCACAGATAGACTTTGGTTTATGGACAACATGGGCAGCAACTTATGCAAATTATGCCATTTAGAGGAGGAGTCTCATAACCATTTGTTTTTTCAATGCCAATACTCTTCGTAGGTTTGGACCATTATCAACGGGAAGTCTGGCATTGTATGGCCGAATCTTGGTTGGGACGATCTCGTGGCCTAGGTCGACCCACATCTCAACAAAGACCTCGGCTCATTGTATAGCACGTCTTATTCTAGCTGCTGTGGTGTATTTCATCTGCTATGAGCGCAACAACAGGACTTTCAATAATCAGCCCAAATCGGTGGACACGTTGGCTTCTGAAATTTTTCATCTCCTTCGGGCTCACCTTTCCAGTTTAAAGGAGGGCTTTTTATCTTCTTCTATAATGGATTCTTGGGGGCTCTCAAACAGCCTAGCAATCAGCCGCCAGATGCAAAGAGGCTTCAATTAGGCCAAGGGCCTTGAAGCTGGTTTGGTTGGCCCGTGGTGTGGATCCTTTGCAGCTTCGCCTGGCCTTAGCGCCCGTGGAGAAGTTGGCCCGTGTTTTGCAGTTATCTGGGCCCCTCCGATCCATCTTCAGCTTGGATTCGTTCTTGTTAGGCCTCTTCGGGTTCTCTCTGTTTTCGGGTCTTAGCCCGTGTTTCCTTGTTTTTTCCATTTAGGCGGGGCTGTGTCCGTTTCTGGGCCTTCCCCCTTCCTTTTTGTTTTTCTTTCCGTAGTTTGGTTTTTCTTCAGGGTCCATGCAAGGCCTTTTGTTGTTTGGTTTTCTTTTTGTAAGGCCTTAAAGGCTATTTGCTTTTTCCTGCGTTAGCTTGAGCTAGAAGGCTCGAGGCGGCCAGGTTGCTTGTACAGTTCTTTTTTTTTTGTTCAATACACAAACTGTTCCAAAAAAAAAAAGAAGTTTAGGGTTTAGGGTTTAGGGTTTACGGTTTAGGGTTTAGGGTTGAGAGTTTAGGGTTTAGGGTTTAGGGTTTAGGGTTTTGGGTTTAGGGTTTGGGTTTTGGGTTTAGGGTTTGGGGTTTTGGGTTTTGGGTTTAGGGTTTAGGGTTTAGGGTTTAGGGTTTTGGGTTTGGGGTTTGGGGTTTTGGGTTTAGGGTTTAGGGTTTTAGGGTTTAGGAGGTGGGGGTCATTATGTGAGTTTTAGAGAGAGAACTAGTGAGAGAAGCTCCCAAAAAACCTCTCAGCCGAAATTCAAACCTTAGCCGAATCCCAACCTTGCCGCCGGAGAAGAAAGCTACTCCGGTGACCCACCTAAACACTATAGCCCCCACTAGCCTATACGTCACTGCCCCTTTCAGGATTCCGTAGCCCCCTCTATTATCCAACAGCCGCTTTCTACATCATTTTCAACCCAACACCTTTGCAAAACCCACTGGTCCTTTCCTTGCTTCTACAACCGGAAGACGACAACACACCATCACTGTACCCAAGCTTTTGACATGGCCCCATCCGCAGACAAAAAACCTCAAAACAAAACTGCACCCACAAACCAAACAACCTCATGGGCCGACAGAGTCAAAGTCTCAGACTCAAGCACTCGCTACACTTTGGATCCCATTCCTCAACAGGAACGGGGATGTCATCTAGTGATAACTGACGACATGTTCACGGAGCAAGCTGAGCAATGGAGTCGTTGTATGGTTGGGTTTTTCCCGGGTTACCGTATGAATTACCACGCCGTCAACAAGATAGCAAGCCGTGTTTGGAGATCCAAGGGACTGGAAGATGTTCGCACCACAGCCTCTGGGTTTATTATCTTCCGTTTCAAAACGGAGGACCAAATGCTGGAAATTCTTGAACGAGGGCCATGGCTTTTTGGGGGTAAAGCAATTATACTCCAGCAATGGCACCCCCATTTCATCTTTGATAAATCCAAAATCTCCAAGCTGCCGGTTTGGGTTCGTCTTCACGGCCTCCCTTTCCCCTTGTGGTCCAGAAAAGGACTCAGTATGGTGGCCAGTATGGTTGGCCGTCCTTTGGCCTGTGATGAGGCAACATTCACTAGCTCAAGGCTAGATTTTGCTCGGGTGTGCGTTGAGTTAGATGCAAAGCTGCCTTTCGTGCATCACTTCAACATTACCACCCCATTATCCAAAGACCCTCTGCGCATAGAAGTAGAGTATGAATGGAAGCCCACTAGATGTGCGAAGTGTCTTCGATTTGGCCATGCTTGCAACGTGGGAGAAAATACCAATATTACCAAAGATGTTGGAACGGCGCTTGCTCTCACGGTGATGGAAGGTGGACAGGTCACATCCCAAGAGGCTAACCCTACTCCTCCTGCCACGTTGGATGGTGCTCCAGGTAAGACGATGAATCATGACCCAAAGTCCCTTCATGAAATGGCGTCTGCCACTTTCGATGGCATTCCTAGGGCAGATGATGATACCCCGAGGATTGTAACGTCCAAGGGAGTGGTGGACCCAAAAATGATGAAGTGCAACAAATCTCACAACAAGCAGCAACTAGACAAGCCTACCGTGGAGCTGAACCATCCTCTTGATGATGGGATTTTGGGTACCAAAAAGGGCACTGGAAAGGATCCAGTTGCAAGCTCATGGAATCCCAAAGAGCCTTTCACGCTGTTGAAAAGGAATGGGGAATGCTCCGAGGATGACGAGATGAGGGTCAAGTGAATACTCAACAGGAGAAGTTAGTGGCACAAAAGAGGTGAGACATACTTTGCACCGTGAACATGATGGCTTCTCTTCAGAGTCAATCTGTTGACAAGGATAGTGAAGACAATGTAGTGGATTCGTCCCAAATGGAGTGCAACCTGGACAATAGAGACACTTCCCCTTCATCCTTCACCAAAGTATAAGAAGAAGAAGGGTGGTAAGAAGAAGAACAAGGAGGCTCATCGCCTCTAAGTGCTCTGCAGCCTTTGGTTAGTTTGTTTCAGACCCTCTCTAATTTATTTTATGATAGGTAGCTGGAATGTTAGAGGCCTAAATGGTCAGAAATAAAGCAACAAATGGTTAGTGATTGGATAATAAAAAACAATTTGAGTGTGGTTGGTTTAATGGAAACAAAAGTGTTGTTTGAGAATCAGAAGACTGTGGAGAGAGGTTTGAAGATGCCTCATTGGTCTTACATGTTCTAACGGCAGTGATAGATTAGTTTCTAGAATGATGGTGGGATGGGATCCGACGGGATTGCCATGTTATTTGTGTTGATTGTGATCATCAATGGATGACTTGCCATATCCGATTCCTTAGGCAAGACATTACTCTTACAGTCACTTTTATTTATGGGCTTCATACCGCAGCTGAGAGGCAAAGGATTTGGGATTACATCACCCTTCACAGCAACCTTATCACTAATGCATGGTTGTTAATGGGGGATTTTAACGCAACTCTTAAAGCCTCAGATAGTGTTGGAGGGGATCCTTCGTGGGGGGGGTGCAAGTTAGACTTTGGGAATTGTTTGGCTCAAGCTCAGCTTTTTTCTTTGCCTTACAAAGGCCCCCTCGGTTTCTCTTGGCACAATGGTCAAGACTCGCCCAACACAATTGTCAAAAAATTGGATTGGGCTATCAGCAACCAGGCCCTCATCACGGCATGGCCTCTCTCTTTGGTCAAATTTAATCTGAGAAGTATCTCTGATCACAGTGCAATGATTCTTCATCTCCACGGTAATCAAGCAAATGCTATTCCCCCTCGGTTTAAGTTTCTCAACTTGTGGACCGATCAGGAGGACTTTCTTAGTCGTATTTCCAATTTATGGCAGCAGCCCGTTCATGGCAATGCCCTTTTTCGCTTAACTTCTAAGCTGCAAATGGTGAAAGCTCATCTTAGTAATTGGCATAGGCATCACAGGAGTGACATATCTGGCAGAGTTATTAAAGCCAAGGTGATTTGGGAAAGAGCTCAAAGAGTCCTTGATGATAACCCCCTTTCTGATTCAGGGATTTTTGCTGAGAGGTTAGCAGCAAAAAATTATCAGGAATTGATCAGAGATGAAGAAGCTTTTTATAAACAGAAATCTCGAATCCAATGGTTAACTCTTGGTGACAGGAACACATCCTTTTTCCACCGTAGCATGCAGCATCGTCACCTTAGAAACAGAATCAAATGGTTTGATGGGGTAATGATGGAGTGACAGCCCATGATCAATCAACCATGGGAGATATTGCTGTCCAGTACTATAAGAGCATCCTAGCACCCCATTATTCCGAGTGATAACAATCATGCAGATTACAGGTTCCCCTCTCCTATTTCGGCAGATACTCAGGAAGAAATGGCTGCCATGGTTACTGATGAGGAGATAAAATGTGCCTTGTTCTCTATTCCGGATAACAAGGCGCAGGCCCGGATGGGTACTTTCGGCTCATTTCTTCAAACATTGTTGGAATATTGTGGGTGCGGATTTTTTGGCCGCGGTAAAGCTCTTTTTTAGAAATTGCAACCTGCCCAAGAGGTATAAATGCTGCTACCATAGTCCTCATCCCTAAAAGTGGAGAACCCTAACTCCATGGAAGACTATCGGCCAATCTCTTGTTGTAACGTTCTATACAAAACAATCTCAAAAATCATCGCTAACAGGTTGAAGAAAGCTCTTGCCTTTGGTGATAGGCCCCTCCCAAACTGCTTTCATTCCGGGAAGACAAATTTCGGATGCTGTCCTCCTCTCCCAGGAGCTGATGCACAGGTACCATCTTCGGAATAGCCCTGCTCGGTGTGCAATGAAAATAGACCTGCGAAAGGCTTTTGATACAGTAAGATGGGATTTTATCATTGAAGGGCTGATCAGAATCGGGATTCCTCAGATCATGGTGGAGTGGATTAGGTTTGTATCACTAGCCCCAATTTTTCCATAAGTATCAATGGTGTGTTGCATGGGTGGTTTAGATCAACGCAGGGGCTTCGGCAAGGCGACCCATTGTCCCCTTACCTTTTTGTTCTTGCCATGGAGGGGCTCAGTGGGATCATCAAAGAGGAAACGAAAAATCCTCTATTCAAATTCCACTGGCGTTGTAAAAGGGAGCAAATCTCTCATATTTGTTTTGCTGACGATTTACTTATGTTCAGTCATGCAGACCCCACATCAATCTTGATTCTAAAGCACGCTTTGGACAAATTTTCTCAGCAATCGGGCCTCAGCATAAATCAAGCAAAAAGCTCGTTATTTCTGGCAGGTATTGAAGAGGAGAGAAAGACTGAAATCCAAGGCCTTTTGGGCTTTACCTTGAAATCCCCTCCGGTCACCTACTTGGGCGTCCCTTTGTTATCTACTAGACTGAACAGGAATGATTGTAATCCCCTTCTTGAAAAGCTCACAACCAGGATCAAGTTGTGGACCACAGCTTCCCTCAGCTATGCCGGCAGGTTGCAGCTTATCAAGTCAACTTTGTTTTCAATGCAGGTCTATTGGTTGTCCATGTTTGTCCTCCCTGCTTCGGTCACAAAAAATATTGAGCGCACGCTTGCTTCCTTTCTATGGCGAGGTCCTTCAATGGAGACTACTGGAGCCAAAGTTGGTTGGGGTCAGCTTTGCTTCCCTTGTGAGGAAGGTGGGCTTGGGCTGAAGAATATTGAGGCCTGGAATAAAGCAGCCACAGCTAAGCATATTTGGAGGCTTCTCACGGCCAGGAATTCTTTATGGGCTGATTGGGTCAAGACTGAGCTCTTAAGGGGCAGATGCTTTTGGGAGGTTAAAGCTCGTGGAACCATCTCCTGGGCTTGGAGGAAAATTTTGGAGAGCAGGGTTTGGTTTCGTGGCATGTTCAAGTCCATCATTGGCAACGGCACAAACACTTCTCTTTGGTTCGACCCTTGGCTAGATAATGGTCAAACCATTTTTGGCTCTTGCCAGGCGAGAGTTCTATCATCTTCAGGCCTGCCTTGGAACGCCACGGTGTCTAACATTATCCGAAATGGAGATTGGAGCTTCCCCACGAGCCACCAAGAGTTAAGTGACATCTGGAGCTCCATCACGTTCAGACCTAGGGTCCACAGAGAGGATAGCATCGTTTGGGCGGGTAAGTCTTCAGGGGTGTTCAGTATTGCCTCAGCGTGGGATTACATTAGGAGCAAGCAAACAGTCAACCCCCATTCTCGCATTATTTGGTACTCAGGAAACGTCCCTCGCCATTCCTTCATCCTCTGGTTAGCAGCTAGGGGTCGCCTCTCAACCATGGACAGGCCCCATGTGCTTAAAAATATCTCTACCAACGCCTGTGTGCTTTGTGGGGTGCTCCCGGAGTCTCATCTTCACCTATTTTTTGATTGTGTTTATTCGAGCAAGCTCTGGTCCAACATCTCAGGGAAGTGCAAAATTCATAGCCCCTCTATGGATTGGGACCTTTTCCTTCAGTGGGCTTCTACAAATTTCGGTCAAAGGAACAATTTCAACCATCTCCTCGCTAGACATGCAATCTCGACTCACTTGCATTTCTATATGGCGTGAGCGCAACAACGTAGTCTTCAAGAATCGAGCCAAGGAGTCGATGTAACCTCAATGGCGGATGCGATTTCCACCATGAGATTTCTTCTTCTTAACTATCGTAATGCAATCCCTGATCCAGTCCAGAGAGAATGGAATTTGTAATGGCCGTGGTCTTGCGTGGAAGGATTTTCCTTCCGTCATCGTCGTCAGTCACTCAGGGCGCTGGCCCTATAGCTCCTTTTGTGGTGGGCCTTTTGGGAGGGGCTGGTTCTGGCGCCTTTTTGCAAGCAGGCCGGGCTGTGGTGTGCATGCAAGCTGGTGGGCTTCACCTTCAGCTTTTGTTGAGAGTTTAGCTCGGCCCGCCTCATGTCTCTTGTTTTTTTCTCACTAGTCACTGCTTAGGCTCTTCCTTCTCAGCTGTTTTTGATTTCGTCAGCTTATGCCATTAGTTTAGGCTCTTTTATCCTTTGTTTGAAAGTTTGAAAGTGGCTTATCCCTCCCATTCTTCTGTTCTCAGTCTGACGAAGGGTGCTAGGTCTCCCTCTTTATCCTCTGTTTAGTCCTGGCCCTTTAGTAGTCGGGACTAGCAGATCCCCTCTCAGATAGTTTTTTCTCTTTTAATCCATTTTTATTCCAAAAAGTTTTAGGGTTTTAGGGTTTAGGGTCTAGGTCTAGGGCCTGGGGCTCAGGCTCAGGGCTTTAGGGCTCAGGGCTCAGGGCCTAGGGCCTGGGTCTAGGGTCGGCCCTCGGCCCAGGGCCTAGCGCCTAGGCCTGGGCTCGGGCCCCGGGCTCAGGGCCTCAGGCTCGGCCCCGGCTCCAGGCCCTAGGGCCTCTAGGCCCAGCTCGCCCGCCCAGGGCCTCAGGGCCCAGGCCCCTGGCCCCGGCCCCGGCCCCGCCCAGGCCCAGGCCCTAGGGCTCAGGGCCCAGGGCCTCAGGGCCCAGGCCCAGGCCCCGGGCCCAGGGCTCAGGCCCAGGGCCCAGGGCCCAGGGCCTCAGGGCCCAGGCCCAGGGCCCAGGGCCCCAGGCCCTAGGGCCCAGGTCCCAGGGCCCCAGGGCCCAGGGCCCAGGGCCTCAGGCCCAGGGCCTAGGGCCCAGGGCCTAGGGCCCAGGGCCCCAGGCCCAGGCCCTAGGCAGTCAGGGCCCTAGGGTCCAGGCCCAGGGCCCAGGCTTCCAGGGCCTGTCCCCAGCGGCCCAGGGCCTCGTAGGGCCCAGGGCCTGTCCAGAGCTCAGGCTTCCAGGGCTCAGGCCCAGGGCCCAGGCCCAGGCCTAGGGTCCCAGGCCCAGGGCCCAGGGCCCAGGCCCAGGCCCAGGGCCCCAGGCCCAGGGGCCCTCCAGGGCCCCAGGCCTCGGCTCCTAGGGCCCAGGGCCCAGGCCTCAGGGCCCAGGCCCAGGGCCCAGGGCCCAGGGCCCAGGGCCCAGGCCCCAGGCCCACGGGGCCCCAGGGCCCAGGCCACCCAGGCCCAGGCCCAGGCCTCAGGGCCCAGGGCCCAGGGCTCAGGCGCCCAGGGCCCAGGGCCCAGGCCCAGGGCCCAGGCCCAGGGCCTGCAGGGCCCAGGGCCCAGGGCCCAGGCCCAGGGCCCAGGGCTCCCAGGGCCCAGGCCCAGGCCCTGCAGGCCTCAGGCCCAGGGCCCACAGGCCCAGGCCCAGCCCAGGGCCCAGGCCCAGGGGCCCAGGGCCCAGGGCCCAGGGCCCAGGCCCAGGCCCAGGCCCAGGGCCCAGGCCCAGGGCCCAGGGCCCAGGGCCCAGGGCCCAGGGCCCAGGCCCAGGCCCAGGGTCCCAGGCCCAGGCCCAGGGCCCTAGGGCCCTAGCCCAGGGCCCAGGCGCCCAGGCCCAGGGCCCAGGCCCTAGGCTCCAGGGCCCAGAGGCCCAGGCCCAGGGCCCAGGCCCAGGGCCCAGGCCCAGGCCCAGGGCCCCTAGGGCCCAGGGCCCAGGCCCAGGGCCCAGGGCCCAGGGCCCAGGCCCAGGGCCCAGGCCTGGGGCCCAGGGCTCAGGGCCCAGGCCCAGGGCCCAGGCCCAGGGCCCAGGCCCAGGGCCCAGGCCCAGGCCTCAGGGCCCAGGGCTCAGGCCCAGGCGGCCCAGGCCCAGGGCCCAGGGCCCAGGCCCAGGCCTGTGGGCCCAGGGCTCCAGGCCCAGGGCTCCAGGCTCAGGCCCAGGCCCAGGGCCCAGGCCCTAGGGCCCAGGCCCAGGCCCAGGCCCAGGCCCAGGCCCAGGCCCAGGCCCAGGGCCTGCAGGGCCCAGGGCCCAGGGCCCAGGCCTCAGGCCCAGGGCCCAGGGCCCAGGCCCAGGGCCCAGGGCCTGCGGGCCCAGGGCCCAGGGCCCAGGCCCAGGGCCCAGGCCCAGGGCCCAGGCCCAGGCCCAGGCCCAGGGCCCAGGGCCCAGGCCTAGGCCCAGGCCCAGGCCCAGGCCCAGGCCCAGGGCCCAGGCCCTAGGCCTCCAGGCCCTAGGGCCCAGGGCCCAGGGCCCAGGGCCCCAGGCCTAGGCCCAGGGCCCAGGGTCCCCAGGGCCCAGGGCCCAGGCTCCAGGGCCCAGGGCCCAGGGCCCAGGCCCAGGGCCCAGGCCCAGGGCCCAGGGCCCAGGCCCAGGGCCCAGGCCCAGGGCCCAGGCCCAGGGCCCAGGGCCCAGGCCCAGGGCCCAGGGCCTGGCCCAGGGCCCAGGGCCCAGGCCCAGGGCCCAGGGCCTCAGGGCCCAGGGCCCAGGGCCCAGGGCCCAGGCCCAGGGCCCAGGGCCCAGGCCCAGGGCCCAGGCCCAGGGCCCAGGCCCATGGGCCCTAGGCCCAGGGCCCAGGGCCCAGGGCCCAGGGCCCAGGGCCCAGGGCCCAGGGCCCAGGGCCCAGGCCCAGGGCCCAGGGCCCAGGCCCAGGCCCAGGCCCCAGGCCTATGGGCCCAGGGCCCAGGGCCCAGGCCCAGGGCCCAGGCCCAGGGCCCAGGGCCCCAGGCCCAGGGCCCAGGCCCAGGGCCCAGGGCCCAGGCCCAGGGCCCAGGGCCCAGGGCCCCAGGCCCAGGGCCCAGGGCCCAGGCCCAGGGCCCAGGGCCCCAGGCCCAGGGCCCAGGCCCAGGGCCCAGGCCCAGGGCCCAGGCCCAGGGCCCAGGGCCCAGGGCCCAGGGCCCAGGGCCCAGGCCCAGGGCCCAGGGCCCAGGCCCAGGCCCAGGCCCAGGGCCCAGGCCCAGGGCCCAGGGCCCAGGGCCCAGGCCCAGGCCCAGGGCCCAGGCCCAGGGCCCAGGGCCTCCAGGGCCCAGGCCCAGGCCCAGGGCCCAGGGCCCAGGCCCAGGGCCCAGGCCCAGGGCCCAGGGCCCAGGGCCCAGGGCCCAGGCCCAGGCCCAGGGCCCAGGCCCAGGGCCCAGGCCCAGGGCCCAGGGCCCAGGGCCCAGGGCCCAGGGCCCAGGGCCCAGGCCCAGGCCCAGGCCCAGGGCCCAGGGCCCAGGGCCCAGGCCCAGGCCCAGGGCCTCAGGGCCCAGGGCCCAGGCCCAGGGCCCAGGGCCCAGGCCCAGGGCCCAGGCCCAGGCCCAGGGCCCAGGCCCAGGGCCCAGGCCCAGGGCCCAGGCCCAGGGCCCAGGCCCAGGGCCCAGGCCCAGGGCCCAGGCCCAGGCCCAGGCCCAGGGCCCAGGCCCAGGCCCAGGGCCCAGGGCCCAGGCCCAGGGCCCAGGCCCAGGCCCAGGGCCCAGGCCCAGGGCCCAGGGCCCAGGCCCAGGCCCAGGGCCCAGGGCCCAGGGCCCAGGCCCAGGCCCAGGGCCCAGGGCCCAGGCCCAGGGCCCAGGGCCCAGGGCCCAGGGCCCAGGGCCCAGGCCCAGGCCCAGGGCCCAGGGCCCAGGCCCAGGGCCCAGGGCCCAGGGCCCAGGCCCAGGGCCCAGGGCCCAGGCCTCAGGCCCAGGGCCCAGGGCCCCAGGCCCAGGGCCCAGGGCCCAGGCCCAGGGCCCAGGCCCAGGCCCAGGCCCAGGCCTCCAGGGCCCAGGGCCCAGGCCTGCGCCCAGGGCCCCAGGCCCAGGGCCCAGGGCCCAGGGCCCAGGGCCCAGGCCCAGGGCCCAGGGCCCAGGCCCAGGGCCCAGGCCCAGGCCCAGGGCCCAGGGCCCAGGCCCCAGGCCCAGGCCCAGGGCCCAGGCCCAGGCCCAGGGCCCAGGCCCCAGGCCTCAGGCCCAGGGCCCAGGCCCAGGGCCCAGGCCCAGGGCCCAGGGCCCAGGGCCCAGGCCCAGGCCCAGGCCCAGGGCCCAGGCCCAGGGCCCAGGGCCCAGGGCCCAGGCCCAGGGCCCAGGCCCAGGCCCAGGGCCCAGGGCCCAGGCCCAGGGCCCAGGCCCAGGCCCAGGGCCCAGGCCCAGGGCCCAGGCCCAGGGCCCAGGGCCCAGGGCCCAGGCCCAGGCCCAGGGCCCAGGCCCAGGGCCCAGGGCCCAGGCCCAGGGCCCAGGGCCCAGGCCCAGGGCCCAGGCCCAGGCCCCAGGGCCCAGGCCCAGGGCCCAGGGCCCAGGCCCAGGGCCCAGGGCCCAGTGGGCCCAGGCCCAGGCCCAGGGCCCAGGGCCTCAGGGCCCAGGGCCCAGGGCCCAGGCCCAGGGCCCAGGCCCAGGGCCCAGGCCCAGGGCCCAGGGCCCAGGGCCCAGGGCCCAGGGCCCAGGCCCAGGGCCCAGGGCCCCAGGCCCAGGCCCAGGGCCCAGGGCCCAGGGCCCAGGGCCCAGGCCCAGGCCCAGGGCCCAGGGCCCAGGCCCAGGGCCCAGGGCCCAGGCCCAGGGGCCCAGGGCCCAGGGCCCCAGGGCCCAGGGCCCAGGGCCCAGTGGCCCAGGCCCAGGGCCCAGGCCCAGGGCCCAGGCCCCAGGGCCCAGGGCCCAGGGCCCAGGCCCAGGCCCAGGGCCCAGGGCCCAGGGCCCAGTGGGCCCAGGGCCCAGGGCCCAGGGCCCAGGCCCTAGGGCCCAGGCCCAGGCCCAGGGCCCAGGGCCCAGGGCCCAGGCCCCAGGGCCCTCCAGGGCCCAGGGCCCAGGGCCCAGGGCCCAGGGCCCAGGGCCCAGGCCCAGGCCCAGGGCCCAGGGCCCAGGGCCCAGGCCCAGGGCCCAGGGCCCAGGCCCAGGGCCCAGGGCCCAGGGCCCAGGCCCAGGGCCCAGGGCCCAGGGCCCAGGGCCCAGGCCCAGGGCCCAGGGCCCAGGCCCAGGGCCCAGGCCCAGGCCCAGGCCCCAGGGCCCAGGGCCCAGGGCCCAGGCCCAGGCCCAGGGCCCAGGCCCAGGGCCCAGGGCCCAGGGCCCAGGGCCCAGGGCCCAGGGCCCAGGGCCCAGGCCCAGGCCCAGGGCCCAGGGCCCTAGGGCCCAGGGCCCAGGGCCCAGGGCCCAGGCCCAGGGCCCAGGGCCCAGGCCCAGGGCCCAGGGCCCAGGGCCCAGGCCCAGGGCCCAGGCCCCAGGGCCCAGGGCCCAGGGCCCCGTGGGCCCAGGGCCCAGGCCCAGGCCCCAGGCCCAGACCTGGGCCCAGGGCCCAGGGCCCAGGGCCCAGGGCCCAGGGCCCAGGCCCAGGGCCCAGGCCCAGGGCCCAGGGCCCAGGCCCCAGGGCCCAGGCCCAGGCCCAGGGCCCAGGGCCCAGGCCCAGGCCCAGGGCCCCAGGGCCCAGGCCCAGGGCCCAGGGCCCAGGGCCCCAGGGCCCAGGGCCCAGGGCCCAGGGCCCAGGGCCCAGGGCCCAGGGCCCAGGCCCAGGGCCCAGGGCCCAGGCCCAGGGCCCAGGGCCCCAGGCCCAGGGCCCAGGGCCCAGGGCCCAGGGCCCAGGGCCCAGGGCCCAGGCCCAGGGCCCAGGCCCAGGCCCAGGGCCCAGGGCCCAGGGCCCAGGGCCCAGGGCCCAGGGCCCAGGGCCCAGGGCCCAGGCCCAGGGCCCAGGGCCCAGGGCCCAGGGCCCAGGGCCCAGGCCCAGGGCCCAGGGCCTGCAGGGCCCAGGGCCCAGGGCCCAGGGCCCAGGGCCCCAGGGCCCAGGGCCCAGGGCCCAGGCCCAGGCCCCAGGGCCCAGGGCCCAGGGCCCCAGGGCCCAGGCCCAGGGCCCAGGGCCCAGGCCCAGGGCCCAGGGCCCAGGGCCCAGGCCCAGGCCCAGGGCCCCAGGGCCCAGGCCCAGGCCCAGGGCCCAGGGCCCAGGGCCCAGGGCCCAGGGCCCAGGGCCCAGGGCCCAGGCCCCAGGGCCCAGGGCCCAGGCCCAGGGCCCAGGGCCCAGGGCCCAGGGCCCAGGCCCAGGGCCCAGGGCCCAGGGCCCAGGCCCAGGCCCAGGGCCCAGGGCCCAGGGCCCAGGGCCCAGGCCCAGGCCCAGGGCCCAGGCCCAGGGCCCAGGGCCCAGGGCCCAGGGCCCAGGGCCCAGGGCCCAGGGCCCAGGCCCAGGGCCCAGGCCCAGGGCCCAGGGCCCAGGGCCCAGGGCCCAGGCCCAGGGCCCAGGCCCAGGCCCAGGGCCCAGGGCCCAGTGGCCCAGGGCCCAGGCCCAGGGCCCAGGGCCCAGGCCCAGGGCCCAGGCCCAGGGCCCAGGGCCCAGGCCCCAGGCCCAGGGCCCAGGGCCCAGGGCCCAGGCCCAGGCCCAGGGCCCAGGGCCCAGGGCCCAGGGCCCAGGGCCCAGGGCCCAGGGCCCAGGGCCCAGGGCCCAGGGCCCAGGGCCCAGGGCCCAGGGCCCAGGGCCCCAGGGCCCAGGCCCAGGGCCCAGGCCCAGGGCCCAGGCCCAGGCCCAGGGCCCAGGGCCCAGGGCCCAGGGCCCAGGCCCAGGGCCCAGGGCCCAGGGCCCAGGGCCCAGGCCCAGGGCCCAGGCCCAGGGCCCAGGGCCCAGGCCCAGGGCCCAGGGCCCAGGCCCAGGCCCAGGCCCCAGGCCCAGGGCCCAGGCCCAGGCCCAGGGCCCAGGCCCAGGGCCCAGGCCCAGGGCCCAGGCCCAGGGCCCAGGCCCAGGCCCAGGGCCCAGGCCCAGCCCAGGCCCAGGGCCCAGGGCCCAGGGCCCAGGGCCCAGGCCCAGGGCCCAGGCCCAGGGCCCAGGCCCAGGGCCCAGGCCCAGGGCCCAGGCCCAGGGCCCAGGGCCCAGGCCCAGGGCCCAGGCCCAGGGCCCAGGGCCCAGGCCCAGGGCCCAGGCCCAGGCCCAGGCCCAGGCCCAGGCCCAGGGCCCAGGGCCCAGGCCCAGGGCCCAGGGCCCAGGGCCCAGGCAGGCCCAGGGCCCAGGGCCCAGGGCCCAGGGCCCAGGCCCAGGGCCCAGGCCCAGGCCCAGGCCCAGGGCCCAGGCCCAGGCCCCAGGCCCAGGGCCCAGGCCCAGGGCCCAGGGCCCAGGCCCAGGGCCCAGGGCCCAGGGCCCAGGGCCCAGGCCCAGGGCCCAGGGCAGGCCCAGGGCCCAGGCCCAGGGCCCAGGGCCCAGGGCCCAGGCCCAGGCCCAGGCCCAGGGCCCAGGGCCCAGGGCCCAGGGCCCAGGGCCCAGGGCCCAGGCCCAGGGCCCAGGGCCCAGGGCCCAGGGCCCAGGGCCCAGGGCCCAGGGCCCAGGCCCAGGGCCCAGGGCCCCAGGGCCCAGGGCCCAGGGCCCAGGGCCCAGGGCCCAGGCCCAGGGCCCAGGGCCCAGGGCCCAGGGCCCAGGCCCAGGCCCAGGGCCCAGGGCCCAGGGCCCAGGGCCCAGGGCCCAGGCCCAGGGCCCAGGGCCCAGGGCCCAGGGCCCAGGGCCCAGGGCCCAGGGCCCAGGGCCCAGGGCCCAGGGCCCAGGGCCCAGGCCCAGGGCCCAGGGCCCAGGGCGGCCCAGGGCCCAGGGCCCAGGGCCCAGGGCCCAGGGCCCAGGCCCAGGGCTCCAGGGCCCAGGGCCCAGGGCCCTAGGGCCCAGGGCCCAGGCCCAGGGCCCAGGCCCAGGGCCCAGGGCCCAGGGCCCAGGCCCAGGGCCCAGGGCCCAGGGCCCAGGGCCCAGGGCCCTAGGGCCCAGGCCCAGGGCCCAGGCCCCAGGGCCCAGGCCCAGGGCCCCAGGGCCCAGGGCCCAGGCCCAGGCCCAGGCCCAGGGCCCAGGGCCCAGGGCCCAGGGCCTGAGGCCCAGGCCCAGGCCCAGGCCCAGGCCCAGGCCTGCGGCCCAGGGCCCCAGGGCCCAGGGCCCGTGGCCCAGGCCCAGGCCCTCAGGGCCCAGGCCCTAGGCCCAGGGCCCAGGGCCCCAGGCCCAGGGCCCAGGCTCCAGGCCCAGGGCCCTCAGGCCCAGGCCCAGGGCCCAGGGCCCAGGGCCCAGGGCCCAGGCCCAGGGCCCAGTGGGCCCCAGGGGCCCAGGGCCCAGGGCCCAGGCCCAGGCCCAGGCCCAGGGCCCAGGGCCCAGGGCCCAGGGCCCAGGGCCCAGCCCCAGGGCCTAGGCCCAGGCCCAGGCCCAGGGCCCAGGGCCTCAGGGCCTAGGGCCCAGGGCCCTGGCCCAGGGCCCAGGGCCCAGGCCCAGGGCCCAGGGCCCAGGGCCTCAGGCCCAGGCCCAGGTGGCCCAGGGCCCAGGGCCCAGGCCCAGG
>CM055442.1:0-71414 GCA_029228465.1 Salix viminalis
ATGCGAACCCAAACTCACACACAAACTTATCATTTAACTTTCAGAGTTCAACGCAGCGGAAATATCAAAGTGAACTTTATAACATAATTCGAATGTCTTAATACAACAGTTGATTACATACAGTTATGATTGTGGAGCACTAACTAGACATATGAACAAAATATCAAATACAACCAAAATAGCAGGTTCCAAGAGTTGGACAAAAATGACCTGCTAGCAAGCTACGACCCTGAAAATGATAAATAATGAGGGAGTGAGTTCAACAACTCATTGAGTAGATAATATCCAATATACACATACGAGATAATATAGCAAAGAGAAGTATAATATCAAATCGGCTCAAGGTTCTTACAAGAAGTTTCTCAAATAGGTCATAACAAAAATGTATAGGTAAAGCTCGTCAGAAAATCAGAATGCAGTGAGCATGAGGCTCCGTACTGTGGGATTATCAGTCCACACACGTTGGTGACTCCCCCGACCAACTAGGGTTTCAGATACGATGTGCACAAAGGCTAACACTACCCTGTTAGCATGGGTATTCTGACTGGCATACCATAGGCATATCTTATAATCAAACAAAAATATTCATATCTCAAGCCTCAACTCATGGTATCAATCAAATGAGGAGCTATCAATTCACAAACAGATATAGGCTCATATCAAGAACGTATATTCAACAAATGATTATGCTTTATCGTATCAAGAATATAATCAAGATATATATTATCCAAAAAGCATAATCCAATTCATACTAACAAATTCAAATATTTATACTATTTCTCATGCATATTAAATGTTATCCACTCACCTGACTTAAGAGCAAACAAGGTTCAGAAGCAGAGTGTTGACGAAATCCTACTGATGTCCCGCGAGTTGAATATCGGGATTATCTGAATATATATATAAAAGAAGATATACTCAAAATGACTCAAAAGAAGTAAAATAAGTTTAATAACATATCTAAGTGTTCAACTCATAATCCTATGTGTTTTTGAATCAAACTATCCATTTCTTAGCAAAAAACCTAAAACAAAGGTTTCTTCCGAAATCAAATTCCAAAATACACAATTCGTAAAATTGATATTAATCCATAAAATGAGCTTCAATTATCCATCAAACCAATCTGAAATACTAATATTTCTCTTAGGGACCATTATGAAATTTTCTTATATTTTTGGGGTCAAATTGTAATTTTATCATATTGAAGGACTAAGTTGAACACTTCATAAATTCATATCTATCCTAAAATATTGTCCATAATTCATCCTCAATTCTGTCCAGAATCTTCAATTTCACTCCAGGGACCAAACTGTAATTTTTCCAAAGTTCAGGGACTAAACTGAAATTTTCACCAAAAGAACCAAAATGAATTTTTGTCATCTTCAACCTCAACCCAGAATTTCCAGCAAGGGATTTCGAAATTTATCAACATTATTCACCATTTTTCTCAATATTTTCTTAAACCAAACATCTCAAAACTTCAAAATCAACTACAATCAAACTAATTAAACTATTACCCAACACATTCAACCCTTAATTCATCAATCAAACCCAAATAAAATTCTCAAACCCTAACAACCCATACAAGCAAAATCATAACTAATAATCACTTTATACATAATAAAACACACACATTACCTTAACAACTTATTTCTCCTTCTTCCTTTCTCTTCCTCTTCTCTTTCCCTCTTTTCTCTTCTTCTTCTTCTTCTTTCTTCCTCTCTTCCCGATTCTCTCTCTCAATTTCAGACCTAATCTTTTCTTTTTTTGTTTTTTCCTTTTTCTCTTCTCTTCTTTTCTATTTATATTTATAAGCTTATGAAATTACTACCCTACCCTTAATTTATTTACACACCTAATTCTAAGCCACCAAGGGCATTCATGTATTTTCCCTTTTTAAAAATTTCAAGTCACTACACAGATATAGGCTCATATCAAGAATGTATATTCAACAATTGATTATGCTTTATCGTATCAAGAATAGTAATCAAGGTATATATATTATCAAAAAGCATAATCCAATTCATACTAGCAAATTCAAATATTTATACTATTTCTCATGCATATTAAATATTATCCACTCATCTGACTTAAAAGCAAACAAGGTTCAGAAGTAGAATGTTGACGAAATCTACTGATGTCCCGCGGGTTGAATATCGGGATTATCTGAATATATAAAAGAAAATATACTCAAAAAATGACTCTATAGAAGTAAAATACCTTTAATAACATATCTAAGAGTTCAACTCATAATCCTGTGTTTTTGAATCAAACTATCCATTTTTCGCAAAAACCTAAAACAAAGGTTTCTTCCGAAATCTAATTCCAAATACATAACTCATAAAATTGATAATAATTCATCAAATAAGCTTCAATTATCCATCAAACCAATCTGAAATGCTATTATTTCACCTAGGGACCATTCTGAATTTTTCTCATATTTTTAGGGTCAAGTTGTAATTTTACCAAATTGAGTGACCAATTGAACTCCTCATAATTTCATAACAATACTGAAATTTTGCCCCTAATTCAACCTCAATTCTGTCCAGAATCTTCAATTTCACTCCAGGGACCAAACTGTAATTTTTCCAAAGTTCAGGGACTAAACTGAAATTTTCACCAAAAGGACCAAAATGAATTTTTGTCATCTTCAACCTCAACCCAGAATTTCCAGCAAGGGATTTCGAAATTTATCAACATTATTCACCATTTTTCTCAATATTTTCTTAAACCAAACATCTCAAAACTTCAAAATCAACTACAATCAAACTAATTAAACTATTACCCAACACATTCAACCCTTAATTCATCAATCAAACCCAAATAAAATTCTCAAACCCTAACAACCCATACAAGCAAAATCATAACTAATAATCACTTTATACATAATAAAACACACACATTACCTTAACAACTTATTTCTCCTTCTTCCTTTCTCTTCCTCTTCTCTTTCCCTCTTTTCTCTTCTTCTTCTTCTTCTTTCTTCCTCTCTTCCCGATTCTCTCTCTCAATTTCAGACCTAATCTTTTTCTTTTTTTGTTTTTTCCTTTTTCTCTTCTCTTCTTTTCTATTTATATTTATAAGCTTATGAAATTACTACCCTACCCTTAATTTATTTACACACCTAATTCTAAGCCACCAAGGGCACTCATGTATTTTCCCTTTTTAAAAATTTCAAGTCACTACACAGATATAGGCTCATATCAAGAATGTATATTCAACAATTGATTATGCTTTATCGTATCAAGAATAGTAATCAAGGTATATATATTATCAAAAAGCATAATCCAATTCATACTAGCAAATTCAAATATTTATACTATTTCTCATGCATATTAAATATTATCCACTCATCTGACTTAAAAGCAAACAAGGTTCAGAAGCAGAATGTTGACGAAATCTACTGATGTCCCGCGGGTTGAATATCGGGATTATCTGAATATATAAAGAAAATATACTCAAAAAATGACTCTATAGAAGTAAAATACCTTTAATAACATATCTAAGAGTTCAACTCATAATCCTGTGTTTTTGAATCAAACTATCCATTTTTCGCAAAAACCTAAAACAAAGGTTTCTTCCGAAATCTAATTCCAAATACATAACTCATAAAATTGATAATAATTCATCAAATAAGCTTTAATTATCCATCAAACCAATCTGAAATGCTATTATTTCACCTAGGGACCATTCTGAATTTTTCTCATATTTTTAGGGTCAAGTTGTAATTTTACCAAATTGAGTGACCAATTGAACTCCTCATAATTTCATAACAATACTGAAATTTTGCCCCTAATTCAACCTCAATTCTGTCCAGAATCTCCAATTTTACTCCAGGGACTAAACTGTAATTTTTCCAAAGTTCAGGGACTAAACTGTAACTTTCACAAAAAGGACCAAAATGAATTTTCATCATCCTCAACCTCAACCCAGAATTCCAGCAAGGGATTTTCGAAATTTCTCAACATTATTTCACCATTTATCAACATTTTCTTACACCAAACACATCAAATAACTTCAAAATCATCTACAATCAAACTAATTAAACCATTACCCAACACATTCAACCCTTGACATCTCTCTTAATTCATCAATCAAACCCAAATAAAATCCTCAAACCCTAACAATCAACAGAAGCAAAAATCGTAGCTAATAATCACATTTACACATAATAAAACATACACATTACCTTAACAATTATTTCTCCTTCTTCTTTTCTCCTCCTCTTCTCTTTCCCTCTTTTCTCTTCTTCTTCTTTTTCTTTCTCTCTTCCCGTTTCTCTCTCAAATTTCAGATCTATTTCCTTTCTTTTTTATTTGTTTTTTTCTTTTCTTTTCTTTTATATTTATATTTACAAACTTATACAATTACTACAACACCCTTAACCTAATTCTAAGCCACTAAGGGCATTCATGTATTTTCCTTTTTAAAATTTTCAAAACACTACAATCTCCCCACCTTATAAAAGTTTCATCCTCGAAACTAAATAAATGTTTGAATACGTACCGAGATTATCAAAAAGATGAGGGTATTCCTCACGCATCTTATCCTCAAGATCCCATGTCGCTTCTTCAATTGAATGACCTTTCCATTTCACCTTCACCGAAGCTATATCCTTCAACCTAAGCTTTCTCACTTGTCGGTCCACTATAGTTTCTGGTTGCACCTCATAAGTCACATCATCTCTTAACTCAACTGGATGCACTTCTAACACATGAGATGGATCCGACATATACTTCCGTAGCATAGAAACATGAAATACAGGATGTATAGCCGACAAATTTGGCGGTAAGGCCAACCTATAAGCAACTGCTCCAATTCTCTCCAAAATCTCGTACGGCCCAATAAATCGAGGACTTAGCTTGCCTTTCTTTCCAAACCTGAATACTCCTTTGGTCGGTGAGACCTTTAAGAACACACAATCACCCACTGAAAACTCTAAGTCACGCCTCCTTTTTTCCGCGTAACTTTTCTGCCTACTTTGAGCTGTCTGAAGCCTCTTTCTGATCACCTCTATCTTCTTTGAGGTAATTTGAATCAACTCAGGTCCCATTAGCCTTTTCTCACCAACCTCAAACCAACAAATTGGTGATCTACATTTTCGTCTGTACAAAGCCTCATAAGGTGCCATCTCTATGCTAGCCTGATAACTGTTGTTGTAAGCAAATTCCACTAATGATAGGAACTTACTCCAACCAACCCCAAAATCCATAACACAGGCTCTCAACATATCCTCCAATATCTGAATAGTCCTTTCAGACTGACCATCAGTCTGAGGGTGAAAAGTTGTGCTCAATTGCACTTTAGTACCCATCGCTTCCTGAAACTTCACCTAAAATCGCGATGTGAATTATGGACCTCTATCTGAAATTATCGAGATTGGCATTTCATGCAATCGTACAATCTCGCTAATAAACAATTCTGCCAACTTTGCATACCCATAAGTAATCCTAACTGGTAGGAAATGAGTTGATTTTGTCAATCTATCAACAATCACCCATATTGAATCATAACCCTCCTAACTCCTAGGCAACCTTGTCACGAAGTCCATTGTGATCCTTTCCCACTTCCATTCTGGTATCAACAATGGTTGCAACAATCCAGGAGGTCTTTGATGTTCACCTTTTACCCTTTGACAAGTCAAACACCTAGAAACAAAGTCTGCTACATCAGCCTTCATCCTATTCCACCAATAGCACACCTTAAGATCTCTATACATCTTGGTGGAACCCGAATGCACTGTATAGACTGTCTGATGTGCCTCTGTCATCAGTTCTCTCTTCAGATCATCAACATCAGGTACACAAAGTCTATCCCTAAATCTCAACACATCATCATCACCAATCACAAAACCTGCAGTTTTACCCTGCTCAACCTCACTTCTAATCCTGAGTAGTGAATCATCTTTCTTCTGTGCTGCTTTTATCCTCTCAAACAAGTCTGATTTAACCTGAAAGTGAGCAATCATTGCTCTACCTTTGCTAAGGTTAAATTTAACTCCTTCATCCACTAATCCATGCAACTCCCTAATCAAAGGCCTTCGTACCTCTTGAATACTCCCTGATGATTTCCTACTCAAAGCATCGACAACTACATTTGCCTTGCCTGGGTGATACTGTATAATACAATCATAATCCTTCAACAGTTCCATCCATCTCCTTTGCCTCATATTCAGATCTCTCTGCTGAAAGATTTACTTCAAACTTTTATGATCCGTAAAGATTTCGCAAGTTTCTCCATATAGGTAATGCCTCCAAATCTTCAAAGCAAAAACTACAGCGACCATCTCTAAATCATGTGTAGGGTAGTTTTGTTCATGCTTCTTCAACTGCCGCGAAGCATAGGCAATAACCTTGCCATTTTGCATTAAAACACATCCTAACCCTACTCTCGAGGCATCACAATAAACTATATAACCACCAAAACCCGATGGTACTACTAGAACAGGAGCTGTAGTCAATCTCTACTTCAATTCCAAGAAGCTTTTCTCACAAGCTTCAGACCACTAAAACTTAACATTTTTCTGTGTTAACTAAGTCAATGGTGCAGAAATTCGAGAAAAGTTCTCCACAAACCTCCTGTAGTATCCATCCAAACCTAAGAAACTCGAGAAAAGTTCTCCACAAACCTCCTGTAGTATCCATCCAAACCTAAGAAACTCCTAATTTTTGTTGTCGAAGTAGGCCTAAGCCATTGCTTTACTGCTTCAATATTTTGAGGATCAACCTCAATCTCATTTCTTGACACTACATGTCCAAGAAATGCTACCCTCTCCAGCCAGAACTTACTTTTTGAGAATTTACCATACAATTGATGATCCCGCAGAGTTTGAAGCACTATCGTCAAGTGTTGCTCATGCTCCTCTCTAGACTTTGAATAAACCAAAATATCATCAATAAAAACTATCACAAATTGATCAATAAACTGTTTAAACACTCTATTCATCAAGTCCATAAAAGTTATTGGCGCATTCGTTAATCCAAAAGACATCACCAAGAACTCATAGTGACCATACCGAGTTCTAAAGGCGGTTTTTGGAATGTCTTCCTTCCTTATCCTCAACTAATGATACGCAGATCGAAGATCGATCTTAGAAAAGAATTGAGCTCCCTGCAACTGATCAAACAAATCATCTATTCGAGGGAGTGGGTATCTATTTCGAATTGTCACTCGATTTAGTTGTCTATAATCTATACATAACATCAATGACCCATCTTTCTTCTTCACAAACAACACTGGGGCTCCCCAAGGAGACACACTTGGCCGAATGAACTTCTTATCTAATAAATCCTGCAGTTGTTCTTTTAGCTCTCTCAATTCTGCTGGTGCCATTGATATTGGTTCGGTACCCGGAACCAAATCAATAGAAAAATCAATCTCCCTATATGGAGGCAATCTAGGTAACTCATCCTGAAATACTTTGATGAACTCCTTAACTATTGGGACTTGGTCTAACCAGGAAATTTCCTTATCTACATCCACTATATATGCTAGGTAACATTGTACCCTTTTTCGTGTCATTCTCCTCGAGATAGTCAACAGTATAATTAATGAACACATAATCTTATCTCCTTGAAAAACTAACCTCATTTCTCCATCTAAATCAAACACTACCTCCTTACCCCAACAATTTACTGAAGCCTTATGCTTTGACAACTAATCCATTCCCAAAATCACATCAAAATCAATCATATCTAAAACATTCAAGTCTCCCATAAGGATCTTATCTCTAATTTCTATCTCACAATTTTGATACACATACTTCACTAATATTAATTCCTAATCCACGGAAATATAAACAGAAATGAGAAATCCTAACAGAGTTAGTTGTCTATCTAACCTCATGGCAAAATATAGGGACAAAAACAAAAGGGTTGCACCCGTATCAAACAAAACTTTTGATTCAAAAGTGCAAACAAAAAGAATATATTCAATTGCGAATATCACCCCTCCTATAAGGAATATACCTTGCATTTCTTAACTACACAATACGGACATCTTTCTGATCGTCACGTACTCCAATAGTATTAGCTATATGTCTATTCCTCGACATATAATATAAGGACGAACGTTTTTGTCATGTCAAAACAATAGCACAATAGTTATTGTATAATTATCGGAAAACATATCTATAGAAGACATAAAGAATCAAGAAGACATGCTTGATGAGAATTCACAGTTTCAAGGATAATAGACAAGACAATACGAATCCTAATGCTCCACATATTATAAAGTAACTTTATTATTGTTTCATGAATAGAAAGCTTTGATACTAAGTCTTGTCACTACTACCCTTCTTTTTATCTTTTGTCACACACTCTTTTACTTTTATTCATTTTATAACCAAGATCTGATACCATCTTTGTCACGACCCGATTCCCGGATCCGTGACCGCCACATAGGCATGGGCCCCCTCCAAGATTCCACACCTATGTGAACCCAAACTTACACACAAACTTATCATTTAACTTTCAGAGTTCAACGCAGCGGAAATAACAAAATAAACTTTATATTATAATTCAATTGTCTTGGACGAGAGATTCTACAGAAGCTATGTCCTTAATAATGAATGATACATAATCTTCATCCTGTGAAGCTGACTCTAGCAAATAAACTTACCAGGGATAAGCAATCTGATTCCAACACCACTCTCACAAAACCTGTCTGATGAGCTACGAGGAGTCCATGTAACGCCGCCTTAGCTTCACCAAGAATAACAGATAACTGATGTTGAATGCTTTTGTGGGCAGCAAGGAGAACCTGTCCCTCCTGATCTCCTTCATTTACTCCAAGCCCACAACTTGTTGAATTTTGTTTGATTGATTGCTGATTGCTTTTGTTTTGTTTGCTTTACAAAATACAACGTCAACATTGACTTAAAAAATATCAATGTTATTGAAGTGATCTTGTTAAAATACAACGTCCTTATTATCTCGTTCCCATTAGCTACATTGGAGGTTCCACCGATTTCCCCAACTTTACTCAAAAACAATTTTCATTGTTTTTTTTAGATTTTTTTCTTTTCAATTTCATTCTCTAGCATTTGTTGTTTGTAAATCTAGCTTTATAACATTTTTCTTTTTGTTTTTTATAGGGATTATTGTGCTCTGACAACTTGCAACATGAATTTTGCAAATTAGTAAGGGTCGGCTTAGGTGAATTTCGTTTGTTTTCATCTCAATATTTAAAATAAAAAGATATAATCTTGGTATGATTCTATAGAAATATCTAAAAACTTTATTGTACAATATGCATAATATTTTGAACTCGTAATTATTTATTTCATAGAAAGCACATTAACAATGCATGTAGGGAAAACATTATGGATCCTAACAGTTTTCTCCATTTTACCCCTCTGATCACAGTATCTATGCAATGGAATGGAGGGTATTTTTGTGTTTTCACATCGACACAAATGTCATTTAAAAAATCGCTGGGGCATGGTTATTTTTTTTTTTGAATTGTGAAATTACTAAAATAACCTTTGAGACAAAAAAAATAGATATTGTTCAGGGGCTTTGTAGTAATTTTCCTTTTAAAATGAACAATTAAAGTACTTAAATACCTTCAGGGTCAAATGATTTTAAATCTTCTTTGAAGGGTATTTTCATCTTCATCGCTTTGTTCAGGGGTCCCTCAAGTGTATAAGTGGTCGGCTCAAAATCAAGTGACCTGCCTCGTCAACTGAAAGACAGTGACATGATATAATTTGATGAGACCTGTTGTTTTTTAAAAAAATGTATATATATATATATATATAAAATTTATGAATATTTATTCTGTTTGTTTTTTAAAATTTCAATATAAGATAATTATAGAGCATCCCATGAATCGTGTTTTTTTATTTTTTTTATTTATAGTTTAAATCCACATAATTCAATATTAGAAATGGAATTTCATAATTTTTTTTTTCCTTGACTCTTTAGTTAAAGTTTTATTGGTTTTCAACTTAGCATTTAATCAAAGTTTATTTTGTTGATTTTTTTTTTAATTTGATCCTAATTTTTTTTTTGATTTTTTTCAAATATCCAATAAAGTTGATTGCTTACTTGGATTGACATTTGGAAAGTTGATTTCTATCTGCCTACAAGATTCATTCATTTACGCATAGAAGAAAGGTTCCATAAACAGCATGACATTTTGTGCTATGATACCAAAAAACAAAACAATAGTAATGAATGGTTTTAAGGCTTAAGTATTAAATATTGTACTATAATTCTTTTTTAATTTTTATGGGTAATTCTAACTCAATTACAGAATGTTCACTAGTCAAATGCATTTCTAAACACGGGATCATGTGAGAGATCATCCTAGAGAGGAAAAGATCCACATTACACCCTGCAATTTACACCTGAAGATGCATGGATTTTGGAGAGTGGGTGCCAATGCCTTCTGGCCAACGTTCAGCCCCATGAAAATCGATGAACAAGCCGAGAGGAGCTAATCACAATAAATCACTGCAAAACAGGATTAAAAAACCATAAACGTAACGGGCGATGTGAAATATATATTGACACAGATGAGTATATTTGATGCAGAAAAATCTTATCGCTCGCTAAGAAAAAAAACAAGAAGAGAGGAGAGAATGAAGCTTGCTTACCGGTCATTGCATTTCACCCAGTGAGCTCTGCTTCTAAGCTGTGCAGCGCATCTTCTTGTGGGTTAGAGACGGGTTCTTCAGAAATGATAGCCCACTCAATTGAGTTTACGCAAACTTTCGGGATCTACTTGAATTTTCTTAAGAGTATGAGGAATAGTGAGCGGGATCCTCGTTAGCTGCGGGCAATCATTTACAGTAATTTCTTCGAGAGAATTGCGTTCAAGTCTTCCAGAGTAAATGCTATTCAAATTTGGTAATTTCTTCAATACCAAAACCTTCAAACGACGCAATGGAAATGTCATCTGATGGATCCTGTCCTCTTCATCTGTTTCAATTATCACCCCCATGTTTTGACAATCTTCGACTACAATCACTTCCAATTGGAGGCTAGACAACAACCAAGGAGGGAGCAGCACCTTAATTCTATGACATTTATGAATTACGATCTCTTTGAGAGAGCAAAAGGGGGGGAAAGTCAATTGATCAGAAGGTGCTTGAAAAAGGGTTTCTAAGATCATCAAACCATCAAGGTGTCGAATCTCAAGCCTTATATATACATTCGTTAATGGACATAAGATTCTCATGTTTTGACAATTCACAAAGACTGCTTTTGTAAATGGGATTCTGAACAGAAAACTTGCATCGTCAATCATGAGGTCATAAAACCAGACCTCTGTATCTCGCCCTGACTTCGATTTCGTATAATTTAGATCTTCGAGTAAAGAGAAAGAAGGTCTTCCTACAGTAACCTTGCAAGCAATTAGTGGAGCACCTACAATAAACACCGAAGCAAATCGTGGAGCACCTAATAATTTGGAAATTTGGAAATTTTCTAGATCACGGAAGTTGCATTCCAAAGTTTCCAACTTCCGTCATCTCGAGACTTCATCTCCTCTAACTGGGAGAAAAACTCCAAATTTCTGATGAAGCTTGAGGAACTGTAATTTTGAGAGTTCAGATAAAATACCTGGCTGTAAATCACGCACACCACTTCCATCAAGATTAACTCAGCTTCCAAGCTTCATCCTCAGAAAGATGCTTCAGCCTTTCCATTCCCTCTGGCAAATTTTCAAGTCCAGTGTAACTGAGATCCAACTTCTTCAATGCCGTAAGCTCTGCTAATGAAGGTACATAACTCAGCTTTGCACACCATCCGAACAACAATACAGTGAGAGTCGTTAGATGACAAATAGAAGCCGGCAACTTCTCTATATCTCGTGTCGGAAAGATCAAGAACCTTGAGACTGATTAAGTGCTGGTAAAAAGACGACTCAACCAAATTCAATTTGTAGTTTCTGCATAACAATAAAATTGAAAGACTGGGGCACCTTGGTGAAAAGCCTGATGGAATAT
This sequence comes from Salix viminalis, assembly GCA_029228465.1. NCBI lineage: Eukaryota > Viridiplantae > Streptophyta > Magnoliopsida > Malpighiales > Salicaceae > Salix > Salix viminalis. The sequence continues at coordinate 11,954 of CM055442.1, forward strand.
CCTTGATTCTATTTTCCATGAGAGAAACTATCACCAGATTCTCTCTCCACCATGTTCCATCGGGTAATTACGTTAGCTGTGCACCCTGCTTGAACCCTACACCCATGACTTTCGTTCAATATTCTCCGAGCCATATCCCAAATCAAATCATGCATCTTCACATATCTGTAATTTTCATCGTCCCTGGAACCTTCTAATAAGCTGCCATTTTCAAGTTGATCAAGCATGGTATGACCCCTGTCTAATTGTCCACGCCTCCGCATTTCTTCGATAATAGCCTCATCAATCAAATACTCTATCAAGTCCTCTCTCCTGATGATCTTGCCTTTTGGAAATAGTGTGATGTGTAAGAAGCACTCCTGCAGTGCTGGATCGTTCAACTGAGCATAGCTAAATTTCAATACTCGAAATACCTCGGTTTCCATGTCACTTGGTCCAACTTCTGATATTCTCAGTCGTCGCAATGCATCTCTCCAAGGATATTCATCATACACTCCCTTCATGCTTCCAGCCATTGTAATGATTCCAAGAGGCGGACCCGGGGACACTCCTTCTACAGCAGACTCGCAATCTGTTTCGTTTCAGGAAAAAAAGTCTAGCACCGTGCCCTAATTTTTCAACGAACAAATTCCAAGCTTCACCCTCAGAAAGAGGCTCCACTTTGAGTGTCTTTTGGCAATCCATTTTTGTACATATGTCCAATGATCTAGTTGTGAAAATCAACTTACACCCGTCTGTTCTATGAGGTATTCCCACTTTCTCAAGAGAAAAATGATCCCACAAATCATCAAGAATGAGAACATATTTTTTTTTCACAGTCAGCTCTGTCCACAGCTTCTAGAATATTCCACAATGCAATCCTGCAATTCTTCAATGCTAAAGTCTTGGGACACAGTAATCCAACAAACATGATGAAAAATGTCTTGTCTCTCTTGACAAACATGATGAAGCTGATTATGGATATGGGTAGCCAAAGCTGTCTTCCCCCCCCCCCCATCCCGTAAATGCCAATAGATGAGACCTCATCATTCAACAACCAAGACCAGACATCCTTCATATTTCTTTCAAACGCTTGGCCCACTAGCTCCGTTGTCGGCAAAAAATATCTTCTAGTCCTACGTCGCTTATGTGCAGGGCTTTCAGAAGAGCTTCCTGTCTCAACAACAGAATACCTATATTTCCCAGAGACATTATATTTCTACACATTCTCAAAACATCATCCACCAACGACTGATATGCTTGCTCTGTCATAAGTACGACAGGAGCTCTAGGTTCCTCAACAAGCTCAGTCTCCCCACCAATCAAGATATCCAAAAGAGGTTGTTCTTCTTGTTCAATTGCTAAACCCCGAACAGGAGTTGATGCTGCATTAGTTGCCTCATTATTGCTTGAACTTGGCACACTCCTATCTACAGGCCTTTTAGAAGAGCTTCCTCTCTCAACAACAGACTGCATCAATGAAGATGAGATGTTACTCATATCCATTTCAAATGGTTGATCTGCTGGCTCCGTTCCCAATCCAGTCTCCCCACCTTTCAAGATATCCATGTTGAAGATCATGGATATCAAGGCTGCAGCAGATGAAGATTAGAGCATGGAGTCCTATTTGATTTCTAGTATTAGTGTTTAGATTATTATTGAATTAGCTGTAGGGCATTTTATCTATTTCAGATCATGTTGATCAAGTGTTCTAGTTTAGGTGCAATTTAAATTCTAGGACTTATCTAGTACAAGAAGAAGTTGTAATCAACTATACCTCTTGTAATCATTTATTTTTTGCTATAAATAAAAGGAAAGGCTATGGCGAGTAACCTAACTAAGATTCTCGCTCATTGAAATCAAAAGTCTCTGTTTTTACTTGTTCTTGAAATCCGGGCAAGTGTTCTTGGTGTTCTTCATTTTCGGAAAATTCCAGATTTTGATCTGCACGATGACGAGTTTTTAACTAACAAAAGCTGTTTTTGTTGACTTTCGTTGACTTTTTGTGATTTTTGATTTCTACAATTGGTATCGAGAGCGGTGTTGTTCTTTGTGGGGATTGTGTGAAACCACGAGATGATTCTTTGTGAGGTAAATTAAAAATCAAAGCTTGATAGCTTTGAAGGGTTCTTGGACAAAACAGATTTTTTGGGTTCTTTTTTGTGCATTTTTTTTGGGTGCGAGTGTGAAATGAGTTACAGTGCAAATTTTTCAGTCATCAACACCTATATTTACAGGTGTGAATTATGGAGTGTGGGCTGTAAAGATGGAAGCTTACACGAAGGCTTTTTGATCTATGGGATTATGTGGATGCGGGCAAGGTCCCAACTCCCCTAGGCGATGATCCAACCTTGAATCAAATAAGATTTTTTCAATGAAGAAAAATCCAAGAGTTTCAGAGCACTTACTAGCATATATAATGCTGTGAGTGAGGGAGATTTTACAAGGATTATGACTTGTAAAACAGCCAAAGAAGCTTGGGATAAGCTAAAAGGCTGAATTCCAAGGGGATGAAAAAAATCAAGGAGGATGCAGGGTGATGAATCGAGAAGGCAATTTGAAGCCTTGAGAATGAGGGAGGCCCGATACAATTAAGGGATTACTCTTCCCAAATTTCGAAACTTGTTAATCAAGTGAGACTTTTGGGGGAAGATTTTCCCGATTCAAGGATTGTGGAGAAGGTCTTGGTGAGCTTACTCGACGAGGGTTTGAACATAAGATATGTTCACTTGAAGACTCACATGATTTTTTCTCGAAATCAGCCTTCAAGAGGCTGATTAATGCTCTGTCAGTGGAGGAGAGGCACTCTTATAGACATCAAGAGTCAAGTGGTGAAGCCCTTGTGGCAAAGGTGAAAGACAAACATCATGCCAAACCTGTTTTCAAAAAAGCAGCTTTGAAAATAGAAGAGAAAAGAGCAACAAGCTGGAAGCCAAACAATTGGCGAGTCATTCAGCAGGAAAGGGAACACCTCGAGAGTGGAAAAAGAGAAGAATTTCCACCTTGCAAGTATTGCAAGAAGACTAATCACCGAGACTCTTGGTGCTGGCTCAAAAACATCCGGTGTAGAAGATGCAAAGAGTTCGACCACATGCAAAAAAATTTTGCAAGAAAACTGAAGTTGCAAGAATTGCACAAACCGAAGATGATCTTTGAGGAGGAGAAAGAAGAGCAATTATTTATGGTAATTGCAGAACCTACATGCAACATAACCGAGGTAAAATCTTCACTTTGGCTCATTGATTCGGGATGCACAAATCACATGACGTGCAGACATTGATTTATTCAAAGATTTGGATAGAAAATTTTTTTTGTCCAAAGTAAGAATAGCTAATGGAGATTATGTGCAAGTTGAAGGAAGAGGTGCAATTGCAGTTGACACTATGGCGAGTACTGAAAAATTTTTAAAGAATGTTATGTATGTGCCTCAATTGAAACAAAATCTTGTGAGTGTGGGACAATTGTTAGAAACTGGTTATGCATTGTCATTTAAGCATGGTATATGCAAAATTAAAGATGATAAAGGGGTGCTGTTATTGTCCACTAGAATGGTGAATAGAAGCTTTAATGTTGATTGGAATTCAACATATTTGAAAGCTAATGCATGTAGAGAGGATGAGTCAATACTTTGGCACAAAAAGGCTTGGGCATTTTAACTATGCGACCTTAAGGAAGATGTCTAACTTAGAGATGGCACATGGTTTGCCAAATATATTGAATGAGGATGTGTTTTGTGAAGCTTGTCGACTAGGGAAACAAACAAAAAGTTGCTTTTTCCTAATAATACACTTAGATCCACATCTAAGTTGCAGCTTGTGCACTACTCGATTTGTGTGGCCCCTATGTCTAATGAATCCTTGAGTGGATCAAGGTACTTTCTCTTGTTCATTGATGACTATAGCGAGGTTTTGTTGGAGTTATTTTTTTTGAAGGCAAAAGCCGATGTGTTTTGTGAGTTTCTCGAAGTTCAAAGTCAGCTGTTGAACTTGACACCGGCTGCAAAAATCAAAAATTCGAGGTCCGACAATGGAGGTGAGATATACCTCTCGACAACTTCGATGATTTTTTTGGTGAAAGAAGGTATCAAACATCGACTAACAATTCCTTATACCCCTCAGACAAAATGGGGTAAGTGAAAGGAAAAAATAGAACACTTATGGAGATGGCTAGGTGTTTATTGTTTGAGAAGAAAATGCCCTTAAAATTCAGGGCGAGGTCGTCAACACGACCCACCTATATTTTGAACCGAATGATTTCTAGAGTTTTAGGAGATAAAACTCCATATGAATTGTGGTATGATACTAAACCTAGTATTAACCATTTAAGGGTGTTTGGTTGTATTTGCTATGTATTGAAACCCGAAGTTAATAGGAAGAAATTGGATGAAAAAAAAGTTGAGATGGGAGTGTTCATTGGTTATAGCTCAAAATCCAAGGCTTATAAGGTTTATGTTGTAAATCTTGACAAGGTTATTGTTGCTAGAAATGTGAAGATGATTGAAAATGCAGCATGGAATTGGGAGAGCACAACTAAAACACTACCAAAAGCAGATTCAGTTTTATGAGCAAGAAAAGGATGAAGACAGTGATGATGAACCCCGTGAGGGGCATCGAGATCATTGGTTGAGATCTATAGCAGATGCAATGTGGCTGATCGTTGAACCCTGTTGGAGTTGAAGAAGCCTTGAAATCCAAGGTATGGATAGCTGCAATGAAGGAGGAGCTTGCAATGATTGAAAAAAAACCCGGACACGGAAGCTTGTTGACGAGACACGCAAACAAGAAGATAATTGGGGTAAGATGGATTTTTTAAGACAAAGTTGAATCGTTTGATGGTAAGATAAACAAACATAAAGCAAGATTAGTGGTTAAGGGTTATGCTCAAGAGGCGGGTGGATTATCATCGATACTTTTGCCCCGGTTTCTAGACATGACACAATGAAGCTCTTGCTTGCTCTTAGCGGCACAAAATGGTCGGTATGTTTATCAATTAGATGTTAAATCTGCATTTCTTAATGGTTATTTGAATGAGGAAATTTATGTTGATCAACCAGTTAGGGTTTGAGAATGATAATCCAAACCAAGTTTATCTTTTGAAGAAAGCTTTATATGGGCTCAAACAAGCTCCTAGAGCTTGGTATAGTAGACTTGATGAACACTTGTTGAGCTTAGGATTTGAAAGAAGTGCAAATGAGGGTGACCTTGTATGTTAAGCATGTTGATAAACATGTATTGATGAGTGTCGATATATGTGGATGATTTGTCGATCACGGGTGACAAGAAGCGGTGATAGAAGAGTTCAAATTGAACATGAAAGAGCAATTTGAGATGAATGAGCTTGGCTTGTTGTCTTATTTTTTTGGGAATGGAGGTAATGCAATCAGAACAAGGATGTTTTATTTGTCAAAAAATCCTTTGTTAAGAAGATTTTGGATAGCTTTGCAATGACAAATTGTAAATCGGTTCCTACTCCTATGATACTAGGGACTGAAATTGGTGAAAGATGATGGAACTCAAAAAGTGTGATGGAAAGACTTATAGAAGCTTGATTGGGAGCTTATTATATTTAACCATCACAAGGCCCCGACATTGTGTTTGCTGTTAATTATCTTTCAAGGTTTATGCGGGGATCCAAATCAATCACATTTCATGGTGCCAAAGCGTGTGCTAAGGTATTTCGCGGGGGGACTAAGTCTCTCGGCTTGAATTTTTGTGAAGTCCAAACACGTCGACCTTGTTGGCTATACTTGGCAGTGATTGGGGAGGGAGTGAGTGCATGATGAGCACCTCCGGTTATTGCTTTGTTTTGGGATCAAATGTTTTTCAGGTGGCTTTCAAAGAAACAATCAATTGTTGCTCATTCTACAGTGAGGCGAGTATGTGGCAGCTTATGTGGCGACTAAACAATTAGTTTGGTTGAGGAAAATGCTTAAGGATCTTGATTGTGTTCAAGTTAATCCCTACTTGTCTTGCTATGTGACAACATGTCGACCATAGCCATTTCGAAAAAATTACTGTTTTTCACAATAAAACCAAGCACATGAAGATTAAGTACCATGCATTGAGGCAATTTCAACAAGAAGGGGAGTTAGAGATGGAATCATTTGCTCATCCAAGGAGCAATTGGCTGATTTCTTTACCAAACCATTAGCCAAAGATAGGTTTGAAGAATTAAGGATGAAGATAGGAATGTGCAGCCTTGCATCCAAGGAGGAGTGTTGAAGATCATGGATATCAAGGTCACAGCGGATGAAGATTAGAGCATGGAGTCCCTATTTGATTTCTACAATAGTGTTTAGATTATTATTGAATTAGGCTGTAGGGCATTTTATCTATTTCGGATCATGTTGATCAAGTGTTCTAGTTTAGGTGCAATTTAAATTCTAGGACTTATCTAGTACAAGAAGAAGTTGTAATCAACTATACCTCTTGTAATCATTTATTTTTGCTATAAATAAAGGAAAGGCTATGGCAGTAACCTAACTAAGATTACGCTCATTGAAATCAAAAGTCTCTGTTTTTACTTGTTCTTGAAATCTGGGCAAGTGTTCTTGGTGTTCTTCATTTTCCGGAAAATTCAGATTTTTGATCACGCACGATGGCAGCTTTTTAACTAACAAAACTGTTTTTGTTGACTTTCGTTGACTTTTGTGATTTTTGATTTCTACAATCCATCCCTCCAAGTCCATCATCCAAACGAGGTTGTTCTTGTTCAATTGCTAAACCCTGAACAGGACTTGAAGCTGCATTAGTTGCCTCATTATTGCTTGAACTTGGCACACTCCTTTCTACAGGCCTTTTAGAAGAGCTTCCTCTCTCAGCAACAGACTGATGTGCTTGCTCTGTTCTTTGTCTAGTCTCGGGTTCATCTGTCATAAGTACGACAGGAGCTCCAGGTTCCTCAACAAACTCAGCCTCCACACTAGTCAAGATATCCATCCCTCCTCGTCCATCATCCAAACGAGGTTGTTCTTCTTGTTCAATTGCTAAATCCCGAACAGGAGTTGAAGCTGCATTAGGTCCCTCAAACGAACTAGATCGCATCAATGAAGATGAGATGTTACTCATATCCATATCAAATGGTTGATCTGCTGGCTCTGTTCCCAATCCAGTCTCGGGTGCATCAGGCATAGGCATACTAGGAGCAACGTTTTCACCAGTAAGAAAAAACTCTCCCCCGGTCATGCTATCCACCCATGTTGACATACTTCCATGCTTTCCGTTAAGAATATTATCAACTGCTGCTTGTTGAACATGTGGAGGTACTTTTTCACAAGGTCTAGAACCACCCCCTCTGAGTTTTGCCAAGTGATGTTTTATCCTTGTAATGGAAACCTTTGCGGCAAAAACATTCCCACAAAAAAAGCACTTGAAAGAACCATCAGCCATTTTCTCAACATAACACCAAAATGGATCACTTCCTCTAATCATTTTTTCGTCTGTATCCCTCCCTACCTACGGACATCAGAAAGAGCTTTCAAAATATTGAATTAAAATGGAACTTAAACTAACTGAGAAAAAAAAAAAAAACTAAAGTTAAGATAAGTGTTCTTCGGTCTAGACCAGTCCAAACATCAAAGTGTTAAAGAAGTATATCACATAAAAGCTTGAGTTTTTAGGTGAAGTTCTAGAATATGATTTAACGCTAAAAACTCACCTATAAATCAAAATATAAAAACTCAAGCGAAAGTTTTTATTATTTTTAGATGAGGTTCCACAATAATATGATTTATTATTCTTTAAACACATCATCTAACACATATCATCAAGTGAAAGTATTTTAAAATTAAAACTTGTAAAGATACACAATTTCTTATGCTTGGTTTTTCATAAAATAGAATAAGAATGGTAAAATTCAAACTCATAATTATTGGATCAACAATCTGATACCGTGTAATGGAATCATTTAGAAACTTAAGTTGTTAGTTGAAACCAGAATATAATTTATATTATTTTATAAAAGATAGTCTTATTCTTTTCTCTTTTTTCCCAGTAACTATACAGCTGATCATATCAGTAATAACGAGAACCGATGACGTTTTTTTTTGCTTAGAAAACTCAACCTACATGTGTTGGAAAAGAAATGGTATGAAATAAGAGCAAAAAAAATAATCAAACTTAATTACCTCGAGCAGGGGAGCAAGATGTTATCCAATGATTTGATTAAATCGAGAAAGAAAAAAAAAGAAGATGGACGGGGTCGAAGAGTAAGTGTGTTAGAGACGAGTGATAGAGCTTCGGCTTGTGTGGTTGTGGATAAGGATTGAACCAGTACGTTTGTTTGCTGGTTTTTGACAAATTAAATTTTTTCTAGAAAATATTTTTTTTTATATCTGGTTATAAAAAATTAATTATAAAAATATTTAGTTATGTTATAGACTGTAAATTAATTTATTAATATTAATTTAACAACTTATCATTTGCATGTGCATGGAGGAATAGGAAGGCCAACTGCTCCAAATAGTTTCATCTTCAAATTCAGAGTAGTAAAGATGGATTGGGTGGGTATCGAATAATAATAATAAAATAAAATCACCTTCATTTATTTTTCAGTATTTTTAGTGGAAAACACTATTTGGTTTGAAACATCAATCTCTAAAATAATATGGACTAAATAACAAAAAATTAAAACTTTAGGGACCGAACTAAAATTTTTCATGTCAAGATCTAAATAGTGTATGTGTTTTTGTTCTTCATCAAATCTAGTCATTGTTTTTTTAATTTATAATTTTGAACCCTATTTAAATTTCAATTTTGCAAAATCAAAACTAGACTCATGTTTGAATATCCTTAAAACCAAGCATATAAGAGATGACGCAAATCAAAAGAAATACAAACAAAAGATACCATAATAATATAACTCTAAAGGATAAAATTATAAAAATCAAAAGTTAAATGACCCATAAAACAAAATAATACATCGTTCATATAAGCATTCGAATCCACAATAAAATAAGTATGCATAAATATTAATTTTAGGATATAAGTAAAAAAAACATTCTGATAGGTCTGTTACTCGTCATAAGGCTAAGTTGGCGGTACAGGGGTTCAGTCAGGAACCTGGATTTGACTATGGAGAGACTTTCAGTCCTGTGATTGATTTTTACTAGATTTTTAGGTTTGATCCGCCTAATGGAAGAACTTGCTTGCAGTGTCCTGCTTAGCATGGCCATTTTGATTACCTTCAAGCTACTCTTTCTGCTGCTCAATCCATCCTGTTGCTGTTTCTCCCAGAGGATATGCATGATTGGTGAAGCCCTCATAAAGGCAAGGATCATGGCCAATTTTTGTTTTATCAATAATGGCCCATCTTATAAAAAATGAGATGGTTACACTGTAAGTGTAGGATTTCCTTGTGCACAAGATCGAAATAGGAATAAACATATAGCATTGCAAGCCATATAGTTTGAAAATGGATAGCCAACTAGCCAGATTTAACAACTAGCCAGAGTTAAACGAATAATGATACCTTTTTTTTGTTAAAACACTTTACAGTAGTAAATAGTAATAACTTTTTTTTTTTTTTTTTTGCTGTTGTCAAAAGTTTTATTGCTCAGTTTAGGATGTTTACTATATGTATTTTTAAAAAATATATTTTAATCAAATAATATAACATTCAAATATCTCATAATAATACGAATCTAAACTCTAGATTTAGAAGGAAAATCAAAATTTAAAATTATATTTTTTTTTCATAGAAAACACTTAAATATAAGGTTAAAAAAACATGTAAAATAAAAAAATATCAAGTTGAAAACTCTTCTTTCACCTCTCTTTTTTTTATATTGAATTTTGGAAGCTAAAAGGTTAAAGAATTAATTCTTATCATTATCAATTTTTACTTAGATGCAATAAATCAAGAATAAAATCTGGAAAAAAACCAAGAGTTCTTTGAGATTAATTTCTTCATCTATAACTTGTTTAAATCATGTTAATAGATCATATTAAGGTCAAAGCATAACAGCACTTTGTTCTAAGTTTTTTTCTTCTATCAAATCTTTATCAATAAGTTATATTTACATGATATATTTATAATAATAAAAATAAAATATATTTAATAACCATGATAAACTTTCAAAATAAATAATGAATAAAAATTAGTTGAGCATGCAACTTAAGTGTCTATTTGGGATTGTAGTTGCAGTTGCTTTTGAAAATGCTTTTCGTTCATAAATGTATTAAAATGTTTTTTTTTTATTTTTTTAAAATTATTTTTGATATCAGCACATGAAAATGATCTAATAAGACTAAAAACTTTTAATTGAAAGTAAAAAAAAAAAATTCAATTTTTTTCAAAAACACTTTTAAAACGCAGTGTTAAACACCAAGACCTTATCCCATCCAAAGTCAACACTCATTTAAAGCTTTATATGTGTAAGAGACCCTCCGAAGCAACCCTTGGGTTTGTGACAGAATTTGAGCTCATCCGCTTCTGTTCAGTGGTCCACCACTCTTGGTTATTTCTGGTCAAGAAGGTTGTGCCTTGTAACAATCCATCACGTTGTGTGTTTCAGGAAAGGTGTGCATTTTATACTTGAGTACAATTTGATATTTGATTTTGATTTGGAGCTCGTCCACTTCTGTTCAGTGGTCCACCACTCTTGGTTATTTCTGGTCAAGAAGGTTGCGCGTTGCAACAATCCATCACGTTGTGTGTTGTCAGGAAAGGTGTGCATTTTATACTTGAGTACAATTTGATATCTGATTTTGATTTGGAGCTCGTCCGCTTCTGTTCAGTGGTCCACCACTCTTGGTTATTTCTGGTCAAGAAGGTTGTGCGTTGCAACAATCCATCACGTTGTGTGTTGTTAGGAAAGGTGTGCATTTTATACTTGAGTACAATTTGATATCTGATTTTGATTTGGAGCTCGTCCACTTCTGTTCAGTGGTCCACCACTCTTGGTTATTTCTGGTCAAGAAGGTTGTGCGTTGCAACAATCCATCACGTTGTGTGTTGTCAGGAAAGGTGTGCATTTTATACTTGAGTACAATTTGATATCTGATTTTGATTTTGATTTTGATTTGTTTGATTTTGATTTGTTTTTGAATCTCAGTAATGAGTTAATAATTTTTAATATGCATGAAAAATATTATAATATTTAAATTGTTCATACACATTGGATTATGCTTATTAAGAATATATATGTTAATTATTATTTTTTGTTATGATAAAATATAATTAATTATTAGATCTAAATTCTAGATATGAGTCAATATACACTTTTGAATTGATAGCTGCTCATTTGATTGATGTAATGAGTTGAGCCTTATGAAATGAATATGTTTGTTTGATTATAATATAAATTTAATGTATGTCAGTTAAAATATCTATACTAATATGGTAGTGTTAGTCTTTCTGCACATCACATCTGAGAAACCCTAGTTGGTTGGGGGAGACATCAACCTGTATAGACTGATTATCCCACAATATGGAGCTTCATGCTCAATGTATTTTGATTTTTTGACGAGCTATACCTTATAATATCTTGTTATGACCTATTTGAGAAACCTTTATGAAAAAACTTAAAGTCACATTCAAAAATATATTTTTCATTGTTGTATTATCTTGTGTATATATATTGAATGTTATTTACTCATTGAGTTGTTGAACCCACCCTTTTATTATTTATCATTTTCAGGCTTATAACTTGTTTGTAGGTAATTTTTGTTGTACTCTCTAAACTTGCTCTTTTGGTTCCAATTGATATTTTTTTTCTTATGTCTAGTTAGTGTTCCACAATCATAAAAGTTTATATTTAACTCTTGTATTAAGACAATCAAATTATATTATGAAATTAATTTTATCATTAATGTTGCGTTGAACTCTGATTAACTTATTTAAAAAATAAGTTCGTATGTAAGTTTGGTTTAGCATATGTATGGAACTTTGGAGGAGGATCATGTCTATGTGCTAGTTATGAATCCGAAAATTGGGTCATGACAGTATCATTATCAACTTATGCTTAGCTACAATAAATCAAGAATAAAATCTGGAAACAAACCAAGAGTTTTTTTTTGAGAATAATGTCTTATTCATTTATAATTTGTTTAAATCATGTTAACAAAATAAATTTCCAACACCATGCATAACAACACACTTTTTCTTTTTTTTACTTTGGTTCTTTAATTTAGTTTTCAATTGATATCTCTTTTCTTTAATTAGTGTAACTATTTTTTTAATAGTAATTAATCTACATCAAAAGAATTATTGTAATTTGTTTTAAGTTTTCTTTTCTATTAAATCTTTTATCAATAAGTTATATTTACATGATATATTTATAATAATAAAAATCAATAAACTTTAAAATAAAATAAATAAAAACTAGTCAGCTTCATCCAAGCCACCAATCCAGTCTTCCCTATAAACATATCTTCTCATCCCATCCGAAGTCACAAACTCATTTAAAGCAACCCGTGGGTTCAACGACAGAATATTGAAACATTGGTCCGCCACTCTTGACTTTTTTCAAAGCAAGACTTTACGCCATGCACCCTCGGGTCAATGATGAAGAACTATAGGCTTCTGGGTTATTTCTGGTCGAGAAGTTTGTGCCGTGCAACAATCTATCACGTTATACTTAGGTGGAGCTTGTCCGTTTCTGTTCATTGGTCCGCCACTCTTGATTTTTTTCAAAACAAGACTTTTCCCCATGCACGCTCGAGTCAATGACGAAGAACTATAGGCTTCTGGGTTATTTCTGGTCGAGAAGTTTGTGCCTTACAACATACATCATTCACATAAAAATATATTAAAAAAATGCCAAATATATTAAGAAAGCAAATTGTACAATTTATGATGACAAAAGCGTGAATAAAATCTTCATCATTAACATAACAATAACGTTTGAAAGTTTAAGTTCCTTATAGCTTCATCATCTTAAAATCTATAGACATAATAAAAAATAATAAAAACTAAATAAAAAACGTTAGTACTTGTACATACAATCTGAAATTGAGCTGAAGGGTCACTGGGAATGGCTTCTCATCAGACAATTTTGAGCACTTGTACATACAATCTGAAATTGAGAATGCAGTGAGAATGCAAGTACTACGCCAAACTTTACACATAATCCATGAACCTAACTCACACAACAATTTCCTTTACTAATATGTTATTACTGAAAAAAGTAAATTTCTGATCACTCTATTTCTGAGATGGCTGCCAGCTCTTGATGGCGGCGTCTCGCTGGCATGCGGTGGCCTGCACTGGTTCTCTTAGGGACAGTACTGGAGCTAAATGGATCAGGAGGCCTTGTTAAGTTTTCTCCTTCCCCTTCAAGCATCTGGACAACAGTTTTCATGGAAGGACGCTCTGCTGGGTTCCACTGAATACACCATAGTCCCACAATTGCTAGTTTCTTTGCAGTTTTAGCGTCTTCTTCTCCATCAATATGAAACCGCAGGTCTTCTTCTGTTTCTAAGAGATTATAAATCCATTCCGGGAAGTATATCTGGTCTCCATTTTCTGCTGTGTCATCCACGTTCTTCCTTCCCCCGACCATTTCCAACACCAACATACCAAAGCTGTAAACATCTGATTTAGAGGAAACATTCCCGAAGTTCCTGGAGAACACTTCTGGGGCAATGTAGCCAACAGTCCCCCTAGCAGTCGTCATGGAAATAGCACTTTTATCCCTGGAGCACAGCTTTGCCATCCCAAAATCGGAGATTTTGGGATTGAATTCGTTGTCGAGCAGGATATTCTGTGGTTTGATATCAAAATGGAGGATTCTTTGATCACACCCCTGGTGAAGATATTCAATCCCTTTGGCTATGCCTAGAGCAACACGATTCAACCTTTCCCAGCCAAGGAAATGGTTCCTTGAGTCTGCCGAGGATATGAACTTCTGTAATGAATCATTTGGCAAGTAGTCATAAACAAGAGCTCTTCTAAATCCATCAGCACAGAAACCGATCAAGCGAACCACATTGACATGGTGAATCCTTGCCATCGTTCCCACTTCGTTGATGAACTCCTCCCCTTCTCCGATGGAATTATTGAGGAGCTTCACAGCTACAGCAATTTCATTGCTTAGCTTTCCTTTAAACACGGTGCCATAAGCTCCTTGGCCCAATTCTTCCCTGAATTGATTTGTGATCCTCTTGAGATCAGCATAGGAGAACCTGGTGGGATTCAGTGTTCTGTAATCATCCAAAAACACCTCAACCCTGGCTTGATATTCTCTGTGTGTTTTATCGTTGCTGTAGGCGCGGTAGAGGGCAACAATCACCATAGCAAAAAGGGGTAATCCTAAAATCACACCTGCATATCAACATTCCGAGTCAGAAAACTCTGTGTTTTTCCCCGCGAAGTAATGTATTGAACCGAGTGTAAGAATCGAGATGGAGACTTGAGCACGCTACTAACCAGTAATCAGCAGCTTTCGTCTCACACCTGTAAAGGATTGAATAGTTGTTCAAATGCCAATTATTAATTTGCAAGGAGCAAGAAACATAAAAGAAAATGAAAGAAAGAAAGAAAGAAAGAAAAGCATGCCTTTACTGTGCTTGAGAAAGCCATAGCATTCAGCTTCAGAAGATCCACAAGTTGGATTGAACCAAGAAATAGTAAGACGGTAATTTTCTTCGCGCAACATACCATATGGAAATCCATGAATAATTCGTCCTCTCCTCACTCCTCTTAAGATTTTATCTGTACGCGCTGATATGGCTTTGGCCTTTCAGAAAACTCGTTTAGTCCTTAGATGGGCGAGTACTTTACACTGTAGTACACGCATCCTTGAATGAGAATACATTTACTACATTTTTGATATTTTCTACATTCAGTTTGCAGATTTTTTTTTAAATAATAAAATAAAATAAAATAAAATACTTTAAAAATTATTTTAAATTAGAGGAGGTTCATCATTGACTCGAGGATGCAGGGGGTCAAAAGTCTTGCTATGGGAAGCTTCGAGTGATGGACCAATTACTTACGTGTCTTCCTCTGAAAGGAGAAAAAAAAGGTGATGGATCAATAGCTCACTGTCTGCTTTGCTACCACGAAGCTGACATTTCAAAGGACAACCAGGAAATACAAAATCTGGACTGTTATCAAGGCTTGGAGAATAGATTGTGCAGAAATTGTGTATCACTTCAGCCTTCCCCATGTTTAGAGGAATGAACCTCCTTTCTGCCTGCTACATAGCCTTTCTTTCACAGCTATTATTCCTCCAGACCTGCCATTCTACCAACATCACTACTCCTTGCGCAGCTTCTTCATGCGGCAGGATCCAAAACATAAGCCACCCTTTCAGGCTAGACACTGATCCAAAAATCTGCGGAAACTATAAGTATACTCTGACTTGCGAGAACAATAATTCTGCAGTATTATACTTGTATTCAGGTAAATACTACGTGCAAGCAATCAACTATGGTAACTACACGATCCGAGTGGTAGATGCTGGTGTGCAAGATAATTGCTGCTCCATCCCTCGGTATTCTTTGGCACCTGATAATTTCAGTGACGGAGATCCATACAGATTGTATACCTACAAGACAGTGCTGCAGGTCGTAAATGAAGATTCCACAGACTATTGGCCCCGACGGTATCCTCCAAAACTATCACAGCCTATGGTTTTCATGAGCTGTAAAAATACGGTGGATTCTCCTCTTTATGTGGACACAGCTCACCACGGCCTTAACTATGGATCAGTAAATTATTCCAACTCTTCTCTTATGACTCATTCGAATTATGTGACTCATGGGGGCATGAATGCCTCGGATTTGATGGAACTGTGCAGCATAGAGAAAATATTTTTGGTTCCAAAGAAGAACTACACAGACAAGTCCTTTGAAGAGATACACAATGACCTTGCATATGGGTTTGAGCTTTCATGGTACAACTTCTACTGTGGAAAATGCAGAGGTGGTTGCTACCTCGACAGTGCAGACCGTCGTCACTGCATTTTTGGTATGTAGCACTTGATGATTAAGTTGCATCAGATTTTTTCTATAAGACCAAATATAACTTGTGATTTGTGGCGGTTTAATACTTTGACTTCACTTGTTCAATTTTATTTTTTTGGGGTATGAGGACTCTATATATATATTGGACTGTCACCAGATGTTCATGTAAAAATTCTTTCCATCCATTACCTCTGGATTCTACTATAGTGGACTGATCATAAGATTCGTTCATGTTCATATGGTAAAATCTGATTATAATGTGGTTTAAGGTCGTTGGACAGATTCATTGGTCTTTTGCAATTACAGGTTTGACACGGTGAAACGTTTGGTTCATCTTAGCTTGACCATGGATATACATTAGTTCAAGTCACATATTTAAATTGTGTGCTCTTATCTATTTTCTTTCGCATTTACTGGTTCCTATCGTATACATTTAGAACTCGTTTTTTAACCTAAATTCTCGACATATTTTGATGAAGGTTTCTGGCTAAGTACTCTACTCCGCGGTACAGTGGGATGTGAGTTTCTTTAAACGACATATTTGTGAAATAAGGATTGTTGTTTATTGAATAGTATTTGTAATTTTGTTCACTATTTTCTGCAGTTTACCTATTCTCTATTCTCTTTTATGGATCCTATTTATTTGGTAAGAGATTCCTTTACTTCTTTAGTTTCGCGAGAAATTTCTAGTGGGTACAACAAATAAGGTCTCAAAAACTGATTGTGTTTTGGGAATTTTCTACACAGCAATACTTCACGGGCTAATATGTGTTTGTGGGAGTCCATGTGTGTTTATATTTCTGGTCTACAAATGGCGAAGGAGACATTTATCAGTATACGATACAGTTGAACAATTCCTACAGAGTCACAACAACCTGATGCCAGTAAGGTATTCCTACTCAGATATCAAGAAGATAACCCGAGAGGTTTCAAGGACAAATTGGGTGAAGGAGGCTTTGGTTGTGTTTACAAAGGAAAGCTTCGCAGTGGGACGCTTTTTGCAGCAGTAAAATTGCCGACCAAACCGAAAGCTAATGGACAAGATTTCATTAGTGAAGTTGCTACCATCGGAAGGATTCACCATACTAATATTGTGCACCTAATCGGTTTTTCTGCTGAAGGATCAAAAGCGTGCTCTTGTATATGATTTCATGCCTAATGGATCTCTTGATACACACTTATTTTCTCGAGAAGGATCCATCTCTTTAAGCTGGCAAAAAAGCGCATCAGATTTCCCTCGAGTGGCTCGTGGTATCGACTATCTTCATTTAGGGTCGTGACATGCAAATACTACATTTTGATATCAAGCCTCACAACATTCTTCTCGACGACAATTTCTCTCCGAAAGTTTCGACTTCGGGCTCGCTAGGTTGTACCCAACAAATGGCAGATTATCCCGCCTCTCACCGCGAGCAAAGGGGCACAATAGGGATACATGGCTCTGAATTGTTCTACAAAAACATTGGACGCCGTCTCATATAAAGCTGATGTTTATAGCTTTGGAATGCTGCTCGCTGGAAATGGCAGGGGAAAAGGAAGAATCTAAATGCTTTGGCGAGAAAACTCAAGTGAAATCCATCGGCCATATTGGGTTCATGACCAAGTATCCAATGGAAAGGCCATAGAAATCGGGAGACGATGCCACCGAGGAAGAAAGTATGATAGTCAAGAAGATGGTGATGGTTGGATTGTGTTGTATACAAATGAAACCCTAAGGATCGGCCTACAATGAAAAATGTGGTGGAGATGCTTGAAGGAGATTTGGAAAACCCGCAATTGCCTCCTAAACCGGTTTTAAATCTAGATGAGACGCCAGACAAACATTGGAGGAGATTCATCATCATTGTCGGTGATTCTACCGAATCAATCGAGCTTTGGTTGAAGATCGTTCCTAAGTGATTTGACCTCGTAATGCTCCTCCCACATCCAGGGGAAAATGATTTGGGTGCTTAGGTATTAGCTACGACTTGTTCCTTCTGGGTTTGAGTCTCAGTATAATCACCATATAAATATGTTTTGCATTGTGTTTAACAATCCGATCTCCACTCTCTTCAATAAAAAAAGGGTCAGCTTTTCTTCGATTCATTTGATAGCACAATTACTAAATGTTGAGGCTATGCTTGAGGATTGATAGGGAATCAATTCGAGCCCGAGACTTTCACACGGACCAAATTGCATCATTTTACAATGATTTTGAAGAACACAGGAATCAAGTATTTAGACCTTTGTGTTGGTACTTAAATTCTTAGAAACATTTAGATTGATAATTGTGGCTTAGTTTGTGAATAATCGGGTAGTCCATTGATTTGAAAATGTAAATAATTATTAGCATTAAGCTACACACACACATATATGAATTTTCATTCAAACAGAAGAAGGGGATACTTCTTTGGCAGTCATAGCTGTCAGCGAGGATGGTGCATCCACCATTATAACTGTTACATGTTCTACAAGTCTCCCCAAATTGGCTAAACTGTGAAGTTTGAACCACCTTATTCTGTTCTCCAGTAGTTTGCCTGTGCTAAACGTCTCATAATAAATAAATGAATGATACATAATCTTCATCCTGTGAAGCTGACTCTAGTAAATAAATTAACCAGGGATAGGCAATCTGATTCCAGCACCACTCTCACAAAACCTGTCTGATGAGCTACGAGGAGTCCATGTAAAGCTGCCTTAGCTTCACCAAGAATAACAGATAACTGATGTTGAATGCTTTTGTGGGCAGCAAGGAGAACCTGTCCCTCCTGATCTCCTTCATTTACTCCAAGCCCACAACTTGTTGAATTTTCATTGTTTTTTTTGATTTTTTTCTTTTCATTTTCATTCTCTAGCATTTGTTGTTTGTAAATCTAGCTTCATAACACTTTTCTTTTTGTTTTTTATAGGGATTATTGTGCTCTGACAACTTGCATCGTGAATTTTGCAAATTAATAAGGGTCAACCTAGGTGAATTTCGTTTGTTTTCATCTCAATATTTAAAATAAAAAGATATAATTTTGGTATGTTGCTATAGAAATATCTAAGAACTTTATTGTACAATATGAATAATATTTTGAACTCGTAATTATTTATTTCCTAGAAAGCAAGTTAACAATGCATTTTCTTATACACATTAAGAAAAAAATAATTCAACCTGCGGGGGTAAGGCAAGTCACTATCTTGTTAACACAAACTCTAAATCATGTAGGGAAAACATTATGGATACTAAATGTTTTCTCCATTCTACCCCTCTCATCACAGTATCTATGCAATGGAATGGGGGGTATTTTTGTCTTTTCACATCGACACAAATGTCATTTAAAAAATTGCTGGGGCATGATTATTTTTTTTTTGAATTGTGGGATTACTAAAATAACCTTTGAGACAAAAAAAATAGATATTTGTTCAGGGACTTTATAGTAATTTTCCTTTTAAAATGAACAATTAAAGTACTTAAATACCTTCAGGGTCAAATGATTTTAAATCTTCTTTTAAATCTTCTTTGAAGGGTATTTTCATCTTCATCGCTTTGTTCAGGGGTCCCTCGCCCAGGTTTCAAACCATTGAACGCAAGTGTATAAGTGGCCGGCTCAAAATCAAGTGACCTGCTTCGTCAACTGAAAGACAGTGACATGACATGATACATCAACTTTATTTGGTAAGAGATTCCTTTCCTTCTTTAGTTTCGCGAGAAATTTGTAGTGGAGACAACAAATAAGGTCTCAAAAACTGATTGTGTTTTGGGAATTTTCTATGCAGCACTACTTCACGTGCTAATATCTGTTTGTGGGACTCCATGTGTGTTTATATTTCTGGTCTACAAATGGAGAAGGAGACATTTATCAGTATACGATACAGCTTGAACAATTCCTACAGAGTCACAACAACCCTCGATGCCAGTGAAGGTATTCCTACTCAGATATCAAGAAGATAACCAGAGGTTTCAAGGACAAATTGGGTGAAGGAGGCTTTGGTTGTGTTTACAAAGGAAAGCTTCGCAGTGGGACGCTTTTGCAGCAGTAAAATTGCTGACCAAACCGAAAGCTAATGGACAAGATTTCATTAATGAAGTTGCTACCATCGGAAGGATTCACCATACTAATATTGTGCAGCTAATCGGTTTTTTGTGTCTGAAGGATCAAAGCGTGCTCTTGTATATGATTTCATGCCTAATGGATCTCTTTGATACTCACTTATTTTCTTGAGAAGGATCCATCTCTTTAAGCCGGCAACAAACCGCATCAGATTTCCCTTGAGTGGCTCGTGGTATAGACTATCTTCATTTAGGCCGTGACATGCAAATACTACATTTTGATATCAAGCCTCACAACATTCTTCTCGACGACAATTTCTCTCCCAAAAGTTTCGACTTGGCTCGCTAGGGTTGTACCCAACAAATGGCAAGCATCACGTCTCTCACCGCAGCAAAGGGGGCACAATAGGATACATGGCTCCTGAATTGTTCTACAAAAACATTGGACGCGTCTCATATAAAGCCGATGTTTATAGCTTTGGAATGTCACTGCTGGAAATGGCGGGGAAAAGGAAGAATCCAAAAGCTTTGGCAGAAAACTCGAGTGAAATCGACCGGCCACATTGGGTTCATGACCAAGTATCCAATGGAAAGGCCATAGAAATCGGGAGACGATGCCACTCGAGGGAAGAAAGTATGATAGTAAAGAAGATGGTGATGGTTGGATTGTGGTGTATACAAATGAAACCTACGGATCGGCCTTCAATGAAAAAATGTGGTGGAGATGCTTGAAGGAGATTTGGAAAACCCTGCAATTGCCTCCCTATACCGGTTTTAAATCTAGATGAGACGCCAGACATACATTGGAGGAGAGTCGTCAGTCATTGTCGGGTGATTCTACCGAATCAATCAGTTTGGTTGAAAATCGTTCCTAAGTGATTTGACTTGTAATGCTCCTCCCACATCCAGGGAAAATATGTTCTGTTTTGTGTTATACACCATATAAAATGATTTCAGGCTTAGGTATTAGCTACGACTTGTTCCTTCGGTTTGGTCTGTATAATCACCATAGAAATATGTTTTGCATTGTGTTTAACAATCCGATCTCCACTCTCTTCAATAAAAAAGGGTCGTTTCTTCTGATTCATTTGATAGCACAATTACTAAATGCTGAGGCTATGCTTGAGGATTGATAGGAATCAATTCAGGCCCAGCTCTTTCACACCAGACCAAATTGCATCATTTTACAATGATTTTGAAGAACACAAGAATCAAGTATTTAGACCTTTGTGTTGGTACTTCAATTCTTAGAAACATCTAGATTGATAATTGTGGCTTATTTTGTGAATAATCGGGTAGTCCATTGATTTGAAAATATAAATAATTATTAGCATTAAGCTACACACACACATATATGAATTTTCATTCAAACAGAAGAAGGGGATACTTCTTTGACAGTCATAGCTGTCAGCGAGGATGGTGCATCCTCCATTAGAACTGTTACATGTTCAACAAGTCTCCCCAAATTGGCTAAATTGTGAAGTTTGAACCACCTTATTCTGTTCTACAGTAGTATGCCTATGCTGGACGTCGTGGATGAGAGATTCTACAGAAGCTACGTCCTTAATAATGAATGATGCATAATCTTCATTCTGTGAAGCTGACTCTAGTAAATAAATTTACCAGGGATAGGCAATCTGATTCCACCACCACTCTCACAAAACCTGTCTGATGAGGTACGAGGAGTCCATGTAAAGCCGCCTTAGCTTCACCAAGAATAACAGATAACTGATGGTGAATGCTTTTGTGGGCACCAAGGAGAACCTGTCCCTCCTGATCTCCTTCATTTACTCCAAGCCCACAACTTGTTGAATTTTGTTTGATTGATTGATGATTGATTTTGTTTTGGTTGCTTTACAAAACACAACGTCAACATTGACTTAAAAAATATCAATGTTATTGAAATGAGCTTGTTAAAATACAACGTCCTTATTATCTCGTTCCCATTAGCTATATTGGAGGTTCCACCGATTTCCCCAACTTTACTCAAAAACAATTTTCATTGTTTTTTTTTCTTCAAATATCCAATAAAGTTGATTGCTTACTTGGATTGACATTTGGAAAGTTGATTTCTATCTGCCTACAAGATTCATTCATTTACGCATAGAAGAAAGGTTTCATAAACAGCATGACAATTTGTGTTTATTTTGATAGAGTATAAATACAGTATTAAAATATGTGTATTCTAGAATATATGTGTATATTCTAGAACGTGTAGAAGTTTGTTAGAGTTGTTAAAGGTTAAATGTTGACAATGTATAAAAAGGGAACAGTGGCACACAAGTTTAGTATGCAGAATATATTTGACAGATATACAATTTGAAATTTCATTTTCCCTCTCGTTCTCTCCTCTCTCTTATCTCTCTATTTTCTCTTCAACCTATCTGCAGAATTACTCTGCTTCTTCTTGATCATTATACAATACATACATAATATTTCAGCTTCAACATGGTATCAGAGCTCATCAATGCTCACGCAACGTGATCCAATTTCACTGCTTCTGCAAAAATCAATTTCTTCAAGAAATACTGTGCTTCTGCAAAAATCAATTTCTTCAAGAAATACTGTGCTTCTGCAAAATTTTCCCAAAATTTAATCAGTGATCAAGTTTTCACTGATTTAAATTCTTCTTCAAAAACAAAACTCACTACAATATCTTGATTCTACTAAACGATTCACATAATGGTGACAGCTGCTCAATTACAGATTCTTCAGTCTCCAATTGCAAGCCTCGTCTCCACCATTTCTGCATCTGTGAACATTAAATTAGATGATTCTAATTATCTAAATTGGCATTTCCAAATGCAACTTCTACTGGAAAGCAACGGCATATTTGGGTTTGTTGATGGGTCTCACCCATGTCCAATGTCTGCAGCTGATTACGGTACAAATGCTCCTATCTCTCCTTCTTCTGATGATTTATTGATATGGAAAATGCATGATAGAGCTATTATGCAACTAATTACTGCTACCCTATCTCCCATAGCCATGTCATGTGCCATTGGCAGTAGTAGTTCTAAGGAGTTATGTATGCGACTAAAGGAACAATTCTCCTCTGTTTCTAAGACTAGTATTTTTCAGTTAAAGTCTAATTTACAGAACATTAAGAAAGGAACAGATACAATAAGTCAGTATTTGTTGAGAATTAAAGAAGCCCAAGACTATTTGTCTGCAGCTAGGGTATACTTTGCTGATGAAGACATTGTTATTTTGGCCTTGAATGGTCTTCCTGGTGAATACAATACATTTAGATGTGTTGTTAGAGGTAGAGAGAGTGTGATCACACTTAAGGATTTTCGTTCTCAATTATTAGCTGAAGAGAGTATTGTAGAGAAAGCATGATGAATAATTCCACATACCTGGCTGCCATGAACACTACTTCAAAACACCCTGCATCTTAGTTTGTGCAATCTTCACGAGGACAACCTAGCTACAACACATATGAAAATGGTGGTTATAGGCCCTTTAATAGAAATAGGGGCAGGGGCAGATTTAATCAAGGTCAGAGAGTGTTTTCTCAGAGAACAAACATACCTGTGAAAACAAATATAGTGCCAATTGCATCATCTCCAGGTTGTTTTGGTTCCTTACCTGTTTCACCATATAATTCAGCAGCTGGGTCTAACATAACTATATGTCACTTATGCAACACTAAGGGACATTGCTCCAGTGTGTGGATTAAGGGGTTATGAACAGCCCAAGTGTCGTTTGTGTGGGAAGACTAATCACACTACATGGTTCTGCTATTATAATGACAGTGGTCCCAATTTCATTGGTAATGGGAATGGTTCAGTAGCGTCTGCATCTTCTTCAAATCAGCATCATGCTATGTTTACTGTGCAGAATCCTTATTCATCTGCATCTTCTTCAAATTAGCATCATGCTATGTATACTATGCAGAATCCTTATCCATCTTTGCAGCAGCCATCATCACAGGAAGTGTCTCCAGTGTGGATCACAGATTCGGGTGCCACAAATCATATGACACCAGATTTGTCCAATCTGACATTAAGCTCCCCATGTCCTGCAACTGACAGTGTCCAAACAGCCAATGGTGAAGGTTTGTTAGTATCTCATATTGGAAATGCTATTATTCCTACAACTACTTAGTCTATAAAACTGAATTCTGTGTTGTGCGTGCCTAAATTGTCTCAAAATCTACTGTCAGTACATCAAGTGTGTTTGGATAACAACTGCAGGGTAATTTTTGATGCCTTTTGTTTTTGTATTCAGGACATAGCAACAGGGAGAATACTTTATAAAGGGCTGTGCAGCAATGGGCTATATCCTTTTCCATCAAATCCCACTCAATTTTCCTTCTCTGCTCTCGGTTTTCAAGCTTACAGTGGTCAGTCCATCTTGCCTTCTACATGGCATCATAGATTAGGACACCCTACAAATAAGATTGTCAAGTTACTGCTAAACAAAGCTTGTATTCAATGTTCTCTAGATAATTTTTCTGATGTTTGTGTTAGTTGTCTACAAGGCAAATTTTGTAAACATCCTTTTCATTCTAGTACTCATTCATCATCAACACCTTTTGATATCATACATAGTGATCTTTAGGGTCCTTCACCTAGTATCTCAATTAATGGATACAGATTCTATGTAATATTTGTTGATGATTTCTCTCGGTTTTGTTGGTTATTTCCTCTTATCAATAAAAGTGATGTCTGTTCTATCTTTATTGCCTTCTATAATCTTGTTCAAACACAATTTTCGCACTCTATTAAGATTCTGCAAAGTGACTGGGAGGGGGGGAATATGTGAATAAACCACTTCAAAATTTTCTTGCTGCTATTCATCGTAAATCTTGTCCATACACACCTGAACAAAATGGTTTAGCAAAATGTAAACACAGACACCTTATTGAAACTAAATTACATTGCTTCAACATGCAAAATTACCTTCCACTTTTTGGACTTATGCAGTGCATACTGCCACCTTCTTGATAAATTAAATGCCTTCGGTTGTTCTATCTCATAAGTCCCCTTTTGAACTATTATTTGGGAAAGTTCCACCTATATCTCATTTAAGAGTGTTTGGTTGTGCTTGCTTTCCATTATTGCGTCCCTATATTCAAAATAAACTGCAACCAAAAACCACAATGTGTGTATTTCTTGGATATGCCCCGAATTACAAAGGGTACATTTGTTATGATGTTGCTAAGAAACGTTCCTACATTTCTAGACATGTTGTCTTTAATGAGATTGTGTTTCCTTATTCTGAATTAGTAACACACATTCATCATTATTCACAGTCTTCATCTATGTCTTCTTCTTGTGGTTTGCCTAGTCCTCCTGTGGTAATTCCCACTAATATTGTTGTCAATCCACTCTTCACTGTTGTGTCTCCTATTAATCAAAATAGTGTGTCTTCTTCATCATCATCTTCTGTGCCTATTGCTCCTCCTGCTTTATCATCATTCTCCTCTGTTCTTATATCTCTTGCATCTAGCAAAGGTATGCATTCTGCACCCTTATCTTCAGATGAACAGTTTAATCCTGAAGCTATTCCAGTTGTGCTTCACATTCCATCAACGAATGTTCATCCTATGCAAACTCGCAGTAAGAATGGTGTGTTTAAGAAGAAGTATTGTCTTACCACAACTACTAATTCTCCTGCTATTGATGTGTCTCTTATTGAAACTTCTAGCTACAATGTTGCTTTGCAATCTTCTGTGTGGCTTGCTGCTATGCAAGAAGAGCTTGATGCTCTTCATTCTCAGGGCACATGGTCCTTGGTTTCTATGCCTCATCATAAAAATCTAGTGGGCTGCAGATGGATATTCAAAATTAAGAGACATGATGATGGTTCAATTGCACGTCATAAGGCTCGTCTTGTGGGTTAGGGTTTTAGCCAAGAACTTGGCCAAGATTATGGTGAGACCTTCAGTCCAGTAGTGAAGCCTACAACTGTCAGATTGGTGCTAGCACTGGCTGCTCATTGTGGATGGAAATTATGGCAGCTTGATGTAAAGAATGCATTTTTACATGGCATTCTTAATGAAGAGGTGTACATGGCTCAGCCTCCAGGTTTTGCTGATTCTCATCACTCTCAATTAGTTTGCAGATTGCATAAATCTATTTATGGTCTCAAACAAGCTCCACGAGCTTGGAATGAAAGATTTACTGCATTTTTGCCTTCTTTGGGCTTTCAGCATACATATTCTGATGCATCTTTGTTTGTGAACCATTCTGCTGCTGGGATTATTGTTCTCTTGGTGTATGTTGATGATATAATCATCACTGGAAGTAATTCTAATGAGATTACAAAGATTATTCACTCTCTTACTGCTGAGTTCGAGATTAAGGACTTGGGGGATCTTCATTTTTTCTTGGGCATTCAAATTCAGCATGTTCATAATGGATTATTTCTGTCCCAATCTCAGTATGTGCTTGATTTGTTGGTGAAAACTAATATGAGTGATGCAAAGGCTTATGATACTCCTTGTCTCCCCTATCAAAGGCTGCCTAAGGATGATGAGGTTCCATTTTAAGACCCTACACTATATAGGAGTATTGTGGGTGCCTTATTATATTTAACTTTCACGAGGCCTAATATTGCCTTCTCGGTAAATCAAGTTTGCCAATTTATGCAGCAGCCCATGGCAATTCATTTTACTGCTGTCAAAAGGATATTACGCTACTTGAAGGGCACTGCATCATATGGCATTCATTATCTTCACAGTTCTTTGGAACTCAAGGCATTTAGTGATGCTGATTGGGCAGGTGACCCAAATGATCGAAGATCCACAACAGGTTTGGTTGTATTTCTTGGCTCTAATCCTATCTCATGGTGTTCGAAGAAACAAACTACAGTATCTCGATCTTCCACTGAGGCAAAATATAGAGCTCTATCCTTCACAGCTGCTGAAATTGATTGGATCAAACAGTTGTTGACATTCTTGCATGTTGACTTACCACAGCCTCCAGTTCTGTTTTGCGACAACCTTTCAGCCATTGCATTGTCATTTAATCCAGAGCAGCATCAGAAGACGAAGCACATTGAGATTGATGTCCACTTTGTTCGTGAAAGAGTGGCTGCTAATCAACTCTTTGTCCAGTTTGTTTCCTCCACAGAACAGTTTGCAAATATTCTCACCAAAGGATTGAGTTCACCACTGTTTCGGATTCATTGTAGCAACCTCATGCTTGGTTTGCCCAATCATGAGCTTAAGGGGGGATGATAGAGTATAAATACAGTATTAAAATATATGTATTCTAGAATATATGTGTATATTCTAGAATGTGTAGAAGTTTGTTAGAGTTGTTAAAGGTTAAATGTTGACAAAGTATAAAAAGGGAACAGTGGCACACAAGTTTAGTATGCAGAATTTATTTGACAGATATACAATTTGAAATTTCATTTTCCCTCTCGTTCTCTCCTTCTCTCTTATCTCTCTATTTTCTCTTCAACCTATCTGCAGAATTACTCTGCTTCTTCTTGATCATTATACAATACATACATAATATTTCAGCTTCAACATATTTCAGTCCTGATAATATCCATTACCTTTACTATTAGTCTTGTGCTATGATACCAAACAAAACAATCCCTAACTATCATATAATTCTAATTGCATCCTTGACATAATAGTGAGGCAGTCTAAAAGTGCTTATCGAAAAAAAATAACTTCAAATTAATATTTTTGAATGGTTTTATAGCTTAAATATTAAATATTGCACTATAATTCTTTTTTAATTACAAAATGTTCACAAGTCAAATGCATTTCTAAACACAGGATCATGTGAGAGTTCTGTTAACATGAGCTGTAACGGATCAAGAAGAAAATGTAACATATAGATTAAAGTTTCATTTACTGTCATTTAAGCTAGAGTAATTGTCATTGATACGTGAGCATTAATCCATTGCTCCGATTAGTATTCTAGTCCTATATATAATGTACTCTCTGGAAATGTAGGGAATACTGAAATATACAACAACATGATTTGTTGAACATGGTATCAGAGCAAGGGTTAGAATCTTACCCTGAAAATTGCTACCCTGTCTCGGCTTGATTGTTCTTCCCGTCCCCTGAAAATTTCCTCTTTTTTTTCTTCTTCCTAAACATGTCATCAGACTCTGAATCAGAGCACAATACTGGTGCATCTCAATCAGATTCCATAATGACTGAACTCACAGCAAAAATTACAAAAGCCCTGGGCAAAGTCCAGACACCATCACTTACCACTGAACCTGTTGCTGCTCTGATTGGGATCAAATTGGACGACAGCAACTATGCTTTTTGGTCCCAAGTTGTCGAGATGTATGTCTCAGGCAAAGACAAATTGGGATTTATTAATGGTGATTCCCCACAACCATCATCGACAGACCCCACCTTTCGTAGATGGCGCACCGACAACGCCATTGACAAACGGTGGCTAATTAACTCAATGGATCCCTCATTGATAGGGAATTTTATTCGATTCCCCATGGCAAAAATGGTGTGGGACGCCATTGCCACCACCTTCTTCGACGACAGCAACACCTCTCAGGTGTATGATCTCTGACGACGAGTGACCAAGCTGAAACAATTCGGCGGGGCCCTTGAGAAATACTACAACGATCTTCAGGGACTATGGCGTGAAATTGATTTCTGGCGACCTAACCCAATGGAATGCCCAACTGATATTCAACATTATAATGCTCTTGTTCAAGAAGAAAGGGTGTATGTCTTCTTGGATGGCTTGGACGACCGGCTAGACAAAATCAGGGGAGATGTACTGCAGCTTCGTCCGTTCCCTACCATAGAGCAAGCATACTCCCATGTCCGGCGTGAATCAATCCGGCAGGCTATGATGATCACTAGAGAGAGCACCACCTCTGGAGCTGTGCTCACCACCAAGGGACTCCGATTGGGACCACCAACAGCCACGGCCACGATGTCTTCCTTCTCTCACAGACAAAGACCTAACCGGGTGCCTTTGGGTGGATTAAAATGCACCCATTGTGGAAATTCGAAACATACGAGGGAGACTTGTTTTAAATTAAATGGGTATCCTGATTGGTGGAATGATTTTCAGTCAAAAAAACATCGGGATACCATTGGCAAAGATGATGACCACGACACTGCTGCTATGGTTAATTCAGCACCTCAATTGTCCTTTACACCACCGGTTGAAAAAATTTCAGTCAACCCCGACCCAGGTAAAACCGGATGCGTATGTGTTAATTCTGTTGATGACGCTGAAAAAGATGCATGGCTGCTGGATTCTGGAGCCACTGACCATATGACATTTGACCCTAAGGATTTTACACAGATTTCCATACCACGATGGACTAATATTGCTAATGCTAATGGTGATATTTTTCCTGTCATTGGTGCCGGCACTGCGCCTTTATCTCCCTTATTACAACTACCCAATACGTTACTTGTTCCTTCATTATCTCATAAACTTCTCTCTGTTAGCCAAATAACATTTGATCTTGACTGTGTTGTAATGTTGTACCCTACTTTTTGTCTTCTTCAGGACATTCTCACCAGGGAGATCATTGGGCGTGGTACTAGGAGGGGGGGGGGCTCTACTATATGGATGACTTGAATATGGGGAAGGCTCACCACATGGGACATTCTGGTAATCTCAAAGAAAAAGAAATCTGGTTGTGGCACCGTCGATTAGGACATCCATCTTTCACATATATGAAACATTTATTTCCCGATCTGTTCTCAAAATTGAAACACTTTGATGATAAATGTGAAACATGCATTCTAGCAAAAAGTCATAGAGTCTCCTATCCGTTACGACTGAATAAAAAAGACTCTCCTTTTACCTTGATACATTCTGATGTGTGGGGTCCTTCTCCAAATACTACAGTGTCTGGGTTCAGATGGTTTGTGCTATTTGTTGATGATTGTACTCGTATGACTTGTCTCTACCTACTCAAACATAAAGACGACGTACTGGGGATATTTAAATCATTTCATGTTATGATACAAACCCAGTTTTCTGCTAAGATTCAGGTACTCAGATCGGATAATGGTGGCGAATATGTAAATAACTAGATGAAGGAGTATTTTCAGCAACATGGTCTTATCCATGAAACCTCATGTCCCAGAACTCCTCAACAAAATGGAGTTGCCGAGAGGAAAAATAGACAAGTCCTTGAAACCGCTCGAGCTCTCCTCATTGGTGCTCATGCTCCTAGTCAGTTTTGGACCGAAGCCGTCACCACTGCAGTTCATTTAATCAACCGGATGCCTTCTAATGCATTGGGATTCAAAACACCACTACAAGCTCTCTCGTCTTATACTCCTATACCTTCAATTTTGATGCTTCCACCCCGGGTGTTTGGATGTGTAGCATATGTCCATCTCCATAAAAATCAACGAACAAAACTAGACCCATGAGCTCGTCGCTGTATTTTCTTGGGATATGCATCTCATCAAAAAGGCTACCGATGTTACAACCCCAAGTTTAATCGCACATATGTTTCCATGGATGTTACCTTCGTGGAAACAGAAAGTTTTTTTCCACCCACTTCTTCACTTCCGGGGGAGATTAGACAGGAAGTGGAAGTGCCGAAATGGATGGAATTAGAATGGCCAAACTTACCTGAAGAACTCGTGGATTCAACTAATCTCACAGCCCCTACTGTTGAAGCCATCCCTAGTGAAGTCATCCACACTGAAGATCCTTCCCCCTCTCAAGTACCAGCAGACCCAACTCCTGAGAATGACCCTGAGGTAAGCTCTCTAAACACCAATAACACCAATACTATAGAATCTCTTCCTGGTTATATATTACCTCACAGGCAGAATCGTGGTAAGCCACCAAACCGCTATGATCCAGATGTTGAGGAGAGAAGATCACGATATCCCATTGCAAACTATGTGTCCACAAAAGGAATGACAGACTCTCTCAAGACTTTTGTGCATACTCTCTCTACTCACCATATTCCAACAAAAGTGGAGGAAGCCATGAAAAACCCAAAGTGGACCCAAGCCATCAAAGAAGAAATGGAAGCTCTAATAAAGAACAAGACGTGGAATCAAGTACCATTACCGGAAGGGAAGAAAACAGTGGGGTGCAAATGGGTGTTCTCTATCAAACACAAAGTTGATGGATCAATAGAGAGATATAAAGCAAGACTTGTGGCAAAAGGGTACACACAAACATATGGCGTGGACTACCAAGAAACATTTGCACCAGTGGCTAAACTAAATACTGTTAGGGTATTATTATCTCTGGCAGCAAATTTAGATTGGCCACTACACCAGTTTGACGTGAAGAACGCCTTTCTTCATGGCGATATTGAAGAAGAGGTGTATATGGACATTCCTCCCGGTTACTCTGTAACTTCAACCAATGAAGTGTGCAAACTACAAAGAGCTTTATATGGGCTTAAGCAATCACCACGGGCATGGTTCGGGAGATTTAGCATGGCAATGAAAAAATACGGCTTTACACAGAGCAACTCAGATCATACATTATTCATCAAAAAACAAGAAGGTAAGACAACGGCTTTAATTGTCTACGTTGATGATATGATTATCACAGGAGATGATAAAGAGGAAATATCACTGTTTCAAGGAAAGTTGGCTAAGGAATTTGAAATGAAGAATCTAGGCGGGCTCAAATATTTCCTGGGAATCGAGGTTATCAGGTCAAACAAAGGTATATTTTTATCACAGAGAAAATATATCTTGGATTTATTATCTGAAGTTGGATTATTGGAGTGCAAACCAGTAGATACACCAATCATCCAGAATCATAAATTGGGAATTTACCCAGGCCAAAAGTCAGCAGATAAGAGGAGATATCAACGGTTGGTGGGAAAATTGATCTATTTATCCCATACTCATCCAGATATTGCATATGCAGTAAGTGTGGTAAGTCAATTTATGCATTGTCCAAGTGAAGACCACATGGAGGCTGTAACCCGGATTCTAAAATACTTGAAGTCATCTCCAGGAAAAGGGCTCATGTTCACTAAACATAACCATTTGAAAGTTGATGGTTATACTGATGCAGACTGGGCAGGAAATATCTCAGATAGAAAGTCTACCTCAGGATACTTCACATTTGTGGGTGGAAACCTTGTGACATGGAGAAGCAAGAAACAAAAAGTGGTGGCACTCTCAAGCGCAGAATCAGAATTTCGTGGGATGGCCAAGGGATTATGTGAACTTCTCTGGTTGAAAAGACTACTGTCTGAGGTGGGTTTCGCTACAACATCGGAAATGAACCTCTTTTGTGATAATAAAGCGGCCATAGATATTTCTCACAATCCAATCCAACATGATAGAACAAAACATGTGGAGGTGGATCAGCACTTTATCAAACACAATCTTGAAAACAAAATTATTCAATTCCCATTTGTCAAGTCAGAAGACCAACTAGCGGATATACTTACCAAAGCGGTGTCCAGTAAAGAATTCCACAGCTCACTAGTCAAGTTGAACATACGGGAACCATATGCATCAACTTGAGGGGGAGTGTTAACATGAGCTGTAACGGATCAAGAAGAAAATGTAACATATAGATTAAAGTTTCATTTACTGTCATTTAAGCTAGAGTAATTGTCATTAATACGTGAGCATTAATCCATTGCTCCGATTAGTATTCTAGTCCTATATATAATGTACTCATGCATCAACTTGAGGGGGAGTGTTAACATGAGCTGTAACGGATCAAGAAGAAAATGTAACATATAGATTAAAGTTTCATTTACTGTCATTTAAGCTAGAGTAATTGTCATTGATACGTGAGCATTAATCCATTGCTCCGATTAGTATTCTAGTCCTATATATAATGTACTCTCTGGAAATGTAAGGAATACTGAAATATACAACAACATGATTTGTTGAACAAGTTCATCCAAGAGAGGAAAAGATCCAAATTACACCCTGCAATTTACAGCTGAAGATGCATGGATTTTGGAGAGTGGGTGTCAATGCCTTCTGGTCTACCTTTCAGCCCCATGAAAATCGATCCAGCTTCAGCAGTTGCAAAGTGCCATATCCTGAACAAGCCGAGAGGAGCTCATCACAATAAATCACTGCAAAACAGGATTAAAAAACCATTAACGTAATGGGTGCTGTGAAATGAATATTGAAACAGATGAGTAAATTTGATGCAGAAAAATCTCATCTCTCGCTAAGAAAAAAAAACAAGAAGAGAGGAGAGAATGAAGCTTGCTTACCAGTCATTGCATTTCACCAGCTGAGCTCTGCTTCTAAGCAGTGCAAGCATCTTCTTGTGGGTTAGAGACAGGTTCTTCAGAAATGATAGCCCCGCTCAAATGAGTTTCGCAAACTTTCAGGATCTACTTGAATTTTCTTAAGAGTATGAGGAATAGTGAGCGGGATCCTCGTTAGCTGTGGGCAATCATTCACAGTAATTTCTTCGAGAGAATTGCATACAAGTCTTCCAGAGTAAATGCTATTCAAATTTGGTAATTTCTTCAATACCAAAACCTTCAAACTATGCAATGAATATGTCATCTGATGGGCCCTGTCCTCTTCATCTGTTTCCATTATCACCCCCATGTTGTGACAATCTTCGACTACAATCACTTCCAATTGGAGGCAAGACAACAACAGAGCAGGGAGCAGCAGTTTCATTCTATGACATTTATGTATTACGATCTCTTTGAGAGAGGAACCGGGGCAATATAAAGATCCTTCAAAAAGGGTTTCTAAGATCATCAAACCATCAAGGTGTAGAATCTCAAGCCTTATATGTCCATGCAATGGACATAAGATTCTCATGTTTTGACAATTCACAATGACTAGTTTTGTAAATGACATTTTGAACAGAAAAATTGCGTTGTCAATCATGAGGTCATAAAACCAGGCCTCTTTAACTAGCTCTGACTTCGATATTGTATAATTTAGATCTTCGAGTAAAGAGAAAGAAGGTCTTCCTACAGTAAGCTTGCAAGCAATTAGGGGAGAACGTGCTAAATTGGAAATTCTGAAATTTAGTAGATCATTGAAGTTGCATTCCAAAGTTTCCAACTGACGTAATCTCATGACTTCATTTCCTCTAACTGGGAGAAAAACTCCAAATTTCTGATGAAGCTTGAGGAACTGTAATTTTGAGAGTTCGGATAAAATACACGGCTGTAAATCACGCACCTCACTTCCATCAAGATTAAGATACCTCGGATCCTTGACGTTTTTCAATCCCTTTGGCAAATTTTCAAGTCCGATGTAACGAGATCCAACTTCTTCAATGCCGTAAGCTTTTCTAATGATGGTACATAACTTCGGCTTTGCACACCATCCCAGAGCAACAATACGGTGAGAGTCGTTAGATCACAAATAGAATCCCGGCAACTTCGCTATATGCAGTGTCCGGAAAGATCAAGAACCTTGAGTCCGATGAAGTCTTTGGAAAAAAAGAGCGACTCAGCCAAATTCAATTTGTAGTTTTCGCATAACAATAAAGTTGAAAGATTGGGGGCATCTTGGTGAAAAGTCCGATGGAATTTCCTTGATTCTATTTTTCCATGAGAGAAACTATAAACAAATTCTCTCTCCACCATGTTGCATCGGTAATTTACGTTAATTAGCGCACTGCTTCAACCCTACCACCATGACTTTCGTTCAATATTCTCAGAGCCATGTCCCAAATCAAATCATGCATCTTCACATATCCGTAATTTTCATCGCCCCAGGAACCTTCTAATAAGCTGGCATTTTCAAGTTGATCAAGCATGGTATGACCCCTATCAAATTGTGAACGCCTACTCCACATTTCTTCGACAATACCCTCATCGATCAAATACTCTATCAAGTCCTCTCTCCGGATGATCTTGCCCTTTTTGGAAATAGTGTGATGTGTAAGAAGCACTTCTGCGATCTTTGGATCGTTCAACCGAGCATAGCTAAATTTCAATACTCGAAATACCTCGGTTTTCCATGTCACTTGGTCCAACTTCCGATATTCTCGATCGATGCAATGCATATCTCCAACGATATTCACCATCCACTCCCTTCATGCTTCCGAGCCATTGTCATGATTCCAAGAGGCGGACCGAGCACACTCCTTCACAATAGACTCGCGCAACAATCTGTTTCGTTTCGGGGAAAAAAGTCTAGCACGCGTGCCCCTAATTTTTCAACGAACAAATTCCAAGCTTCACCCTCAGAAAGCGGCTCCACTTTGATTATCCTTTGGCAATCCATTTTTTTACATATGTCCAATGATCTAGTTGTGAAAATCAACTTACACCCGTCTGTTCTAAGAGGTATTCCCACTTTCTCAAGAGAAAAATGATCCCACAAATCATCAAGAATGAGAACATATTTTTTTTTCACAGTTAACTCTGTCAACAGCTTCCCAGCTCTCACCAACGCATCTTTTTCATCCCCAAGATCTAAATCAAAATATTTCACAATGCAATCCTGCAATGCTTTAATGCTAAAGTCTTGGGACACAGTAATCCAACAAACATGATGAAAAATGTCTTGTCTCTCTTGATAAAGCCGATTATGGATATGTGTAGCCAAAGCTGTCTTTCCCACTCCTCCCATCCCGTGAATGCCAATAGATGAGACCTCATCATTCAACAACCAGGACCAGACATTCTTCATATTTCTTTCAAACGCTTGGCCCACTAGCTTCGTTGTCGGCAAAAAATATCTTTTAGTCTTACGTCGCTTTGGTACAGGGCTTTCAGAAGAGCTTCCTCTCTCAACAACAGAATGCTTATATTTCCGAGACAATAACTTTCTACACGTTCTCAAAACATCATCCTTCATTGATTGAACAATAGTTGCCTCATTATTAAAAACATAGGACATTATTGCTTGAAAAATAGTTGCCTCATTATTGCTTGAACTTGGCACACTCCTATCTACAGGCCTTTTAGAAGAGCTTCCTCTCTCAACAACAGACTGCATCAATGAAGATGAGATGTTATTCATATCCATTTCAAATGGTTGATCTGCTGGCTCTGTTCCCAATCCAGTCTCGGGTGCATCAGGCATAAGCATGCCAGGAGCAACGTTTTCATCAGTAAGCAAAATCTCTTGCTCCATCAAGCTATTCAACCATAACAGTTCATCATCCAAAAGTGGTTGTCCTTGCATTTCTGAACTTGGCATACTCACATGCATTCTGTTAGGAAGCTGATCAAACGCTGCTCGTTGAACATCTGGAGTTGCCTCATCCAAACAAGGTTGTTCTTCTTGTTCAATTGCTAAACCCCGAAAAGGAGTTGAAGCCTCATTAGTTGCCTCATTATTGCTTGAACTTGGCACACTCCTATCTACAGGCCTTTTAGAAGAGCTTCCTCTCTCAGCAACAGACTGCGTCAATTCCCAACTCAGCTTCCTGATCATTCTGAACTCAACATCCCTCATCAATGAAGATAAGATGTTATTCATATCCATTTCAAATGGTTGATCTGCTGGCTCTGTTCCCAATCCAGTCTCGGGTGCATCAGGCATAGGCATAACAAGAGCAACGTTTTCATCAGTAAGCAAAATCTCTCCCCCGGTAATGCTATCCATCCATGACAGGTCATTATCCAAAAGTGGTTGTCCTTGCATTTCTAAATCTTGCGCACGATCTGAACCTGCAGTAACTATTATATTATTGCTTGAACTTGGCATACTCCCATGCATTCTGTTAGGAAGCTGATTAAACGCTGCTCGCTGAACATCTGTAGTTACTTTTTCACAAGGATTAACACCACCCCCTTTGACTCTTGCCAAATGATATTTTATCCTTGAAATGGAAGTACTTTCAGCTAATTCAATCCCACAAAAAAACGCGACTTCCAAAACCACCGGCCGTTTTCTCAACATAACTCCAAAATGGATCACTTCTTCTACTCATTTTTTTCGTCAGTATCCCTACCTACTGGACATCGGAAAGAGCTTTCAAAATATTGAATAAAAATGGAGCTTAAACTAACTAAGAAAAAAAAAGAAGCTAAATTTAAGATAAGAACTAGATCACAAGTATTCTTCTGTCTAGACCAAAGTCAAGCTAAACCACTCCCAAGATCAAAGTGTTCTTCTTCTCTCTTTTTTTCCCGAGTAACTATACAGTTGATCATATCGAGTAATTTAAAAACCAGTACGTTTCTTTTTGCTTAGAGCACTCAACGCATTACGTGTTGGAAAAAGAAATGGTAGGAAATAAGAGCAAAAATTAGTCAAACTCAATTACCCGAAAGCGGGGAGCAAGATGCTATCCAATGATTTGATTAAATCAGAAAAAAAGAAGATGGACGGGGAAGAGTAAGTGTGTTAGAGACGAGTGATAGAGCTTCGGCTTGTGTGGTTGTGGACAAGGATAGATTCAGACATGTCGATGGTCTTCCAGGAGGCGAATCCGGCTATAGAACGGTGCTCTGGTGAAGGCGTGGTGGGGTAGGCAGTGGCTGATGATAATCTCCGACAGACAAACGATGGGAAAGAGAACAATCCACCACAAAACAGCAGAAGAGAAAGCAAAAGGCCGGGGAGGAGAAAAGGTGAAAGAGCTGACATGAAAGAAGCAGCCAGATCCGACGAGAGAATTATCTGATTGAGAAAAGGTATCTTCACAAATGGAGAGGTTCGACTTTTCTGTAGCTGGTAGAGAAAAGAGAGAAGATTGAGAGGGAGAGACTACCCGTTTGCTTGCTGGTTTTGACAAAGTTTTTTCTAGAAAATAAATTATTTTTTTATATCTGGTTGTTATAAAAAAATAATTATAAAAGTATTTACTTATCTTGACTGTAAATTAATTTATAGATAGTAATTTAAACACTTATCATTTGCATGTGCATGGAGGAATAGGAAATGCTTCAAATAGTTTCATCTTCAAATTCAGAGGAGTAAAGATGGATTAGGGTGGGTATCGAATAATAATAATAAAAAAAAATCACCTTAATTTATTTTTCAGCATTTTTATTAGAAAATAATATTTCGTATTGAAACATCAATCTCTAAAATAATAGGGACTAAATAACAAAAAAATAAAACTTAGGGACTGAACTAAAATTTTCCATGTCAAGATCTAAATAGTGTGTGTTTTTGTTCTTCATCAAATCTAGTCATTGTTTTTTTTATTTATAATTTTGTACCCTATTTAAATTTCAATTTTGCAAAATCAAAACTAGACTCATATTTGATTATCCTTAAAACCAAGCATGTAGGAGATGACGCAAATGAAAAGAAATACAAACAAAAGAGACCATGATAATATAACTCTAAAGGATGAAATTGTAAAAATTAAAAGTTAAATGACCAATAAAACAAAATAACACATCGTTCATGTAAGCATTTGAATCCACAATAAAATAAGGATACATAAATATCGTCTTTGGTGCTACAATGAAAGACTTATTTTTTTTAGAGGCGTATGAGAGTATGATAGCATGACAAACTTCAAACTGAACTAATAAAACCCCAACTAACTTGAGTTGATTCATCAAATTTGTGATCCAAGCTATTAGATCAAAACAACTCGATATAAAAAATTAAAAAAAAATACATTTTAAAAAGACAAAATCACTTTTGAATAATGAAGGTGAAAAGAAAATAAGTAAAAAAAACAATATCAATTTGCGTTAATCAGGCTAAACTTACAATATCTAGAAAAACTACAAAACTCAATTACCAACACAATCAAATATTGAATGCTAAAAAATATTGATCATACAAAAAGATCCATAAAAAATAGCAATTAAAAGAATATGAGTCAAAATTAAGATAAAAAAATAAAATTTACTTTTTATTAAAGGATGAAGTCGAAAAGAAAGATTAATCTAGCAAAAGTAAAAATAATAAGGATTAAAATTGAAATAATTTTTTTTATTGAATGATACAATTAGTAGAAAAATCAATTTAAGTAAAGGACTAAAAATAAAACAATGAAAAGACTAAGGAAAAAATTAAAAAATAACATATAACAAATTGAAATTGAAAGATGAAATTAAAAAAGAATCAAGAATTTACAAAACAAATAGAATCAAAATCAAAATCAAAAGAAGAAAAGCTAAATTTTAACATATCAATGAAAAATAAAAAATCGACGATTAAAGTAAAATTAATCAGCAATTGGGCTCTGCACTTTAGGGGAACTTTGAGTAACCGTCATCCATTTGCAAGCTACATGTCGTCTGTGATTATGAATCTTCCATTCAGACATTCCCTCTTCTCTGGGGATCTTACTATGGCACCAAATAGTTAAACTGAAGAACAAGAAAACAAATCCCTCTCCTCTCCGCTCTCTAAATTCTCCCTGTAGGAAGCCATGACTGCAGCCACCAAGAAACACTACCCCTCCTCCTCTAAGCCACCCAAGAACCACCACTCTACCCCCAACACCACCACCACAACAACCCCACAACCTAACATCACTCAAGACCCTAGCCCAACCACTATTCCATCACCACTATCTCCCACCCTCAAAGACCAGGTCTTGTCACGCGCTACCCACATCACGCGGCTCTCAAAATGCTTCAGAGATCATTACTGGGCATTGATGGAAGAACTCAAGATTCAGTACAGAGAGTACTATTGGAAATATGGTGTCAGCCCTTTTAAAGAAGACCATCAAAAACAAGAACAGCAGAAACAGGGTGGTGGGGTTGGCGTTTTACAGAGGGAGAATGAAGAGAGCGGGGCTAATATAGAAGTTATTGGTGAAAATAACAAGAAAATAATTTTTATATTATGATACGATTGTTTTAAAAAAATAATTCACTTGAAAATATATTAAAATAATATTTTTATTTTTTAAAACTTATTTTAATATTAGCATGTTAAAATGATATTAAAACACAAGAAAATGAAAATCCCTATAACGAGATCATCTCCGTATTATTTGTTCCCTGTATCTTTGTTTTTGAGTTTGGAGGAGGAAGAGAAGTGCACGCAGGAATTATGAGCTGACAACGAGTTTGATATGGCCGGCTGAGTTGGCCGGCTGAGTTGTATATCAATAGTAAGAAAGTCAGACATTTGAACATAATCTCGTTATTATTAATTATTATCGAGCTTGCGTGCAGCTTCGACTAAATAAACTTCAATGTGACTCAACCGACAATCAGGGGAGCTCTTTCAACTTCAAGGCCTGCCCGCAGAAAGTTTCTGCAATTTCCTGAGATGAACTGATCCTGACAGTTGTTATGTCATACAACAAAACTCATCCGTCTGAACCTATATTAGCTTGAAAGAGTTGACGCAATAGTATTAATTTGATTTTTCTAAATAAATTTTTAATTCGGAGATGCTGTAACAGGATGGCTCCAGTAATGTACTCATTCAAGTGGGTTGTTAATAAAATAAATTTCCTCGTTAACGATGAGAACCGAGAAAATGCATTATTTGCAAGGTAGTCAAACTCGCGAGCCAACTCGCAAACTCGTACGAGTTTACGAGTTGGCTCAACAAACCTGGTTGGACCGGAAGAAAACTTGAATCCGGTCAAACTCGGTCAAACCTGTTTAAAATCGGTCTGACTCGTAAAATCGGACCGGATCAGTCCGATTTCACGAGTTCAAGACATTCGGCCATCAGCTTTCATTTTCAATTTTTCATTCTGTCAATTACAACTCAAAATCAAAATCTTCTCTGCTCTTCCAAATCCCCCAAATCATCAGCTCTCACCCCCAAAATCTTCTCTTCTCTTCTCAGCACAAAATCCCCCAAATCGCCAGTTCTCAGTTCGGCAGCACAAGAAAGGGATGGAGATGAGCACAAGAAAGGGAAGTAGATGAGCAGATGAGCACGAGGGAGATGAGCAGATGAGCACCAGAGAGGGAGATGAGGTGCGGCAAGGAAAAAATGAAAAAATGTGTTAAGGGAATTAGGGTTGTGCCGTTGTGGGCTTTTGTAATAAACTAATAATAATAATAATAATAATAATAATAATAGGTTCGGCAGCACAATAGAGCTTGTTTCACGTTTTTTTTGGGGGGCAGGGGTTGTGTTATAACTTATAATAATAATAATAATAATAATTAAAAAAGTGGGTTTATTAGGGGGGTTATAATAATAATAATAATAATTAATAATAATAATAATAATAATAATAAATAGTTAGCATAAAAAAATAATTTTAAAAAAAATTCTATTAATTTAAGACAATAAATAACATTAATTAACTTCAATTAAAACTACCATAAAAAAACATACAATTACTTGAAAAACATACAATAAGTAGCTTAAATTTCAAATCTCAAATATTGTGTCTTTTAATTATATTTAAATTCATTTTTAAATTCATTTTTTAATTTAAATATAATTTTAAAAAACAATTTTATTGTTGGAGGGTTTTTCAAAAGCAATTATTTAATTATATAACTTACTCCTACTAATTATATAATTAATTGCATAAGTAAAAAATATATAAAATATATATATATATATAGTTTTTTTAAAATGGTGACAGGGACAAAGAAAGACTAAAGTCATGCCACCCGAGTTTTGACTAAATGTTTGTTTTTGTATTTTAAGGAGGATGAACTAAAGTTTTATGTCCATAATTATGCTATTTTGTATTAAGAAATATTTTACATATGATTTTATGATTTTTCTTCTCACACGATTTTAGCTGTGATTTTACGATTTTTGTACTGACAAATTCGGGTACGATCTTACGATTTTACGATCCGATTTTTCAGAGCCCTTTCCGATTCGTGTCAAAATCTCAATTTTGACTACCTTGATTATTTGTACTCCTTGATGCTTGTGGAAAGTCAACCAGATGTAAGAAACTTCTATAGCAAGTATGAATCCTAACCAGTTGCAGTGACAAACTTCTATAGCAAGTATGGACCTGTTCTGAACTGACGAAGAGACTTGGTTGCACTGTCATGCTTAGCATGACCATTTTGATTACCTTCAAGCTACTCTTTCCGCTGCTCAATCCAACCTGTTGCTGTTTCTTGGCAACTATTATATCTCCATCCATTCTAAAGATTGATTTCATTTTCTTTCTTCTTCTTCTTCTTCTTCTTGTTTTTTTTTTTTTTTATGATTTTGCCTTGGAGTATTTATCGTGATAAATATGAGAATTGCAATCCCAGAGGATATGCATGATTGGTCAAGCCCTCACATCAAGGCAAAAATCAAGCTCTCATCAAGGCAAAGACCATGGCCAATTATCAATAATGGCCCATCTTATAAACAATGAGATCGATATAGGAATAAACATATACCATTGCAGGCCATAGAGTTTGAAAATGGATAGTCAACTAGCCAGATGAAAACGAATAATGATATTTTTTTTTTGTTAAAACACTTTACAGTAATAATAAGTTTTTTTCTTTTTTTTTGCTGTTGTCAAAAGTTTTATTGCTCCGTTTCTGCAATCAGGATGTTTATAATATGTATTTTTAAATAATATATTTTAATAAAAAAAATATAAAATTCAAATATCTGACAATAATATGAATCTAAACTCTAAATTTAGGAGGAAAAACAAAACTTAAAAATTATAAGAAAAACACTAAAATATAAGGTTAAAAAAAACATGTTAAATATAAAAAAATTCAAGTTGAAAACTCTTCTTTCACCTCTTTTTTTTATAGTGAATTTTTGGAAGCTAAAAGGTTAGAATTATCTATAGTCATTATCAATTTTTACTTAGCTGCAATAAATCAAGAATAAAATCTGGGAAAACCAATAGTTATTTGAGATTAATTTCTCATTCATCTATAACTTGTTTAAATCATGTTAACAAAATAAATTTCCAATACCAAGCATAACAACATTTTTTTTTAAATTTTGGTTATTTAATTTAATTGATATATATATATATATATATATATATATATATATATATATATATATATATATATTTAATTAGTGTAACTATTTTTAAAATAGTAATTAATCTACCTCAAAAGAATTATTGTAATTTGTTCTAAGTTTT
Organism: Salix viminalis; assembly: GCA_029228465.1. Taxonomy (NCBI): domain Eukaryota; kingdom Viridiplantae; phylum Streptophyta; class Magnoliopsida; order Malpighiales; family Salicaceae; genus Salix; species Salix viminalis. The sequence continues at coordinate 54,685 of CM055442.1, forward strand.
TTTTCTTCTATCAAATCTTTTATCAATAAGTTATGTTAACATAAGCATTATATTAGGCAGTAAATTAGCAAATACTATATTTAGAAGATTCAAATTGTATTAATTCCTAAATTGTAGCCTATAATATCTCACGTACTTAATGCTGAGATATATGTTTCATTGTATATATTCTGCGATTCATCAATACAAATTCAAGCTTTTTAGCCTTGCACGTGCAAGAGACCCTCCGAAGCAAACCGTGGGTTCACGACAGAATATGAGCTCGTCCGTTTCTATTCATTGGTCCACCACTCTTGATTTTTTTCAATGCAAGACTTTTCCCCATTGCACCCTCAGGCCAATGATGAAGAATTGTAGGCTTCTGGGATATTTCTGGTCGAGAAGTTTGTGCCTTGCAACAATATGAGTGGAATTATACTTAGGTTTAATTAATAAAATATAGCTATTAAAAAACCTTATCAAATACCGATTGCATTCCCTCCATTGTCGTGATTCCTGCCCGGAATCATGGTGAACCAATTATACAAAAAGTAGCCTGCTGCTTGCCCTCTAATATAATAAATCGTAAGAAAATGGATAATTGTTGAGTGGCTATCTGAAAACTTTCAGAGATTACACGCAATTGTCACGTTAATACTATATTTTTATTTATTAATGTTGGTATCGGAGTTAGCTTGCGTGTGCTCAACTAATTTCATGGGTCCAGAAATTAACCACAATATAAGTTTTCAATTAGCAATCATAAGTTCAAACCTGAAACCACATGATAAACAAATTTTTTAATTTCAAATTTTTATCACTAAAAACTTCTAGATGATTATGTTAATGCTATTTTTATTTAAGTGCTTGCTTTTCCTTAATTTCATGGTGCAGGCCGGCTCGTGATAAACATGTAGACTAGACAAAAACAGCTCATTTCGAAGGCTCACATGAGTCGGGTCTCTCGCCTACCATCAAATTATTTATAATAAATTAATGGTAGGCTCTGGCCTCTAAGATCTTCCTGGCTTGCCAAGTGGAAGCTTCTAACATAGCCAAGTTCCCTGTCATGGATGGAGTATCTTATTCAAAATTATGAGTGGAAGGGTCACGGGGAATGGCTTCTCATCAGAAAAGTTTGAGCACTTGAACATACAATCTGAAATTGAGAATGCATTGGTAAGAACTTGGAAGGTGAATTGACAGGAAAAAAAAACAAGCAAGTACTTCGCCAAACTTTACACCTAATCCATGAACCTAACTCACAGGTCACAACAATTTCCTTTACTAACATGTTATTGCTGACAAAAGTAAATTTCTGATCACTCTATTTCTGAGATGGCTGCCAGCTCTTGGTGGCGGCGTCTTGTTGGCATGCGGTGGCCTCGCGACCCGGTTCTCTTAGGGGACAAGATCTTGGAGCTAAAAGGATCGGGAGGCTTTGATAAGTTTTCTCCCTCCCCTTCAAGCATCCGGACAACAGTTTTTCATGGAAGGACGCCTCACTGGTTCCACTCGAATACACCATAGTCCCACAATTGCTAGTTTCTTTGCAGTTTTAGCATCTTCTTCTCCATCAATATGAAACCGCGAGGTCTTCTTCCGTTTCTAAGAGATTATAAATCCATTCCGAAGTATATCCGGTCTCCATTTTCTGCTGTGTCATCCACGTTCTTCCTTCCCCGACCATTTCCAACACCAACATACCAAAGTTGTAAACATCGATTTAGAGGAGACATTCCCGAAGTTCCCGGAGAACACTACGGGGCAATGTAGCCGACAGTCCCCCCTAGCGATCGTCATGGAAATAGCACTTTTATCCCCGGAGCACAGCTTGGCCATCCCAAAATTGGAGATTTTGGGATTGAATCGTTGTCGAGCAGGGGATATTACGTGGTTTGATATCAAAATGGAGGATTCTTTGATCACACCCCCGGTGAAGATATTCAATCCCTTTGGCTATGCCTAGAGCAACACGATTCAACCTTTCCCGACCAAGAAAATGGTTCCTTGAGTCCGTTGAGGATATGAACTTCGTAATGAATCATTTGGCAAGTAGTCATAAACAAGAGCTCGCCCTAAATCCATCGACACGGAAACCGATCAAGCGAACCACATTGACATGGTGAATCCTTGCCATCGTTCCCACTTCGTTGATGAACTCTTCCCCTTCTCCGATGGAATTATTGAGGAGCTTCACAGCTACTGCAATTTCATTGCTTAGCTTTCCTTTAAACACGGTGCCATAAGCTCCTTGGCCCAATTTATCCTTGAATTGATTTGTGATCCTCTTGAGATCAGCATACGAGTACCTGGTGGGATTCAGTGTTCTGTAATCATCCAAAAACACCTCAACCCTGGCTTGATATTCTCTTTGTATTTTATCGTTGCTGTAGGCGCGGTAGAGAGCAATAATCACCATAGCAAAAAGGGGTAATCCTAAAATCAGACCTGCATATCAACATTCCGAATCAGAAAACTCTGTTTTTTTCCGGGAAGTAATGTAAAAATCGAGATGGAGATTTGAGCAGACTGTAGCGAGTTGTAATTATCTGTGAGTGTAATTATCGTCCACATGTTTATTTTCCTGTTTAGATCATCCAGCTGTGTAGTTACATTGTAAGGCTCTAAAGAGAATTGAGATTGTTAATTTGATGAATTGTAATTGTATTAATTCAATTGATGTATTCTGTACACACAATCATATATATAGTATTACAGTGATGACAGTTAACTTATCTATTCTAGCTGTCATTATTGTGCAATTTAATTGACATAAATTGCATTGTTTCCGTTAGCTTTGCTTCAGCTATCGTGTATCCGTTGAATTGATGACGCGATAGCGGGTGCCTTAAAGTCTTGATCTTCATGTTTCAGTTCGGCTGCCGTTACGTGACCTTCCACATCCTCACTCTTCAGTGTAGTTGTAATTAAGGCTGCATTATCTTCATGGATTTCATTAAGTTCAGCTGCCGTTACCTGTTCTTCTACACGCCCCCTCAAGCTGAAGGGGAGGTCACGAACATTCAGATTGATTTGAACCTGTCGAAACTTCGCTGGTGGTAGCGGTTTGGTGAGAGCATCAGCCAATTGATCTCTACTGGAAATGAATTTAACAATGAGTTCTTTGTTGCAAACTTGATCGCGGACAAAATGAAAATCAATTTCGATATGTTTGGTTCGCGCATGAAACTTTGGATGCGAAGTAAGATACGTAGCTCCAATATTGTCACACCATAATGTTGGACTGTGTTGTTGGGGCAATCCAAGCTCATAGAAAATTGACCGGAACCAAGTGAGCTCAGCCGCGGCATTTGCAATAGCTTTGTACTCGCCTTCAAGATCGCTAGCGAAGCTATCGTGGGTCTGTTGTTTGCAACTCCAGGAAATTAAATTAGAACCCATATAAATACAGTATGCACTTACTGATCTTCGATCATCACGATCCGCAGCCCAGTCCGAATCTGTGAAGGCTTGTAGATTGAAATTAGTGTGTCTGCTGATAAATAAACCTGTGGAAATAGAATGCTTGAGGTAACGCAGAATGCGTTTGACAGCAAGCCAATGTGTGTCCAATGGATTATGCATAAATTTGCTGACTTTATGTACAGCAAAGGCAAGATCCGGTCTTGTAAAAGCAAGGTATTGCATGCTGCCAACTACACTCCGGTAGAGACTTATGTCTTCAAATGGGGTACCATCCGTAGATGAGAGGTGACAATTAGAAGCCATTGGGCTAGTGCACGGTTTTGCATTTTCCATCTTGCTTCTGTGAAGTAATTCGGCAATATACTTCCTTTGGGTTAGATATAGACCGTCTGCACACCAAAGAGCTTCAACCCCCAAAAAATAATTCAAGTTCCCTAAGTCTTTGACAGCAAATGATTGTTGCAAGGAACAAATAATATCTTGAATGAGAGATGCATTGGATCCGGTTATCAATATATCATCAACATAAATAAGGATATATATAACCGACTTATCTTTCCACAACACAAAGAGAGAGCTGTCGGCCTTGCTTTCTCCGAACCACAATGTTTGCAGCTTGGTAGATAATTTGGAGAACCAAGATCGTGGTGCTTGTCGCAATCCATAGAGGGATTTGTGTAATTTGAAGACATGGTTAGGATATTGAGGGTGAACATACCCTTGTGGTTGTGTCATGTAAACAGTTTCATGTAAATCACCGTGCAAGAAGGCATTTTGCACATCAAGTTGTTTGATTGGCCAATTGTATGAAACAGCAACTGAAATGACCAATCGAATTGTGGCATGCTTGACTACAGGACTGAAAGTATCATAGAAATCAATACCTTCCTGTTGATGGAATCCCTTAGCAACCAACCGAGCTTTGTAACGCTCAATTGTTCCATCCGCTTTTAGTTTGATTTTGTAAATCCACCGACAGCCCACAATGTTTGCTTGATGTGGAGGAATGACCAAGGACCAAGTTCCATTTTGTAGCAGTGCTGAAAACTCAGTATTCATGGCTTCACGCCAGTGTGCTGACTTCGATGCTTGAGTGTAGTTTGTAGGTTCAGCGGCCTTGATAACCTGTGCTGCCACTAGTGCTTTTGGAAGAGGATAGCGAATGAAATCATCAGCAGCTCTTTTGGGACAATAAATGAGGTTTTTAGACCTTGTGACCATGGAGTGATTGTTGTGGGAGACTGGCTGTGGATGGTCATGTGAGTCAGTGTGCATCTCGGGAAAAACAGAGGAAGCTGACTCTGGTCTGACGTGGTTAGGTGCTGCTGAAGCTGTGACCGGGGCGGAAGATAAAGGATGGTGCTGATCCTGAGCAGTATGAGGGATATCTGGCGTGACAGACCGAGTGGTATCTGGTCTTGGATCTGCAAAGGCCACGGTTGGAGAGGAATTTGTACCTGCAGAAATCAAAACAAGAGGAGCAGATGGTGTACTTGAAGCCAAATGGTTAGATTGCAAATCAACTGGACAAGAAGAGGGGACAGACACGGTTTGATGAGGAAGAGAAATAGAGGAGGAATCAGTTTGATTTTCACTGATGGACAAGTCTTTAGAATATGGAAAAAGGGATTCATCGAATACAACATGACGAGAGACATAAATTTTTCCCGTAGATAAATCAAGACACTTGTATCCTTGATGACATGGACTATAACCAATAAAGATGCATGTTTTTGATCGAAAGTTAAGTTTATTTTTGTTATATGGCCGTAAATTGGGCCAACATGCACAACCAAACACACGCATAAATTGGTAATCAGGTGTCTTGCTATAGAGAATTTCGTATGGGGATTTGTGATGTAAGATTGGTGTTGGGAGCCGGTTGATTATGTATGTGGCAGTGGTGAAAGCATCCTCCCAGTAAATCATTGGTAAATTGGAATGAGCTAAGAGACTTAAGACCAACCTCGACAATGTGTCTATGTTTTCGCGCTCAATGGAGCCATTTTGTTGATGGGTGTGTGGGCAAGCAATGCGATGATGAATTCCATTGTATGAAAGTAGTGTGTTTAGACGGCGATACTCCCCACCCCAATCGGATCGATAGCCTTAATTTTTTCTATCAAATCTGTTTTTTCCACATGTGTTTGAAAATTTAAAAACACATGTTCAACATCAGATTTCAGTTTAATAGGATAAAGCCACAAAAATTTGGAATAGTCATCTAGGAAACTAACATAATATTTGGCTCCTGTTATAGATGGGATGAAGGCTGGTCCCCATACATCGGTGAATATTAATTCTAACGGGTTTAATGACACAGACATGGAAGGATGAAAGGGCAAATTATGGCTTTTTGCCATTTGACAATCAGGACAAACATGAGCATTTTTATTCGGCAAGACACGAAATGGAAGAGAGGAAAGGACTTTATTAACGACGGGAGCAGATGCATGTCCAAGCCGGCGGTGCCAGTCACTTGAACGAAGACTCGAGAGTGCCCGTGGAAGACATGGATTATTGATGAATTTATAGAGACCATCATGAAGTAAACCGTGATGAAGGACCTTCCCCGAGTAATCCTTCACAAGAAAATGAAAAGAGTGAAATTCAAAATACACATTGTTATCGACACAAAATTGATGGACTGACAGTAATTTTTGATGCAATTCGGGAACAAGAAGAACTTGATTAAGAAGAAAAGTGGATGAGGGAGTGGACAATATAGAGGATCCAGTTTTTGAAATTTGCAAACCTTGACCATTGCCAACTTGTACATTATCTGCACCAGTATAATCTGATTTCTGAAGATTCAAATTATTAGTATCATTTGTAAAATGATGTGTGGCACCAGTATCTGCATTCCATGCATTGTCCCAGTTATTGTTGCCGTGATGCATTGTCAACAGTCCTTGTTTTGGTGGCATGTTGTTTGTATCCTGGTAAGTGACGTCAAACCTGAAATAATATTTCTTAGCATAATGGCCAATTTTGTTACAAATTTGGCACACAACCAAGGATTGATTAAAATTTCTGCCACCAGAATTGTGACCACCACGTTGAGCACGCCCCCTGTCATGAAAATTGCTTCGCCTATTGAAGTTTTGTCGCTGAGCAATGTTGGCCGAGAGTTGCTGGTTGACAGGGGAGAGTTGAATGTCGAGATAAGCGTGCCTCAGAAGTAAGTAGCAAGGAGTAGATCTCTTCCAGTGTAATGTCATCAGTGCGTGCTGAGATGGAAGCCACAAGACTATCATACTCGTGGCTGAGACCTGCAAGCAAATAAGTGATAATATCATCATGATTTAGTGGCTGTCCAGCGACAGCAAGTTCATTCGTAAGCCGTTTGATGAAATGAAAGTAATCGGTGGCTGTCTTGCCGCCTTTTGTGGCGGTTGCAAGTTGCGTGCGAATTTGTAGAATTCGTGCACGGGACCGAGATGAGAAAGTTTCATCTAGTGCGTTCCAGACACCTCTGGAAGTTGTATATGTCACCACTTGAGCAAGAATAGGTTCAGATAAGGAGGTCATGAGAATGCTGAGGATGATGTTATCTTGATGAATCCATTGTGAGTAAGCTGGATTAAGTCGTTCAGTAACAGAGGATGATTCAGAATTGGTGACTGAGATGATTTTGGGTGGTTTTGGAATACTACCATCAAGGAATCCAAAGAGGTCTTGGCCTCTAAAATAAGGTACAAGCTGAGCTTTCCAAAGAAGAAAGTTGTCATGGTTGAGTTTGACAGTTGTGACAGAGGGCATAGAGATGATAGAAGAGGAAGATTGTGCTGCGGAAGAGTTTGAGGAAGACATTGAGACGTTAGTCTTTTAATGGCTCTGATACCATAAAGAGAATTGAGATTGTTAATTTGATGAATTGTAATTGTGTTAATTCAATTGATGTATTCCGTACACACATATCATATATATAGTATTACATTGATGACAGTTAACTTATCTATTCTAGCTGTCATTATTGTGCAATTTAAATTAACATAAATTGCATTGTTTCCATTGCTTGCTTCCGCTATCAGTATCCGTTGAATTGATGACAGAATGCGGGTGCCTTAAAGTCTTGATCTTCATGTTTCAGTTAAAACTGCTGTTACGTGACCTTCCACATCCTCACTCTTCGAGTAGTAGTTGTAATTAAGGTCGCATTATCTTCATGGATTTCATTAAGTTCATCTGCTGCTACTCGTTTCTTCTACGAGCTCCCTCTGCCGATAGTTATTTCCCTATGCAGTAGCCATACTAACTATATAAGAAGCAATGCTTCTCTTGTACTTATTAAAAAAGATTAATATACGAAAGATCGATTCTTGAAATCTTCATGGTATCAGAGCAGGTTTTGTAAAGAAAAATCTGCAAACCCACCACAAACATCTGCAAACCCACTAAATCAAGAACCCCAAATCTCTGCAAACCCACTAAATCAAGAACCCCAAATCACCCCAAAACAATGACCACTGAATCACCCTCTCAAACCGAATCACCCTCTCAAACCGAATCACCATCTCCTATTATACACGTCCAAACTGAAAGCCCAGGTTTTAATGCTGGTATAATCCTCACAGAGACCAATTATGACACCTGGTCTCAAATCATCGAAATGCAGATTGCTGGTCGTGAGAAACTAGATTATATCATTGGCAACTCACCTCAACCTGATGCAAAGGACCCCTCTTATTCCAAATGGTATGCTGAAAACCAAAAGATTAAAGGCTGGCTACTCACGTCTATGACCTCAGAGATCATGAAAAGGTATCTTCGCCTACGCACTGCCAGAGAAATATGGAATGCTCTTGCGAATGCATTCTATGATGGATCAGATGAAACAAAAATCTTTGCTCTTAATCAACGTGCCTTCTCTACTCGCCAATCAAATCGGCCTCTTCCTACATATTACGGTGAGCTAGTTGAGATATTTCAAGAACTAGACTATCGTGACAAAGTTAAGATGAGGGACCCTGAAGATATTATTATGTATAAAGCAGCAGTTGAAAAATTGAGAATACATATTTTCTTGAATGGCCTTGATGCTGAATTTGAACAAGTACAAGGGGAAATTCTGCGCATGGATCCAAGTCTAGACCTTGAAAGCACATATGCTTATATTCATCGTGAAGCAAATCGCCGAATTCTCTTAACCAATGACCTGACTACTCCTGACCCTGTGGCCATGTTAGCTCGTCGAAACACCCCATCAGCTCGACACTCTGGCTCCATGGCCACATCTCGCAGCTTTGACATTGGAAACAAACAGGTTCGTAACTTTGATAGTGGTAACAAACACCCTGGCTCAGCTAGATATTGCACTCACTGTGGAGATACTGGACACACTAAAAGCCGCTGCTATGAGTTGATCGGATACCCTGAATGGTGGGATCCATCCAAAGCACCACAACGTAAAGGCAAGGCGTTACCCACATCTGCATCCATATCCATAGCAGTAGCTGGAAACTCATCACCTAAAACAGATGCTACTGCACTACATACCTCCTCTGAAACACCAGGTACGCAACTTGATAAACCTACACCTAGTGAATCATGTGAATGGATAATTGATTCTGGATCAACTGATCATATGTCCTTTGATACGTCTTTTGTCTCTGAATTAAAACCATCTGAAAAATGTGTTGTGTCCACAGCAAATGGAACTCAAGCCAAAGTTATTGGAAAAGGTTCATTCTCGTTAAAGAAACTGAATTTGGACTCTGTCCTTATAGTCCCTTCCCTAAATTTCAATTTGATATCTGTATCACAAATTACCATCTCTCTGAATTGTATCGTAATTTTCTGGCCTGATCATTGTGTGTTTAAGGACATCAAGACAAGGAAGACGATTGGTTGTGGTACTAGAAAGGGGAGGCTCTATTATCTTGATCTCACCGAATCTAGCTCAAATGCATTGGCGCAGTCATTATCAGTCACCAGTTCAGCCTCTTTGTCTGACATTTGGTTGTGGCACAAACGATTTGGACACTTTTCTTTTGGATATTTGAAACATTTGTTTCCAGATTTATTCTTAAACACATCTCAGCCATTGTTTAAATGTGAAACATGTGAATTGGCAAAGAGCCATCGTGTTCCCTTTTCCCCAAGTTTAAATAAAAGTCCATTCCCATTTTCACTTATACACTCAGACGTATGGGGACCTGCCAAGGTTCCAACTTTGAATGGATCACGTTATTTTGTCTCCTTCATTGATGATCATAGTCGTATGACATGGGTATGTTTGATGAAAACAAAGCAAGTTGTGTGCTCACTCTTTAAGCAATTTCACTCGATGGTTGCTACCCAGTATCAAACTGCAATTCAGGTTCTACGCACTGACAATGGCGGGGAGTTTGTCAATCATGAACTGAAACAATTCTTACAGTGTCAAGGCATAATCCACCAAACTACATGCCCTTATTCCCCCCAACAGAATGGAATTGCAGAAAGAAAAAACCGACACCTTCTGGAAATGGTACGAGCCACATTATTTGAAGCCAACATGCCCCTTCATTTCTGGGGTGAGTCTCTTACTACTGCCTCATACATCATAAACCGTATCCCATCACGCATCCTAGACTTCCACACACCACTTGAAACAATAAACCAAAGTCTGTTATCACCACATACACCAAACCTTCCCCCAAAAGTCTTTGGCTGCACTGCCTTTGTACACATACCAAAACAGACCCGTCATAAGCTACAACCGTGTGCTATTAGGTGTGTCTTTGTGGGATATGGTCTTCATCAGAAAGGATACAGGTGTTTTCATCCACCTACTAAGAAATTGTATGTCACAATGGATGTGAAATTCCATGAACATCAGATGTATTTTCCTACAACAGAGGCTAGGAATGCAGCAGAGGATATTGGAGAGGAAAATTGTAACATACAGACTCTTAACCATCAAACTGAAAACACAAGCCATACATTACTCAGCCCCCAAATACCTGAACCAGAACATAGAGATACAGTAACTGAGCCACCAACCTTCGAACTTCAAGAGAGTGATCAACTTAATACAACTGAAGCAACTGTACCACAACTTCAATCGTCTCCTCCACTTGATGCTTCTAGTCCTCATGAGTCACCATCTCCTGACGAAACACAGGTAAACCTTGAACCTTCTCTTCGCATACTTCCTAACCGTAGCACAAGAGGAATTCCTAGAGTTAGCTATGAACCTGTCCTTACTTCTACCCCTAAATACCCGATAACTAATTACGTGTCTTACCATAGACTATCAAAGGCATGTGCATCATTTACGAATCAATTGTCTGTTGTGCATGTTCCTAACAGTGTGCAGGAAGCTATCAAGGACCCGAGGTGGAAAGATGCAATGAACGAAGAAATAAAGTCTCTCCAAAGAAATGCAACATGGGAGGTAATCGATTTACCTACAGGAAAAAAACCTGTGGGATGTCGATGGATTTTTTCTGTCAAATACAAAGCGGATGGTAATATTGAGAGATTTAAAGCACAACTTGTGGCCAAGGGATACAGTCAAACGTATGGGATTGACTATGCCGAAACATTTGCACCAGTGGCGAAGATAAATACAGTTCGTATTCTCTTGTCATTAGCTGTAAATTTTGATTGGCCATTACATCAATTTGATGTGAAGAATGCATTCTTGCATGGGAACCTACAAGAAGTATATATGGAGTTGCCTCCAGGATGTCAGTTACAGGTTGAAGGAAGCAAACAAGTGTGTAAGCTGTGAAAATCATTGTATGGATTAAAGCAATCACCACGAGCTTGGTTTGGCATATTTTCAAACTCAATGAAGGCATTTGGATATCAACAGAGTAGCTCTGACCACACCCTATTCATGAAGCATAAAGAAGGGAAGCTCACAATATTAATTATATATGTTGATGATATGATTGTGACAGGAAATGACACTGTTGAAAAGGAAGCCTTGCAAACTTACCTCTCGCGAGAATTCGAAATGAAGGACCTTGGACCATTGAAATACTTTCTGGGCATCAAAGTCTTGAGATCTAAACATGGCATACTCTTGTCACAAAGGAAATACACAATTGATTTGCTCAACGAAGTTGGAATGCTAGCTTGCAAACCGAGTGACACACCCGCTGCTGAAAATGTAAAATTAAGTGAACACTCAAATCAGACTCCGACAAACAAAGAGCAATATCAGAGGCTAGTTGGAAGATTGATATACCTTGCGCATACACGTCCTAACTTAGCATACTCACTTAGTGTTGTTAGCAGGTTTATGCACTCTCCAAATGAAGAACACATGAAGGCAGTAATGCGCATCTTACAATATTTAAAGTCCTCTCCAGGCAAAGGCATCATGTTCACCAAAGGAGACGCATTGAATATTGAAGGCTATACCGATGCTGATTGGGCAGGCTCAGTTGATGACAGACGCTCCACTGCAGGATACTTGACATTTGTTGGGGGAAACCTGGTTACATGGCGAAGCAAGAAACAAGGAGTAGTGGCTAGATCCAGTGCGGAAGCAGAGTATAGGGGTATGGCTAAAGGAGTGTGTGAGCTGCTATGGATTAAGAATTTATTACAAGAGCTCAAGATTGACCCAACATTGCCTATGAAATTATACTGTGATAACAAGGCTGCATGTGACATAGCTCACAATCCTGTTCAGCATGACCGAACAAAACATGTGGAGATTGATAGACACTTTATTAAAGAACAACTGGAAGCAAAGGTAATTGCAGTTCCCCATGTTCGATCACAAGACCAACTTGCGGACATTCTCACCAAGGCTGTATCCGGAAAAATATTTCACCAAGTATTAGACAAGTTAGGCATGAAAGACATCCATGCACCAACTTGAGGGGCGATGTAGCAAGTTGTAATTATCTGTGAGTGTAATTATCGTCCACATGTTTATTTTCCTGTTTAGATCATCCAGCTGTGTAGTTACATTGTAAGGCTCCTACTGCCAGTAGTTATTTCCTATTCTGTAGCCATACTAACTATATAAGAAGCAATGCTTCTCTTGTACTTATTAAGAAAGATTAATATACGAAAGATCGATTCTTGAAGATGGAGATTTGAGAAGACAACTAACCAGTAATCAGCAGCTTTTGCCTCACACCTGTAAGGGATTGAATAGTTGTTCAAATGCCAATTATTAATTTGCAAGGAGCAAGAAACATAAAAGAAAATGAAAGAAAGAAAGAAAAGCATGCCTTTACTGTGCTTGAGAAAGCCATAGCATTCAGCTTCAGAAGATCCACAAGTTGGATTGAACCAAGAAATAGTAAGACGATAATTTTCTTCATCCAACATACCATATGTAAATCCATAAATGTTGTACATCTTGGTACAAGATAATAAATCAGAGTGACAAATGGTATCATATGATCCAACGGCATAAAAGTCATGGTTAAAAGCACTCAGACATGGGATTTTATTCCCGTACGGAGACCGTTTCTCATTAGAAGAACAATTGAACAAGGTCCAATCATACAGTCATTCATTGTTTTGCGTCTTAATTTGAAAGTGAGAAGCCCCTAAACTAAAGTTCAAACGTTTCCTTGGAAAACAACCAAGAGGATCCCTTGCATAAACAAGTCGATGTCTGTAGTCAATTTCTTCTATGAGGAGACTCACTCCAGTTGGCAGCTCCAGCACTGTACTGCTGTCATCGGAGCAGGATAGATCAAACCCAGGATAGCCACAGTGGTCTGGTTGTTCGTCCTTGATTCGGAAAGGAAATCGGATGTCGGGGCCACGATTTCCATATGATCCTGTGCAGTTCAAGCCTGCTCCATGGCCGGCTACAAAGACAACGAACAAGACGTAGAACAGACACGCAACCATTTCTGATGAATAATTCATTCTCTCCTCACTCCTCTTAAGATTTTATCTGTACTTATTTAGTCCTTAGGTGGGCGAGTGCTTTACACTGTAGTACACGCATCCTTGAATGAGCAGGGGGTCAAAAGTCTTGCTATGGGAAGCTTCGAGTGATGGACCAATTACTTACGTGTCTTCCTCTGATTGATTGATTGATGGATCATTAGCTCACTGTCTGCTTTGCTACTACGACTCTGACATTTCAAAGGACGACCAGGTAGCCGTCTTCTCCTCCACCTCTCAATGCATTATCTGTAGCTTCCACTCCGAAACTCGAAAGTTTTTGTCAGAGAAAAAGGGAAAGGAAATACAAAATCTGGACTGTTCTCAAGGCTTGGAGAATAGATTGTGCAGAAATTTTTAACTTCAACCTTCCCCATGTTTAGAGGAATGAACCTCCTCTCTGCTTGCTACATAGCCTTTCTTTCACAGCTATTATTCCTCCAAACTTGCCATTCTAGCAACATCACTACTCCCTGCGCTCCTTCTTCATGCGGCAGGATCCAAAACATAAGCCACCCTTTCCGGCTAGACATTGATCCACAAAACTGCGGAAACTATAAATAGAATCTGACTTGCGAGAACAATAATTCCACAGTGTTATACTTGTATTCAGGTAAATACTACGTGCAGGTAATCGACTATGGTAACTACACGATCCGAGTGGTTGATGCTGGTGTGCAAGATAATTGCTGCTCCATCCCTCGTTATTCTTTGACACCTGATAACTTCAGTTTCGGAGATCCGTACAGATTGTATAACTACAAGGGAGAGCTGCAGGGCGTAAATGAGCTGTAAAAATACGGTGGATTCTCCTCTTTATGTGGACACAGCTCACAACGGCCTTAACTATGGATCAGTAAATTATCCCAACTCTTCTCTTATGACTCATTCGAATTATGTGACTGATGGGGGCATGAATGCCTCGGATTTGATGGAACTGTGCAGCATAGAGAAAATATTTTTGCTTCCAAAGAAGAACTACACAGACAAGTCCTTTGAAGAGATACACAATGACCTTGCATATGGTTTTGAGCTTTCATGGTACAACTTCTACTGTGAAAAATGCAGAGGTGGTTGCTACCTTGACAGTGCAGACCGTCGTCAATGCTTTGGTATGTAGCACTTGATGATTAAGTTGCATCAGCTTTGGTCACTCATTTAAATTGTGTGTGCTCTGATCTATTTTCTTTAGCATTTACTGTTTCCTATACCTTTAGAACTCGTTTTTTAAACTAAATCTTCAACAGATTTATATAAAAAGACAATTCTACTCTACATAGTGCTGCAAGGTGCGAATTCTTTTTCTACATCTCACCTTGTTTTTGTATTCTCAATTGTTTCCTTAAACGACATATTTGTGAAATAAGGATTGAATAGTAATTGTAAATTTCCTTACAATTTTCTGCAGAAATTCTCTTATGTACACCTCTTTTTTTTGGTAAGAGATTCCTTTCCTTCTTTAGTTTCGCCAGAAATTTCTAGTGGAGACAACAAATAAGGTCTCAAAAACTGATTGTGTTTTGGGAATTTTCTATACAGCACTACTACACGTGCTAATATCTGTTTGTGGGACTCCATGTGTGTTTATATTTCTGGTCTATAAATGGAGAAGGAGACATTTATCGATATCACGATCTGATTGAACAATTCCTCTGAGACTCACAATAACACGATGCGATGAAGGTATTCCTACTCGAGATATCGGGGAAGATAACCCGAGAGGTTTCAAGGACAAATTGGGTGAAGGAGGCTTTGGTTGTGTTTACAAAGGAAAGCTTGCGATGGGCGTTTTTGCTAGCGAGTAAAATTGCTGAGCAAATCCCGAAAGCTAATGGACAAGATTTCATTAATGAAGTTGCTACCATCGGAAGGATTCACCATACTAATGTTGTGCAGACTAATGTCGGGTTTTCTTGATGAAGGATCAAAGCGTGCTCTTGTATATGATTTCATGCCTAATGGATCTCTTGATACTCACTTATTTTTCTCGAGAGGATCCATCTCTTTAAAGGCTGGGAAAAAAAGCGCATCGATTTCCCTTGGAGTGGCTCGTGGTATAGACTATCTTCATTTTAGAGCTGTGACATGCAAATACTACATTTTGATATCAAGCCTCACAACATTCTTTCTCGATGACAATTTCTCTCAGAAAGTTTCTGACTTGGACTCGCTAGGTTGTACCCAACAAATGGCAGACATCACGTACGGGCACAATAGGATACATGGCTCTGAATTGTTCTACAAAAACATTGGGACGCGTCTCATATAAAGTCGATGTTTATAGCTTTGGAATCTTTGCTTTGGAAATGGCGAGGAAAAGGAAGAATCTAAATGCTTTGGCGTAGAAACTTCGAGTGAAATCTAGCAGCCATATTAGGGTTCATGACCAAGTATCCAATGGAAGGCCATAGAAATCGGAGGCAGCATCGCTCGAGGAAGAAAGTATGATAGTCAAGAAGATGGTGATGGTTGGATTGTGGTGTATACAAATGAAACCTATGGATCGGGCCTACAATGAAAAAATGTGGTGGAGATGCTTGAAGGAGATTTGGAAAACACGCAATTGCCTCCTAAACTAGTTTTAAATCTAGATGAGGCGCCCGAGCAAACATTGGAGGAGAGTCATCATCATTGTCGGATGATTCCTACCGAATCAATCGAGTTTGGTTGAAAATCATTCCCTAAGTGATTTAACTTGTAATGCTCCTCCCACATCCGGGGAAAATATGTTACGTATTGTGTTATACACCATATAAAATGATTTCGGGCTTAGATATTAGCTCACGACTTGTTCCTTCGTTTGAGTACGTATAATCACCATAGAAATATGTTACGTATTGTGTTTAACAATCCGATCTCCACTCTCTTCAATAAAAAGAGTGCGTTTCTTTCGATTCATTTGATAGCACAATTACTAAATCTCTGAGGCTATGCTTAAGAATTGATAGGAATCAATTCGAGGCCAAACACTTTCACACCAGTCCAAATTGCATCATCTTACAAAGATTTTGAAGAACACAAGAGTCAATATTTAGACCTTTGTGTTGGTGGTTCGAGCTTGAAAGATGCCCACTTAAATTCTTAGAAACATTTAGATGGATAATTGTGGTTTATTTTGTGAATAATCGAGTACTCCATTGGTTTGAAAATGTAAATAATTATTAGCATTAAGCTACACACACACACATATATCAATTTTCATTCAAAGCGAAGAAGGGGATACTTCTTTGGCGGTCATAGCGGTCGTGAGGATGGTGCATCCTCCATTAGAACTATGTCCTACAACTAGTTTGCCTATCTTTGGGCGTCTTGGATGGGAGATTCTACTGAAGCTATGTCCTTAATAATGAATGATACATAACCTTCATCATGTGCAGTGACTCTAGTAAATAAAATTAACCGGGGATAAGAGCTTAAACCGACGGCACCACTAGCACAAACTTTTGTCGATGATCTCACGAGGTCCA